>VDFB02168118.1:171834470-171847296 GCA_007258455.2 Sequoia sempervirens
CAAAGGAAACAAGGAGACAAACAAAGGACCAAAGAATTGTTTCAGTTGAAAGACCTCAATCAAAACTAGTAAGTCCTCTGCATTTTAACTTTTTCATTTCTACAATTTTAGGCGAGTAATATGGAAGCCACTAGCTCAGGGAAGTTGAAAGGTAGAAAACAAAGTGAGAGCAATCACCCTAAGAGTAAGAAGCAAAAATTTGAGTCTAGAATTGAGTCAGAGGGTGCTGAACGAAAGCTAAATCAGGATTTAATTGACCAATTGCCTAGCTCTGGGCCCAGAGGTAGGCGCTCCACACAACTGAGGGCGGAAGTGGAAAAATTGGACGATAAATGCAAGCACATAGGAGACATTTGGACCCCAATAAGAGGCTATGAATTTTTTAGATTCCACTTTCACCAAAGAGATCGTTTTGAGCCAGTTTGTAACCTGTGGCGTCTAAATTTGGGAAAGATCGTTTGCCCTAATGTGTTTTTCAATACAAAGCTGAAAAAATTGTTGTCCACCCACTATGACTCAAAACTTAATTCCATATGCGGACCATCTGGGAAACCCTTCATATACATATCAGAGGCTTCAATAAGTGAGGTTTTTAAGTTGGAAGGGTGGAGTAATGAGAAAATTGTGAATGAAGAGTTGGAAAAGGAGTTTTGGAGAATGGACACCAATTACAAGGGTTGGAGGTTGCCCTTACATAGAATTAAACAAGATGGTGAAACTGTCCCACTTGACGATGGTGATGGGCCTCCATTCCATGTGAACTTATTCGAGCCCTATATGAGATATACCTATTTCTCGGTAGGGCAAGTGTTGGGTATGGAAGTTCCTAAGTATATGTCCATTGTTCCCATGGTAATTACAACTAACATTCAATTTCATAATTCTAGGTTATTTAAATATGCTTCATTTGTCTCCAAGGAGCTCCACTTAGCATTGGTGGAAATCAAGAATAAATCCCCTATTATGCACCTTAGGCATTATTCTCTTTTAATGCATCTAGTATTGTACTTTAGACAAGAGTTAGATTTGGCCGAAAATCTGGAAGCGGTTTCACAGCTTGATAAAGAGGAAAATCTTGTTACCCATTGAATCAGACCCCATTTAACAAAGAGGGTTTGCTAATTCTAGCTACCTATATTTTGGAAGAATATTTTGGTAAAGCCAATTACATGAATCTCTGCCATCCTTGTAAGCATCATTGTTTGATGAAATAAAACACTTCCTCAAACCTAAGGACTTTAATGGACCAATTGATCACAATTGGGGAGAATGGTATTTGCTTGGAAGATGCTACTATTGTAAGGGTGTTTGGTTTTGAGGATTCTCCATTAATTTTTCCTAAAACAGTCCTGGATGGGATTGCATATTTGGAAATTGTAAGACAAATGAATTTTTCTAGTTTCATGAATTTTGGTTCATTCGGGAAACAGGCATTTATGCCTAGTGCTTTGTGCTTTGGTGATTTTACTGTGCTTGCAAAGGAAGGATATGATTTGATCCTTGAAAAATTAATGCAATATAATATGAATAAGGGTCCACCAAGAAAAGGTTTTGATCCAGAGGGATATATCAATTTTGTCAGACAAAGGATAAACTTTGGAGGATATGATCATGTGCCTTATCAGTTTGATGACATGATTAGAAATTTGGAGGAAAAGGAAGCAAAGAGAGTGGTGGAGGAATACAACCAAGGGTTGTCGGATACAGGGTTCCCTCTTTCTGGAGATGAGGAATCTAGAGAAGATATGCCACGAGACCTACCCAGTAGGATTTCCAGATTAAAAACTCAAGATTACAACTACCCTCCTAGAGAGCCAAGTGTTGAAGAGAGCCAAGATACAAACACCAGAGAGATGGCATATAGGTCATTTGTAGCAAACAATGAATTTGTGAATTCTTCAGAATTCAGATCTTTCTTGTATAAACAAAAGGGAAAGGAGATAAGGGAGACAATTGATAATATTACACCAAGCAATGAGGAGCAACTACTAAATAATTTGAAATTAACTATGGATAGAGAAATGGCTAATATGACCCCCGAGAAAGGAAGGAAAATGTTAGAGGATGCTGGAGTTATGATCTTTCTAGGGTTGGATTTGAATTCTGCATTGGTCTTTGATAGCTTCTTAAAGGATAATAGTGCCACACACAAGCTTAGTCCAGAGGGGGTGATAGAAATATATGTTGGATCCAAATATAACCTGGATGAAGGATCACTCATGATATGGGCCTTGTATCCACCTCATAGAAAGTCAGTGGTGATTGATACTGAGAAAGCATTTGGACATGTCATGACTCTGAAGGTTGGAGAGGTAGATCCTGTGGTGACTGCACACATTGGGATTAATGTGGCAAAACTGAATAAAGCCCAAATACAAATGTTGATCAAAGAAAATGAAATGTACAAAATGAGTAATGAAAGGACCATGAGAGAAAATGATCATTTGAAGGAAATTCTAGGAGTCATAATGGGACCTCCTAAATTAATAACACATGGTGAAAGCTCACATGTAAAAGATCATTGGGAGGATTCAACTACATATTCACAAGGTAAATACGATACACTCACTGCAATAATTAGAAAAAGGCAAGCCAACTTAATGATTTGGTTGAATAAGCTATGAGGAGCATATTCAAAGAACCATGTTACAGGGCAGGAACGCAAGAGAATTGATGGAAGGATTCAAGAAAAGTTATGAGAATTAAATGAAAGAGATGTTCCTGATAGTGTGGCCATTGGTATGGGTAACCAAATTATAAAGAAACATAGGGACCTTTATGAGGAACTACGAGAAGATGCAAAGGGGTTGGTTGATGTTATGAATATGGGATTGCCTACACTATTTGAAGATGGAAAAAATTTGAAAGAGAAAGCCAAGTGGATCAAAGAATGTGAATTGATGCTACAAATAATTCTGGAAAATGCTACAGGGAAGGATTTGACATTGGATGAGAGCTGCGAGCATAACGAAAGGATGATAAAGGTGGAAATATCGGCCAGGAACACATTAGGAGATGTCGATACTCATCAACGGTAGGATTATCTAGATCATTTGTCAAATGTTCATCTATGGCTAAATAGAGCCTAATCTCTTGTTTTAGTTAGTTAAGTAAAATAAAACATTTGTGAAGGGACGTGTCCCTTCCAAGTTTTGATGTATTTATATATGTTCCATAGTAATGCAACAGATATAGGCATTAGGAGATATTCAGTAGATAGCTTTCTAGCAAAATATTTTCATATACAGAGACTCAGATGCATGTATTTTGATGGAGTAAATGAAGATATCTAAGTTGCAGATTAATATTTTGGTATCAACTGTTTGTTAAATTTATGCAGTTATTTGATTGTCTCCATTTTGATGCTTCTCTATTGTTTAAATTGATATAACAAGTTTATACTTTGTTTATCAGTGTACATTTGCTATATATGTGTGATTTGGTTATTTGGTTCTCTCAATTAGGGATTAAAATATTTTAATCAATCACAGCAATTGGGAAGTGTTAGTTGGATTAAGAAGAAAAATCACATAACTAGAATTGTCATTCTATCTCAAGAAGATTTTTTCAATTATTCACTTGGATGTTTACACAAGTTGTAAACAATTGATGTGCCTAACATTTTGAATTATTGTCATTATTGAAATCCACATTTGCATATATTCATTAGACTCCATATACCCAATACGGCAACGGTCTCCCCTTTTTCATCCATAAATCTAATTCATTTTATACATATGTTAATTGAACATATTTCTCATTTAGTTCATGTTAGATTAGGATCACATCTGTTCACTGTAAACTTGCCATTGTGGATAGATTACTATAGTTAAATAACATCAATTAAGTCTACTCAGTCAGTATAGGTAGACCCACCTAGGTTCAAAAACACCAAAAGAGAAGAAGGCTTGAGTCATTAAGCCTTGTACATTACCCTAAAGCGTACCAAGAGATTGGAAACCTCTTGTGGTTTTTCAACCAACGTTTTTGAGTGCTAACAGGGTCCACCACGAAAAGGATTTGATCTAGATACATATGCATTTACTGTTTTCATTTATTTCTCATGTAGTTTAATAGTTTGATTGATTTCATATTATATGTGTTGAAGACTTTAGAATTTCAATTACATTAATTTATGGATATGTTGTATATATAACACTACAAAACCATATGCTCTTTGCATTTACACTTGCATTTCTTAGAAATACACATTTACATGAGGATATAGATTTCTTTTACTTGATATGTTGTATTTTATTGTTCTAGGAGACATCCTATCAATTGCATTTATTTACATTAAATACATATACATACATGTTATTATATATGTGTGTGTGTGTATGTATATCATTTATATTCAGTGTTCAAACACAACCCATTAGGTCTACACATGGATAAAAATTCATAAAATCATATCTCCCATAAATCAAATATAATTCTATCAAGAAATTAATATCAAATAGATAATATAATCGCATAACTCATACATTTCAATGGCATTGATCTTCTTCTTCATCCAACTCTTTGTATGTATCATCCGATCCAGATTCGACATTATAAGGATTGGTCATATCATCATCATCGTCATTGATATCAATTTTGATAATGTCATCATCCACATGGATATCATCTTCATGAACATTAACTCCTACATCATCATGATCTAGTTCCTCCTCTTCGACATCTTCGCCAAAGTACATCATCAACTAACTATTGATCCCGACATCATCTACATCATCTTCTAGTTCTTGGTGATCTTCTTCTTCCACCACATTATACTTTACCGGCCTTCCTCTTTGATCATGTCTAACAAATTAAATGACCAACCCGCTTTTACTCCTCGAAACCTGAAAGTAAAATACCCTCGCCACATTGGTTGGTAAATTGTTCATAGGGCTTCCGCTTCTAGCTCACTCGACGACCTTTGCATTAACCATGGTAAATCTATTATCATATTCAATAACAAATATCTCGTGATCATTTTCATATTCAATCGCATTCGCACCATAGGACAACAAATAAAACTAATTTGAAGGACTTAAAGTCACACCAAGCATATCATCCAAAATCTTATAAGATCAATTTTCAGACTTCTAGACATTATGTTGCTGGTGATGAAACATTAGTCACCGAAAGATCGCTAGCTATACTCAGAATCACAAGTTTTCTTCGCGGTCATCCAAGTTTTCAATTCAAAATTTACGACCATTGCACCACATAGCCTTGTGGTGTTTCACCTGCAATATGTCAAACATGTAAAAATTATTGCAATATCGTCAGTTGATAAACATATTTATTCTTGGACGAATGTATGCAAAGAAAAAAATCTCAACATATATATTGGTGCAGGAGCACCTAGATCTTGTAAATGCCTTCAAAAGGCTAATATGTTAAATTTACATGTTCAAGTCTAAATTTGTGTGTCAAGGCCATGAAAAGGCTAATTTGAATGTAATCAAATCATAAAAGAAGTCACTAGGAGGTGAAAATGAAAAAAATGCAAATAATGCAATATTATGTAAACAAAAAGGCATAAATCAAGCATATTAGGAGATAAGAGGCAGTTTGAACCGATGAGAAGTTAGAAAAGGTAGTTATTAAGAGGGGAAAAGTTATAAAAAGCATGGCAAGGTGTGGAAGAGAAGAATCTTGAAATTCTTGTAACAAAATCTTGAATAAAAGCCCTGTTTTTCTGAGTTAACAAGCATTCTTTCTATTTCTCCTAACTTGTACTGCTAATTTGGTAACATCCAAGAGTTAGTTCTTGTGTAATATCAATTGAGAAAGAGTAGTTTTCATTGTCAAAGAGTCTAAACGTTAGTTTTAAGCAGCAAAAGTGTAAGACCCCACTTTGCATGTGATTAGTAAAACCATAATATATTTTATGTTTTCCTAAATAGAAGGTAAGATGTATTGTAGATGATAAATAGTGTGATTATGTGACAATATTTTTGATATTTTTATTGACATTACCATGAAGGAGTTAGGACACGTAAATTATGAATATGAGTTGAAAGTGTAAATGAAATTATTGTACAATTAAATCTTATTTTAGCTATTAGATTTATGTGATATTTGATTGTTGCTTATGGTTTCATTGGTAAAGTGTAGGAAAGAAAGAGTGTCAGTACAAGAAAGGAAGACCAATGGGAAAATGAAAAGACATCTTCTTGAGGATATAAATTTAATATGTTGATAGATTAAGAGGTGAAGGTTGATATTAAAGGTATAATTTATTTTTGTTTGTGAGAATATTTAATTATGTGAGTTAGGGGATTGGGAACCCTTACCCAAGTGTGAAACTCGGATGGATCTTTAAGTGGGTCTTTAAAGAGGGTTATTGGTCATTTTCCTTGGTTCGGATACAAAAATAAACCCCCTAGGGTCTTTACCATAGTGGTAGCGGTCAAGTGGGCATGCAATAGGGTCCCAAGGACATGATTTGACTCGTGAAAAGTCCTCATAATGAAGAGTGACGAATTTTGAGGAGAGGATGGAGAGGTGAAAAGATTTGGGGCTGTCCAAGTGCATGTTGCCTCTTTAATGAGAAAAGTCTCTCATTGAAGAAGGGAGGTACACTCCACACCTCCCCATCCAAAAAGTTGCAAGTTGAAACTCCTATATAGTTGGAGAGGGAGAATGAGTAGGGTGTTACCCACTTCTCCTCTTGGAGAACTTGGAAAGGAGATGGTAGAAAGAATGTGAGGAGGAGATGAGTCTACCTCTTTGGAAAGATAGTGACCAAGATGGTTTGGCTTGGTAAGGAAAGATGGATAGAAGAGTGCAGTCCCTTCATCTAAAAGCAAAGAGATAAGTTCTTCATAATTTCATTTACCCTTATTTAATTGGTTTTAAGAAGGTGACATAGTATATAGATCATGATTGAAAAATAGAAAGTAGAGAACCTGGATGCATGAAATTTGTGCTAGGTTAGTTTTATCCTTTATAAAAATGAGAAAAGACTCCATTTATCATTGTGGAGCTATATGAATTCCTTGCTCGGGGGTATGGCTAGAGCCCACGAGGCTCCATGACGCCATTATGGTAGGGTGGAGAGCAAGCCTAGTTTAGTTGTTTGTCATTCATTGTAATTCTTAACATTAGTTGTAATATGGAAAGTTGGAGATTGTGACCATAACATGAAAGAAAATGGGGAAACAGAAAACCTTATTCTTGGTATGTTTATTCAATATACTCCTAACTATTGTGTAATATTGAAGAATTGTGTATGAAATTTATCCTCTTGTAAATGGAAATAACTGCACATTTATCTCATTTTCTAATATAGGGATATAGATCTTGCATACATAGGAAAATTGAAAGAAAAGTTATTCTAACTATTGTTGTGGACTGCATAAGAAAATACTCACAGTTATAAAAGTGGTGAAACACAACCTCATACTATGTGATATACAATGTGCTTGAGATCAATCCAATTGTGTCTTACTATTGTAACATGGAAGAACAATATTCCATTGAAAATGGAAGAATGAAAGGGTAGGGTTATTCTATTGGCAAGTTGACCCTCAAATCTGTGAATGATATTTTTAATATTGGGTTTCTTTTTGGTATATTGTTGCATTGAGGAACTTATTAAAATAAATAAATAAAACATCATATTTAATACAGAATCAGCCCAATGAGCTATGTGAATTACAATTGTAGAGGATGAAATATGTTGACTGTTGCTTACATATCATTCCTTCAAAATAAAATGGGTTCATACAGTTATTGTTCTAAAGTTTCAAATGAAAATAAGAAGGCATATATACATTTCTAAACCTTGTTAAGATGGTGGTATAAAAGCATAGCCTGAATGAAACACATGTACATATGTTCTAGTTACTGCTCAAGTGGTCTTATATAATATACCTTTCCTAAGAGGAGTGACCTCAAGGTAGAAATATTTACTTATAAAAGTACGTAGATATGATATTTTTAAATCCATTATATTTATTTATTTTTAGCTTCTCAGAAATTTAAGGGAATGCTCATAGCAGAGAATGCTCCAGGTGAAGAAGCAAATGAACTAGTTTTACTTGAATAGTTTAATTGACATCAACTAATGTAAATCATCCCTTGCAAAAAGAAAAGAGATAAGAAAAAAAGAAGAAAGAAGAAGAAAATGAGAGAAAACCATTACACTGCTTCTCTCCTTTCCTCCATGCCTCTGCCAAACCCACATGAAGTAATATCGGATAAAAGGAGAAAGTTAAAGTAAAATGGATCAAAAAGAGAAGGAAATTGGAAGAAGTAGATCTGAGCTTTCACCTGTGTGAGCTTGTAAGGAAATAATGTAGCACTAGGAAGGAAAGCAATGCTGCTTAACATTACAATCAAAACTATCAAACACAGGAAAAAGAAAAGAAAAGAAGAGGGAATCAAAAAACTAAATATATAAAGTGACCTTAAACACATCTCTGAGTGGCACAAATATCTTGTCATCTGCCTCATCTATTAGCAAGTTCTATCCATTCTGAAACTTATAGTTAAACTTAACCATAAAAAGAAATATATGTCCAAACAATAAGTTGAGGCAAGCCTATTCGGACAATACACAGCTATGTAGCATAGGGTCTGTAAGTTGTTGCCTTACATAGCGTGGGGGTAAAAGCCTACACACTTGTAGTGAGTATAGCGTAGTAGAGGTTGGACTCAAAACAAAGGCCAAAAAAAAAAAGAAAGACATAAGAAATTAAACACAAACAGAAGATAATCCTACTCCATACTCTTAGTTTGACCATGAGAAAACATGTAGACCTGTAGCTTGTTATCATTGAATATTGTATCACTTCATCCTTTATCAAATAGCATGGTGTCGAATAGAAAAATAACCCAACAAACCTAATCTCAAGGCAACAAGAAACTGGTATAGACAACAAAATCCAATCAAGTGACCTAACCACGTTTTGATCTTGAATACTAGTGGGCACCAGGTAATCCTATCACCATCCTCCATTGATTTCTTTTGCCAGCGTACACTGCATAGTATTGCAAGCAATAGAGGAGAGTGAAATTTTCTGTAGAAGTAGGTGGCATAGAAAAGAGTGAAAATCATTCTTTTATTTTCAACACTTAACTTTCTTGGCATTATAGATTTCATTTTGATTATCAATAGATACTAGATGTACTAAAATAAAATAAAAATCAGGGTGGTAGTTACCATATTAATACACAGTTGTCTTTCGCCATACTGGAAATAAATGTTCTACAGGTAACTTAAATGGGTCATTGATATTTATTGTGCTGGTGGAGTGTCAATATTTATTGCATCTAGAAGAACAGTAGCATGTTTGTCAAGGTGGATTAATTATGGTGTTGAGTTTCTCTGAGGACAATAATGTTAGTCGTTGTCTTGTCAAGAACAATTAACTTCTTTTTTTAGTGTTTCATCTTCCTTATATCGTCGCTCAAACGATAAAATAAAAATAAAAATTTCACCCTTCATCATCTTAATAGAACAGTGAATGAATAAAAGCAAAAGTAGAAAGAATTTAGGGATTTGCATAGTTCAAGAAGTTTCATTGAATGAAGTTTGAAATCTAGTATTTTTTTAACTGAGAGAATTCCTCCCCACGAAGAAGGCCTAAATCGTGGTAAGTCAAAAAAAAAACCAGCAAACAAAATAAGCGTTAACACTTAGAGGGTAGACTTTAGAGTTTCCCATATAGAGCTCTACGTTTTCCCCAAGAAAGCCCTTCATATATCATTTAGTTTCCATGTCCATTTATTTAATCTTTTAAAGAGCAAAAAGTGAAATATTTCCTACTTTCCTGGAAGGGGGGATATATTAATTTAAAATGAAAAACAAATGAAATAAAGATAAAGCTAGGTATTTCTAGAATTTTTGTTTGGGAAAGAAAAATGTTCCTTTCATCTTTAATTTTCTTTTAGAATAAATAATACATTTATTTATATATATGGTAATAGTTATTCTTATAATTCTAAATTATTTTCTAGGGTAAATAAAGTATACGTGTATATAAAGAATATTTATTGTTTTTATATATAGACAAAAGAATAAATAAATAATTTAATAAATGATAGTCAAACATAAACAAATAGATATATGTAAAAATATATTGGTAATAATAAGTAAATTTGAAATATTAGTAATAAAAATGTATATATATTGTCTCGATCTTATGAATGTATTCAAATTAAAGAACTTAGAATTTTTAAAGTGCGTACCTAAGTTTAAAAAAGAGAGAGAGAGAAACTAATTAAAACGAACTTGGAAAGGGGAGTGTGAACATAGAAAAATATTAATTTTAAGGAATAATGATAGCTTTGTCAACATATTAATGTTTGTATTAATAAAACACAAGATAACAAGGTTGATAGATGGTAGGGGATGTGGATGTTAAAGAAATAATGTTTATAATATTATCAAACTTATTTGGAGGAATAACCATCCTGTTAAAATAATTGGATGAATCTCTCGAGTTTGTATCACATTATAATGGTTGTTAGATCTTATATTTTGGCTTGGGTTAGTAGCTACACCATCAAATTTAGATAAAATGATCTCTACCTTATAATTATTCTAATTAAATTAATGTCAATTATATTAAACTCTCTCAAAGCCTTAGTGTTCATTTGATGTCCTCAACATGCAAAGGTATGTTCGATATAAAGTCTTATAACTAAAACAACAATTGCATTATGGTGGGAAAAACTATTGTAGTCACTTAAATTAATGTTTCAAAAAAAAAAAGTTGGGTTTTCTAGTGAAAATTATGGGCATGACCAAAAGAATCAAAGACAATCCTCTGTCTCGGGCAAAGTTAGTTTCACTGTGATTTTGAGAGTCCCTAAAGAAGTTTAAGGCCCATCCCACCGATGTAAGCCTAGTAGAAATGGTGGGATGGGATAAGTAGGGTTTCCTTTATGTTATTTTGTTTTGTGTGAGTGCAGGGTATCAAGAATATGGTGCTGTGTTGATAATTTAAAGTTAATTTTCTGAGTTTTCCTCTTGAAAATGAAGGTTTCCAACAAGGTATTGGAGAAATAACGTATGCATGTCCAAGGAGTTGTTTCTAAAGGAATTTTAAGACATAATGGAGCATGTTTCAATGGTTGGCCGGAGTATTGGAGGCTTGTAAGGGTGATAATCACAAAACCCTCACCGTTTTGGGTGTTTCCAGCCTAAAATTAAGGGTTTGTTAATACACTTTCTAAATGGGTCTTTCAATCTTTGAAAGTGGATAAATATGGTGTTTTGTGACCTTTAATTTGATGTTTGAGGTTTTCTAACAATTTGGAGTTGGAAAAAAGGTGGATGCTTTGTAAAATAGCCCTATTCTAGTAGCCTTTCTTGGGCGTACAGTCTGAAATCTGCTAGTTTCTCCATTATAAATCATTCTGAGTTTTTGATATGATGATATGGGCATTAAGAGGTCTCTAAATGTTCCTTTGGATCTTGGTTTTGAACCTAGTGTGAGTGGTTCACCCGATCTAGGGTATGGAGGTCTATTGCTAATTAATGTTTAGATTTCATGGACAGTGGAAATATGTGTGTATAGGGAAGTGAGTGACCTTAAATACTTGAACCTTGTCATTTGGATGGAGTTACAATAGAATTTATGCTTGAATAAGGTTGTAAAGGCAGTGCATATTGTTTTGAGAATGATGATTCTATTGTGTGTCTTGGTATCTTTACAGAGTAGGAAGATCTGATATTTATACACTGATGTATTGAATTGATTTCTCTCAAAACAT
Organism: Sequoia sempervirens; assembly: GCA_007258455.2. Lineage (NCBI taxonomy): Eukaryota > Viridiplantae > Streptophyta > Pinopsida > Cupressales > Cupressaceae > Sequoia > Sequoia sempervirens. The sequence continues at coordinate 171,846,192 of VDFB02168118.1, forward strand.
GATGAATCTTGTGTCTTGAAGGACTGATTAACTAGTTGATAGCAAGAAGGATTGGTCTTTGTTAGTTTTCCTTGTAAGGAAAATGAATTGGTGCTATTTGAGAAGTTTAGACTGTTTTCAATGATTGAAGTTTGGTTATTGACATTTTGGAATCTGATTTAGAATAAGTGTTTTGTTGCCTTGAGGATATGATGTATACAGGAATTCGAAGGATTGATAATTGGTTGTGTAGCAAGTGAGCATAATGTGTTGCCTTATGAAAGGCTGAGAGAATGTATAGATGTTGATATGGTGGTTGAGAATGATGTGAATCTGATTGATTGAGTCAAAGTTTTCTAATATGGTTTTTGCTTTGAACGAGTCAATTGGAATACTGATAATGACATATGGTTTTTTGAAATTGGAGTGCTAACTTGTTGCCTTTAAGTCTTGTAGAATTGAAGAATCAAAAGAAGTTGTGTGAGTTTTGAGGAAAAAGAAAGTGAATTAAGAATTTGATCTTCTTGATTCTGATTGGGTTTGATTTTACCCTCATGAAAATGATGTTGTTGGTTGTTGTTGATTCTTCACATCATATATACATCAATATAATTGAAAATAATTAAATAATATGGGTGATTAATATATTCATACGCCTTTTTATCTCTTAAACCATATGCTAAATCAATTTCTCTTTGTGTAACATTGGAATCTCCATTACGATGAGCTTCTTTAACCAATGAAGCCACACCTTCCCATGTTAATGACGACCAAATTGTTGAAATCATTCAATCCATATCATCCAATCAAGATTGTTTGCAACATACAAATGAAGTGCATCCCACTCTCGGCCAACTGTATAAAAAAAATGAAATTCACAAACGACATATAATTAGTTAAATACCACGGTATACGACCTTAATTTATAATTGATGCATATTGAAGATTAATAATTAAATAAGTACAATATACATAAAAACCATATGTAAAATGTATTCCAATTAATCTCCATGACCATCTTATAATTACCTCTCACTTTCCTCAATCTACCTTTCCCCATCAAGTACTCCCCTCTGAATTTGTTAATGGAGTTGCAAACTTAGGAGAATATTCACTAATGTACACC
>VDFB02168118.1:171847396-171862630 GCA_007258455.2 Sequoia sempervirens
AAGGCTGAGGGGAAACTCATTAAAAATGAGCAAAAGCGGGGAAATTCATTAAAAAATGAGAAAAAGCGAAGAAATTAGGGCAACTAGTCAAGTCGGGAGTAGGCTACACAGCAGACAAAATGGTATGCCCATCCATGGCCTGCCAGCAGCCTGCCTTCTGTGCAGAAAAATAACCTAATTCGTAACCCTCACAATTTTTATTTTCGAGCCCACATACAAGAAGTTAAACTTTTATATATGTTTTGCTTAATATATTTCAAAAATATTTTATAAATTATCCTAGAATATAAAATATTTTTTTTTATATATTAAAATATATATAAACTTTTTAATATTTTTATTAGTGATTTAATTTATATATTAAAAAAAAAATCATATTTTGATAGTTGAATAACTAAAAATATTTTCTAATATATTTCTAATTTTAAAAATATATTGTTTAATTTTTTAAATATATATTTTTTCAAAAAATATATTTTATTCTTTTTCAACATATATATATATATTTTAAAATATATTTTTTTAAAAATATGTTATACATACAAAATTACATAATCAATAATAGATAATAGATTTTGGTGAATATATCTAGGTATGTTAATATGCTTGAAAAACTAATTTTAATTAAAAAACTTACTAACATCATTAAAGGGTAAGTTTTTAATTATAAAAATTTAACATTAGAATTATTTAACATTTGAAATAGAAAATTTAAATATTATATTATAATAGTTTATAATTTACTTATATAGTATTTTGGATAATAGAAACAATTTTGATTGATTTAATATTTTCTAAGTTCATTATTGAATTTAAATCTTATAAATATAATTATATATCTTTAATCAATATTATAATTTAAAAATAATAATCAATATTGAACATCTTAGATTTTAGTACAACTTAAATATTAAAAAATTTAATGTATAAGTTTATAAAATATAATTTTATTTTTTTAAAATAAAGATTTAAAGATTATTATATATGTATGTTTAAAGATCCATAGAATTATCTTTTTAACTATGAAATTAATATGATTAATTTCATTTATAATTTTATGTTATCTTATCTTTTTAACAATTTTTTGGTATCCTACCCCAATCTAAATCCCAACCCTACTATTAACCCCAATCTTAAGCCTAAAAATAACCCTAAGTGAAAACTTATCCTAATTGAACCTTAACCCTGATTTAGCCCAAACCCTAACCTTAACCCTAACCCTAATTAAACTCTAGCCCTAATTCAACCCCAACCCTAACCTAAACCCTATTTGTTCCTAACCCTAGTATCTCACAAATACAGGATCGAGACCTTTCCAACTCTCGTAAACCTTATTGGATAGTGATAAAAGCTACCTTATCTTTCATTAAGGTAGAAAATTTTTGTTATACAACATGCCCCTTGAAAATTGGAGATAGGCACTACAAAAAGAAGGTAAACACTAATGAAAATGGTCAGTGGTATTGTGGAAGATGTGATAAAACTTTCATTGAATGTGATTATAAATATATACTTCAATGCAAAGTGCAAGACCATACTTCATTCACTTAGATTACAACTTTTGAAGAAGTGGCAGAAGAAATTATGGGTGTAACAACAAAAGAATTAAAAATTTTGAAGCATGAAAAAAAAGATGATGTTAAGTTTTCACACATTATACAAAAGGTCATTTTCAATAGATACATATTTAAACTTCAAGTGAAAAAAGAGACTTATAATGATGAACAAAGGATTAAATGCACAGTCATACGAACAACAAAGTTTGATTATTCATCTGAGAGTAAAGCTTTATTAGACTCAATTGCAAAGCTATAGGTTTCATAACATTCAAATGATTGAATGTATATAATGTTAACAATGTATTCAAACATTTGAAAAAATAATAGTGGATATGTCTAAGTTAGTTAATGCCATTTTGTCATGATATACTTCTTTGATGCTGTCAATACTAAATCTAATGATTGATGAACATTTCTGCTTTTAAATTTATTGTTATTGGTTGATTGTTGTTATAGACAAGTTGGTATGATTTCAAATTTGAATGTGTACCCTTATATATGGGAATTGAGATAAACAATGATAGAAACAATAATGAAATCAAATTGATTGCTTTCCAAATTCATATTCATGAAAATGTAAGCATGTTTTCAAGTCAATAGGCATTTTGATAAAGATAACTCTCGACATGTTTTACATATATTATTAATTAATATAGGTATGCTAGTTAATTAAATTATTAACTATATTTTATTTGTATTATATATTGAATTGTTAAAAGATGTAAAAATCTTAATACTAAATATATAGAAAAATGGTTAAAAAATTACATATTCTTCAAAAAATAAAATATAGTGTGTAATTTAAAATACAAATTATATAATTGTTATAATATTTATATTATTATTTATTGAATATTTATTAGAATTCAAACTAAAAACTTAGCCTCCCCCTCTCGCTCTCCCTCTCTCCCCCTCTCTACATATATCTCCCTCTTCCCATCTTCTATCTCTCCCTCCCTCTACATATCTCTCCCTTTTCTCCCTCCTCCCTTCGACGTTCCTGACTTTGATCGACGACCCGATCCGCGCGCCTGATATCGATTGATCCTGACGCGATTGACGCTGACTTCGACTTCTATATATATATATATATCCCCTCTATCTCCTATCTCTCTATATATATTTATTTCTCCATCTATCTCTCTCTATATCTCTATCTATTTTTATCCCTTTTCCTCTCTCATTCTATATTCATCTCTACCTCTATCTATAGGGAGAGATACAAAGGTGAAGCATTGGACCTTCCCAAAGATCCACCAATCTCAACTGCCAACTATTTTGAGCATTTAAGTACATATTGTATGCTAGATTAGGAGGCATGTGTCAAAGCTCATATTTATTGATGCAAAATAGGTCTAAAGTCAAAAATTTGATGTAGAGTTAGTTATAGTTTTTTACAAAATTTCAAGTGCCACATAGAGCAAAGATATTCTAGTTTTTTATATTTTGTCATCAAATTTGGCACTTCATCAAGATTTGTATCTTCATCAACATTAACAAAAGAAAAGGTATGTACTTGAATCCCTTGCATTTAAATTTATATATATATATATATATATATATATATTAATATTTTCCCTCAAATCCATAATATATATATTAGTGAGTATTTATTTATTGCAATAAAGAATTAACCTAAGTAACACATTAAGAATTCTAAGGATTTGTGCTTAGAAAAAATGCATAACAAATTTTTTTGTTGGATGTCGTGTTGTATAGTTTAGAAAAGCTCAAAATATGAATAGGATTTTAAGGCCATATATTATGGTAGCTTACAATGCAAAACAAGGAAGGAAATATATTATCAATTTTAATCTACCCTAAGTGAACATTAATTGAACCCTAATTTTAGATTCATAACTATAATCATAACCCTAATTGAACCCTAATTGTAGATTCATAACTCTAATCATAACCCTAAGCAAACACTAATCCTAATCAAACCCTAACCCTAGCCTTAAAGTTATCATATAATCTAATTATGTCTCTTATCTAAATTTGGGTTGAATTATTTTTCCTTTATTTTTAATTGCATATATTTTTTGTTTATTAGATCTTATTTTATGAATATATGCAAATATAATTTTACTTCTACATTCATTCTATGCCTATTTTTTTCATGATATTTTAACATTAACCCCAACCCTAACCTTAACCTTGACCCAATTTGAACTCTTATTGAATTCATAACCTTAACTAAACCCCAACCTCATCCTCAATCCTAACCAAAATTGAACATTCATTGAACCCTAAACCTAACCCTAAGTGAACACTAATCCTAATTGAACTCTAAATTTTTAGTTGAAAATATTAAAGTGCCTTAGATTTTCCCATTCATCATCATTTATCATTCAATTCCTAATAGAACTCAAAAAATTTTATACTTTTATAATGTTTTAATACACACCTAATATTAAGGGTTTATAGTTTAAGGTTAAGGGTCTAGGGTTAAGGGGAGAGATAGAGGAGTGAGTGGAGGACCCGTTTATACATTATTCTTTATTCTTCATCGATTAAATATTTAGTTACCCATTTCACCGCTAGGAGAAATGACCCAAGAATTTAATAGAATGGACTACTCATATAATTACCTTGCATTATGGAGCTCAATTCTCGATATTACTACTTATCAAATCCTTTGTAAATAATTGTAAACTTATGATTCCATTTAAGCATTTAATTTATTTTCTTGAATCAAAGCAAAAAACATAGACACACAATTGAACAAATTCTCAAAAGAAGAGTGACAACATCATTAACATTTCATTCAAAATTCACTCAAATCCACATAAGGAGAGAAAATATATTAGAATTATATGTTTATTCATGCTTATAAGTCATATCTGCATACAATTTAAGATAATTTGCATATATTCATCCAAAAATCAAAACAGGCTATCTATTCTATTATGTTTGCTTGGGGTTTTAACAACCAATGGAACCACAGATATCACTTCCTCATCAGAGGACATATGTCTTTCTACCCATATATTCAACTCAAAACCTAGCTAGAGGTTTCATCAGTTCTCTCCCTACAAATGAGCCTTGAATTCCCTTTTATATGAAAAGGGAGCAACAAGCTTCGGGCTCAAATGTAATTTCACCACAAATTTTCATTTGAACAAAATCTCCATTGCATTTGACTTTCATTTCAAAACTTCCCACATGTTGAATCTGCAAAACATAGTGGCACATGAACTTGGGAAAGCTAAAAGAAAAGGGAACACAAATTGTCATCAAAATCCCCTTGTTGCTATCCACGCAAGAAAACTAGGCAACCAAATTGCCACGAAGGCACCACAACAACTTCTTATTTACCTGCCACCCTGCCCTTACCAACACTCAGACCCCAATATACCCACCTAATTCTATTTGTTTCCCAATATGGTAGACCCTTAGCCTCCTCTTCTTTCTTGTCCTTGCCCAATACAGTTTAAGTCCATCTACTTGGGGTTTTAACAGCCAATGGCACCACAAATATCACTTCCCCATAAGAGGGCAGACCATGATTGAAGCGAGGTAAATACCGACAGTAGTCATAGTCGATCTCGGTTACATCATTAGAAGTGTTGCTTGTAAGGTCAATGGGCGAGTGTTAACATCCAGAGGAGCTATGACCATACCTTATTTTCCTACCAACACTAGTAATAGAGCACACCACCGACTGCTTGCCTTTGTCATCTACCAATTGAGTAGCAACATCCTAGAATTGCAACCTTCTACTGCATCTAGTGGGCACAAGCCTGTGCTTGTCAACCAAAGCACCTTCCTAAATAGAAGGACCGAGCTTTTGAGAGCTCAAACGAACATACCTCATTACTGACTTACTCATTTTCTCTTCTCAGAAAAGCCCACAAAGTGCTCTAATTGCTACAAGAATGAGACTATTAGTAGTTAATTACTCTTGTATTTATTGTGTGAGGTAATGGCAACCTTCATCAATGCTTAGTAAAAATGCATGTGCAAACATGGCAATTTGGCAGCGTATGTACTATCACCGTTTAACCAGAGTTGCATGAGAATCTAAAGATCACCCTTCATGATTTCCAACAACATCTTCACACATATTGAGATCGACATGACTACACAGGCAAGGAATAATTCATTAATACTTCACTAGTTGTACGATAAAATGACCACCATGTGTCATTTTTCAACCTTGAATACTGCCCGCTGATCTCCTGAAGAGTTGGAAAATCAAATGGTTTATCTCGGGCTAACTCAGTTTGATATCCAATGAAGCATAATTCACCTTCCTCATGACCAATAACATTAATCCATCTCAAAAACCAACTACCATGTCGGCAAATTCTATGCACTTTGCAAACTGAATGGTCCAGGAGCTACGCACCGCAATCTCATTGACCTCGCGGCTTTTAAACAACCTTCATCTTCCTCCTGCGAGCTAGCAGGGAACAACAAAGATTTACATTAACTTTTGATCTTGGTTGTCAATCTAAAACCACGGGTTATGAGCTCAATAGTGGAGATTGGGCCCCACATTCCATACAGGACATACATCTGCCTGTTGCTGACCTCACGCCAAATAACAGGGTGACACCTTAGGTCTGCGAGTTGGCGGGGTACAATCGAGATCTTCTCCCATATCTTCGAATCTGGAAAACCTACACATTGCACGGTTAGTATTTAATGAAAGGATTTGGCTAAGCCATCAGCGACATGACCACTGGGGTTAATGGCTTAGGCTTACGTCACCGGATTAAAATTAAAACCCAACTTTGATTTTAATACTTTATTTCCTCCACAAGGTTTTATTTCCTAAGTCTCGGTTGGCCCCATGTTTCATCTTTTAAAAAACAACTTATGTTGTTGTTTTTCGTCTGCCTAGTAATTCCCACTTTTCCTTTTAATGAATGTTTTATTTTGCAAGGGTTGATTTAGTGTTGCCGTTGATCTATTTCCTACAGATATCAATGGTGCCCACCATCCCATGATCTAGAATTGAAAGACCGTGAAATCACGAGCGGGTGCCATGTGTCCTATCTGGGGGATCAAATTTGCGCTATCGCTGACCAACTACCATTTGATCTAATCCATTCATCTCCATCCCGCGATGGTGCTTGGGTTGATTTCAAAATCATGGACGAGCGCCACATGTCTCATCCAATGAAGCCTAAAGAGTAAAGGAAACACTAGCCGACTTTAAATGTATTAAGGGGCAGATTAATAAAGTGTTCTCGAGATGTACATGTTCTAAATCGACGGATACGTTATAATTTTGCTGGAAAAGCTGCTCGAAGGTTAACGACATGGCTTGCGACTTTGTTAAAGGAACAAGATCATTGATGCTCGGGATTAATGGTTGCTCGCCATCACGCAATTAGAAATTTTAGGATTACGATATAGAGGACAACTGCCACATGGACTTCCTTCATAGTGTATGGTAAGGTGGGACCCTTATCGCCGTGTTGGCAATTATGTCAGCTTATTTTTAAGGTGGCCATCAATGATTTGATCAACCTAAAGAATCGACGACTTGAATTTAAATCTGCATCAACTATGGTTGGAGTCATTCATGCAGTGCGAAATTGAGCTTTAATGGTGGATGAGACACTTGCTAGCGTAATTTGACCGACAATAAAATAAATTTTCCTTCTTAGTTTGTATCATAATGCATTCAACTATTTCGCGGAGCAGTTTCAGAGCCGAAGGTAGAATTGTGAGTTTCTGCAGCTAGAATTTGGGAGTTCTGCGAACAAAGCTGTGAGTTTATTTTCTATGCCTCCCAGTCATTTTGCATTTGAATTCGGGAAAGGATTAGCTAGATGTGTTTTGAGCTTGTTGATGAATGTGTTAGGGCTATAGTTTAATTATAGTTGTGAGAAATTGTAGTTTTTTGTCCTATATTTTTCTATCTCTGGTTAGTCCTAGCTATCTAAATTATAACATTGTAAAGAAGCCCTAGTTTGTTTGAGATGGCACTGCCCAAGCAACATTCTGGCCAGACTGAATATTTGAAACGAAACCTGTATGATGATTTCTTGGATCAGTTCCCCTTGTCAACAAATGATAGGAGGAAGGGATTGGCCCTAATGCGAGGGAAAATCCTGGTGGAAGGGTTAATGTATAATTTCTCCAACATTGCTGATGCTAGGGTTCCCCTCACTGGCTTGGAATTGTTCAGATTTTGGTACGGACAGAGGAATTTTCCTCACCCTTTTTCAAATGGATGGATGTATGATATGGGGAAGTTGGTGGTACCAAATGTATTCCATGATGTAGACCTACTTAGGACAGTGGCTGCAAGATATGACCCTGTTACACGGATAATCAGGGACAATGATGGAAAGGTTCTATTGAGCATTAACAGAGAAGAGATCCAACATATTTTTGACTTGAGTGAACCAAGCGAAGACTTGGTTCCTATCAACCTTGAGGAAATGAAGCAAGAGTATGCAAAGTTGAAATATTTTTTAAGAGAAAGGTTGCTTCCACCTCATCTGGCTAAGGCAGGAGGTTCAAAATTTCATATCAGCCCCAGTGACTAGGAACCTTTCAAATTAAATTGTTTTGCAAACCATTTCCTGGCCACTTTCTATTCTTTATGTCAGATTTTGGGTTTTAGTCCTGGTACGGTAATGCCCATTGCTTATATGTTCATGGGGGTGCAAATACAACACCCTAACTTCTCTGTGACCTGTGACTTCACTTCTTTCTTGGCTGAGAGGATGCATGAAGGGATGTCAAAGCTGTAAAAAAATGACACTGCCACTCAATTCTTTTGGTATTCTATGCTAATGCATATGGTTTTGTTTAAGAATGTTGACTTTTTCTCTGAGAGGATGAAATTAAGGCAATCAGTTGATGGAGAAAGATTGCCAATACAAATATGGGCTGTAGATTTATCTTGTAATAAGGAAAGCACTAGTTATGTGCAATTTGATAATTGTTTTGCTTCCAGATTAAGGGCTAGATTAATGGTGAATATACCTAGGATCCCTGAGAAATTACATGATTTTCTCAAGCCAAAGGAGAGGAAGCCAGAATTGAAGGCTTACCATAACTGGGGTGACATTATCCCATACCCAGTCAGCACTGTCTTGAGAGTATATGGTTTTCAGGGAGCCCCTCATATACTGCAATACAATGTGCAACCAAGAGTGGGATTTGTAGAAGTTATGTGGCAGATAGGTTGTATTCATGAGGACAACCTCACTGGAAGGGGTAAGGGAACATTTTTTCCAGATTATACAATGGTGTCTAATTTTGTATTTTCAAAGGGAGGCTAGACGCATTTTGATAATTTCTTTAATGATTACCATTTTAAGTGTGGACCAAAGCGGTAGCATGATCCTAAGGGTTTCTTTGCTCTTTTCAGATAAAGAATAAAAGCTAGAAAATTTGTGCATGAGTTCAATTTCCCTGAAGACTTGATTAGAAATGAATTTGATTTGAATAGACAGGATTTGAACGAGGAGAAATTGATAGCTTATGGTAAGCTACTAGATGTTGTGCACACAATGGATCCAAAATATGATCCACTATTGGAGTTTAGTCCCCACCATAAGAAAATTGATTTTCTGATGGGAAACTTCAAGGAAATTATGGGCACATTGAGGACAAAAAAGGTAAATTTAGAATTGAGTATGGGTGTACAAGAGCAAGGTGCCAGACCAATTGAAACAAGGCCAGCATACCAGCCTATGAAAATGTGGCCCATTTACATGAGGAAAAAGGATGGTAGTAGTGAAGAAGAAAAAGTGGACAGAAAAGGAAAAAATATTATGAAAGTGCCTCCACAACCAAGTCCAAAATTCAAAGTGCCTAGGGAAATCAAAATTATTTATTTAGAATCATCACCGGAAGACAATCCCTCATCACCACCATCCAAGCCAAGCCCTAAGAGGAAAATAATTGATCAACCACAAGAGGATCTGATGGATGAGATTATTGTTACTGATCAAGACATGGAAGGTTGTATGCCTTCCCCTCCTAGGCCAGCTAAATTAGTTTTATCTGATTTAGATATGAAAGGTAAAAGTGTACAAGATGCAAGAATGGAGGCATGCAAGGAGTTTCTAGATGACAATACATTTGTAAAAACTCTTGTATTCTTGCAATTGGTATGGAGGATGAAGTTTGAAGAGTATCAAGATAAATGTAGGCAAAGAAGAGAACTAAGGCCTGACAGGTTAGACCAAGAGAATGACGAGGAGGTAAAAGTTGAATTAATGGAAGAATTCAAGAACATCACTCCTGAAGAAGGAAGAAAACTAGTGAGTCAGGCCGGTGTATTAATTCTTCCTGAATGGGACATTGCAGATGCGGTAGCCTTTAATGCTATTATGAAGTCTAAGAATCCCTTTCAAGAATCTGAATAAGAGGTCAAGGAAGCATTGCAAAACTCTGCTTTCAGTGAGGAATATGAAACTCTAGCAATTTGGGCATTAGCCCCACAAGGGAGAAAACCAAATGTTTCTGATATTAATCCAAATTTCAAGGGAGGATTGATAATAAAGAGAGCTTTAGAGACCTCAACCATTGAGGCCACTAATTTGACTGTGAATGTGGCCAAATTGGCCCAAAAGACTGCTGAAAGGGAGGAAGTTGAAAGGAAGAGCTTAATGAAAAAATATAACCTTTTGATTGAGGAGTACAACAAGATGCAGCAGAAAAATGTTGAGTTGCAAACTGAAGTGGAGAGGTTTAGGTATAAGCAAATTGGGGAGACATCAAGTGCTCTAGGAACCAATACATTACCTTCCATAGCAGGGTCAGTGCCTCCTGCTTCTCCAATTGTTTCCACACCAGGATCTCCCAGTCAAAATCTTGTCCTCACCCTTTCTTTAGAGGAAGTTGAAGAAGAAATAGAGTGCTCTGTCGATCCTACAAAGAAGCAGCTCTTGCAAAAAATTGATGAATTGCAGGCATCATTAAAAAAAAGTGAGGAGGGATCTCTCTTAATGGAAAAAGAAATTGTTACTACTATTTTGATGCATTTAAATGAAAAGGTTGATAGAAAATTTCTATCTATACATTCTTTATATTCTTTGTTCTTAGCAGCAATAAATAATATTGATAGGGATCAGGAAGTAGCGATACCAATAAAATTGGATCCCTAGGGCCAGTGATCTGGATATCATGTATAAGGCCTTAAGGTTTGATATAAATAATAGGCCCCAATCATTAAAGCATACTCATGTGTTAGTAAAATCATTGCAAGGTTTTTAGACCTTACCAGATGACTTGATTAGGAAGATTAGGGAGCTGGTGAAGAATTTCAATGATTGGGGTAACACATTGTTACCTGATATAATTGATGAGCAGGGGAAAATTGGGTCATTTCAACAATGGCAAGCTCAAGCAAGTGAGGCCATCAATGATCAAATCAATTCAATTTTTGATGAGTCAGACTATGATTTATTGGTGAGCTGTATGTACAAAATCATTAGTACCAGCTCATTTTTGGAATCTTTTGAAAGGGATGTGAATCAGGTAGCGGTAAAATACACAACTTATAATACCAAGGTGGATGAGGTAATTAATTTTCATTGGCCAATTGATGATGAGTACCAGAATTGGGTAACTAAATATTTGAATGAGGAGGAGTAAAAGGAGTGAACTACTAACAAGTGGCAGATCAAATGTTGTGGTTGCAACGGTTCCAATTTTGTGTTGATGGCTTTCTCGGTGTAGTTTTCTTGTGGTTTTTTGCATCAATGTTCCTCAGCTAATATGATGAACAAGAATATTTTTCAAGGTGGTGGTTGTTGTAACAAATTTTGGAATATCACCAGTTGCTCGAATTGACTGGTGACAGGTGTACTTTCTGGCCCGGTGCTTGTTTGCTCCTTCATTTTCTATAATAAGGATTTCAAGGCCAAAAGTACGGGTTAGCAAGTTAGATAAAATTTTTTGAGTCTAGGTGAAGTTGCAGAGCGAATTGTAAAGTTCGATGGTTTTAGAGAAATGCAATTTAGGTTTTGAGTCATTATGTAACAAGTTTTGAGTTCATAGAGATTTAATGTTGTATAACAGTACTAGCATTTGAGTTGAAATGAAATTCGAGTTCATGTCTCTCCATTGTACATGCATATCTAAACTTTGAATGAAAAAACTAAGGGTTGTTTTATCCATCTCATTGTTGTGGTGTGTATGATTCTATTTTAGCTTTAATTCAAAGAATTAATCAAAATACTTGAATGGGATTATAGGAAGATATGTATTGTATAAGGATTTGATAAGTAGTCATGGGTTAGAATGCATAGTGATGAAATTGTAATGCAATATTGTCAGGGATCTTATATGTGATGTATTAAATCTATTATAAACCTCTAGATGCTTATGAATTTGACTCCTGCAATGGATATATGGCATTGATCTAAGTTGTAATTATTAGTGTAGTTTAGTATTTGTTTATCTTTGCCTAGAGCTTGCTACAAATTGCAAATTAATGACTATCTTATACAATGGATTGTGTTTAGTTATCTCACGCTCCAAATAGTTGATATTGTCTATGAACAGCCAACTCTAGTTGATATTATCTTATCGTGTTGAGCTATTAAGTGAGATCATCTGCTATTGTTAATGTTGATTATAATAATGGTGTAGAGGTTGTAAACACATTAAGGGATCACCCTCGTGGGTCTTGTAGAGCCCAAAGTGTAGGAGGCTTTTAAAGTCCTCATTAGTTGGTCCAAGTCCTTCGAGTTGCTTTCGATTGGAATTGGAAATTCCATAGGTAAATTAGAAGACAAACCTAGTTACATTGTAAAAAGAACCAACATACACGTCAAGCACTGAACAACCACCTCTACAACTGACTTTTTAATCTTTTATGATCACATGAAACATAAAACACACTAATTTCAAGGTTGTTGACATTGTTGGTGTAATTAATAGTTAATTACACATTAGCATAAGTTTACTTAGGTAATTATTTAATTTCTAAGTTAATTAGTTGTCATCCTTATCTTGTTGAGCTATCTTGTTGCTCAAGATAAGATTAGGGTTATGCATATCTTTCTTATATCTTTCTTTTATAAAGCAAATCATTATCATGTAATTATTGAATTCTCAAATAATATTATGTTGCACATTCTTTTGCAACCTCTCTACTTTTTCTAATTTTCTTTTCTGTGGAAGGTCTATTCTGGTTTGCAAATCTGATCTTGGTTTCTAACAAACATCACTATTGAAATGTTTTAATTTTTTGACCTTTTAAACATTAAAAAGTACATCATTAAATTAATTATGTAATGGCATAAAAATTAAAAACATAATGAATTAATTATGTAACCACATAAGTCAAATATAATTCTATCAAGAAATTAATATCAAATAGATAATATAATCGCATAACTTATGCATTTCAATGTCATTGATCTTCTTCTTCATCCAACTCTTTGTTTGTATCATCTGATCCAAATTCAACATTGTAAGGATTGGTCATATCATCATCATCATCATCAATATCAGTTTTGATAATGTCATCATCCACACGGATATCATCTTCATGAACATTAACTCCTACATCATCATGATCTAGTTCCCTCCTCTTCGACATCTTAGATCAGGACATCGTCGGCTAACCATTGATCACGATCATCATCTACATCATCTTCCTAGTTCTTGGTATCTTTGCTTCCACCCACATTATACTTTACTAGCCTTCCTCTTGGATCGGTTTCTAACGGCAAATGACCAACCCGTTTACAGAACCTAAGGTAAAATACCTACTCGGTGGCTTGGAAGAAACAGGCTCGTTTGGCTCAATCAACTAACCCATTGACCAACCATGGTAAATCCATTATCATGTACCGATAGGTTCCTCTCAAGATCATTTTCATTCAATCATGGCGTGTACCATGGGATGACAAACAGAATTAATCTAAGGACTTAAAGTCACCTCGAGTATATAAATCCGAAATCCCATAGTATCAATTTTCTGACCTTACGGATGTATATGCTTCTAGATGAAACATTACGTCCACTTGAAAGCTGTAGTTATACGAATCTGGGTGCTGCCATCATCCAACATTTTGATTCAAAATTTATGACCATTACCATAGCCTTGTGGTGTTTCACCTGCAATATGTCAAACATGTAAAAATTATTGCAATATCGTCAGTTGATAAACATATTTATTCTTGGCCGAATGTATGCAAAGAAAACAATCTCAACATATATATACATAAATATTGTAACACCCCTCTATTTTGGATGTTTGGATCGACAGTGTTTTCCTTGTAATGCTTTGTTTTGATTATGCTTTGACTTTGGAACTTGGTTGCTTTTGACCGCTATCTGTTAAGTGATGTAAACATTATATTTTGATGTGATATTATTTTATTCTGATGTTATCTTATGGCATGTTTTGGATTAACTTAGAAGATAATTGATTTAACAATGTTTTATGCTATTGATCATATCATTGGTGTTAGATGCGTTAGTTAATGATATTGTATTGGTGAAGGGGACAGGATTGTATCACTCGCTTGCGAGTGCCCTACGATTCTGAGACTTCCCCTTCATGGTGTGCTTGATCATATTCTATATATATGCATGTTCAATGTACTCTTTGTTCATAGGTTGACAGGTACATGACATTGACTCCACCTGGTTCATAGGTTTGAATGTGTCCATTGACCAATGAAAATTGATTAAGAGATAGTAGCTAGGTTTTCCATGGCAAGTCGTCACCCTAGTCATAATGTGTCGTCGGGTTGTTTTCGAGTTAGTTGTTTTAATTTGGTCCATTTCACCTTGTGTACTTATTTAATTTCATATTTAAAGGTTATTAAATGGTAGGTGTAGTTAAAATGATGTTTAAATGTATTTCTAGTTGCAATGTTGAAACGTTATTTATTTTATTGATTGATTTGATTTAATTAATAAAATTAGATTGAGTTTATTGATTAATTAGGTTAATGGTGATTTATTAAATGTGATAGTTTTTTTGGCATTATTGTATATTAAGATTTAATTAAAATAAAAGTAGAAATCTTGTTTGGATAGTTAGAGTTAAATTTTAAAAAAAATTAAAAAATGAAAATGTGTTTTAAATTTCACTTTTGAAATTATAGATAAAAATAAATTCTTTGCAACTTTAAAATGCTTTTGTTTTGAATGAAAATTTTAAAAATGCATGAAATGTGATTTAAGAAAGAAAAGAATTGTTTTAAATTAAAAAAAGGAAAATATCCCCAAAATTGCAATAAATTTTGGTAGATGGGATATTTTGGGGAAGAAAATGGGGAGGTTTTGCATTCTTGGAATTTGGCTATGGGAAAATTGGAAGAGGAGTTCAAGTTTTGTGGATGCAATTTGGGAATTTGGAAAAGCTTGGATGAATCTGGAAAATATTTGGAGGAGTTGGAATTTGCACCTCATCTTGCTTCTCAAACTCTTCATTCAAGATTCATATCACAGGTTTTCTTTATTTATTTGTGTATGAAATTTGTATTTTCAGTTTTAAATCTTGTTTGCAAATTATTTGTTGAAATCTTGATTAGATCTTAAGAATAAATTAGATTACTGTTGTGAAATCAAAACTTGCAATAGAAATCCTCCATTTTAACAATAGGAAATTGAATGAAACAAAGTAAAATCAAAAAACTTTGTGTGGGTATTTGGAAAATTTCCATTATGTTTTCTTTTGAAATTAAATGTTGTCGTGTTATCTTTTTTTGTTGATAGTTTGCCCAATTTGAGC
>VDFB02168118.1:171871430-171999096 GCA_007258455.2 Sequoia sempervirens
GTCCAAATGAAGTAATAGTGGCAATCATAGGTTCAATGTTTCTTCTTAGCCATTAATGTATAATGGAGGTAGTGGATTGAATATTTGAGCAGTGTTTTGAGACTCATCAAATATGGGAGAATAGTGAATAATACCTTGTGGACTGTGAAGTAGTGTCAATAAGGTTGAAGGATCTTAAGAACTACAATACCATGAAACAATGAGTCCCCTATAGTAAGTAGGGAGTCTATAGGGCATAGCTTAATTTTACAGAAGAATGCTCATGAAAGGAATCTTCAAGTGATAGTGAATGAATTGTTTGAGATTGTAGCTGAGGGTGCAATACCCAATCTTAAAGGAAGTTAGCAAAGTAGTAAATGTGCAATAAAATCGAATCGTACACAACAAATAATTTACAATGTTATCTTCCATAATGCCTTGAGTTTGAAGACAAAAATCTCATTGTATCTTCATGATGAAAGTGGTGACCTTAATGGTCAATCACTGGCAACCATGATTTTAAAACATGCTATTGTGCTTATGGAGGCAACATTTTAAGGCTAAGCGCTGAGCGGTGAAGTTTTCGAACAATGGCGGTGAAGGACTTGTTTTAGCTGCATACTATGCGCTCTTTAGCTTAAGACAAATCTTCTAGGAAGAGATTGAAGGTGGATTATGGAACTCCGCTGGCCACCATGAAAATGATTAAAGCAAAGATTGAGATCTATTTAAAAGCCATGGTCAGCGAAGATATTAAAGATGTCACATGCAAAACCTAGTAGCCGAGTAATGAATAAGGCCAAAGAGGATAGTGTGGCCGGGACGCATTTAGAGACTCACATTATCCTGACACAAAAGTGGAAATACATCATTTATTTATTTTTTTAATTAAAAGAAATCATTATAAACCCTATATAGGATATATTGATACTTCAAAAGCCTTTGAAGGAATTTGAGATTATGCAAATATATTTCAAGTAACATTCATAAGGTTTAGAAAATCTTGATCACTCTCTAGAATAGCCCATTAAACATGGTATGTGCTTGAATGCACTACATAATTGATATAACACAACCACTCTGCATATCAACTAATGTTATAGGATCTTTATTGCAGCAAGAAGTAATCACTCTTCGATCATGCTATAATTACATCCTAACTTGTTAAACTTGAGACAACCTAAATGCACCCAATGATGATTGACACCTACATTATACAACATGCATTAACTACATTATATGAGTGCCTCCATTTCTATCACAACATAGCCACATTAAACTTGGGTCACACATGAATGCATCATGTATTTGTTATAGCACAACTGTGCCACATGACCAATAGAGTTATGGATCACATAATTACAGTCACAAGAATATGTTTCTTGGTTGTGATCTTATGGTGATTCCACACAACAAAATCTAGACATGATATTCTCAAAACCCTAAACTTCTAAAAATGAAATCTGATGAGATGTTCTTTAAAATATGATTTTCAAACTTGGAACTACAAATCTGACTTCATTAACCGAACCTCAAGTTAAAAAGACAATGACTACCCCTCAACCTCGGTGGGAGGATCTTTTGAATTTTTCTTATTTTTCCTGCTGAAAATCGCCCCAGTTCTCCACAACAAATTGTCTCAAGTAGAGCAAAACACTATAGCAATAAATCAGGTGTGAACTCATTTTTCTTTATGTCGGCCACAATTTGATTTTTTCTATTTTTCATGTTTTTCAAAAATTCGACGAAAATGATAGCCGACATTTCGACAAACCCCAAGTTCGTTGAAATTTTGATGAACGTCGGGATAAACTTTCAAAAAATTAAAAATTACACATCAAATTTTACAAGCACCTGATGAAAATCAAATTTTACATATTTCATCAGATAGTTTCATTGGATTTTGTAGTCAAATGAGTTAGTGATGGGTCATTGAGTTTGACTTGTAAAACTACATGGTTGAATCTTGATAGCAATATCACAATTTGACATGTTGTGGAAAATACCTCCTACTTATCATTTTAATCATGTCAACAATTATATTCAACGCACCTATTAAATTCCCTATCTTTCCAATATATTTATTTTGTTGAGTAGCGCCAACTATAAGAAAAGTGGGTATATGACTATTGACTTTCTTAATAACTATTGAATCAATTCGGAGTTATGGTAGGAGTCTTTAACATTGTATGCCTCCTTGTCTTGTCCCATCAATCAATGTGTTATATGTTATAGTTGTAGGCTTAAGCCTTTGAGTACCCATTGGCCCATATTTTCAACCCACTCTCTATGATGCATTGTCACTATCATGGCAGTTGTATGTATATTTTTCCTTATTCACTCCTATTGTTCCTTGATTTTTCTATCGCAATTTAGTTACCCATGTTGACTCTTAATTGTTTCTCCTTCACATAGCTTACTCCAAAGTTCTTCCTTCAGCATCCATGAGCAATATTTACACATAGAATAGTCATTGTAATATTTTATTTTTTGCATATGATATGTAATATTACCAAGTAGAAAACATGCCTCCAATAAAGCTAACTTGTGCTAGAAAAAAGAACAAGATAAAGTACAACTAATTATTAGTACACTCTTGGTAGCTACAATTCATGTGAAAATTCTATTGTAGTTATTGATTATTATTCTCCTATCTATATAGATTATTTAGCTGTCGAAAATTAATTCACAACAAATATTAAAAAATAACACAATTGCAACTTTGCAAATAAAACCATGGGAATAGAGAAGAAAATATGCAACACAATGAATACAATATTTTTGGACAAATTGTTCTTGGAAAAATCCCAAAGGGAAAACCAATATTGCAAATGAGGAATTTTATTAAACTTCAACAAATTAAGAGATACATAAACTGCTTTCCTTTTATTGGCAGAGCTCTGGCAATATTCTTCTCCAAAAATTCTTCCCTCAATTTCTCCAGCTGAGATTCCACTACTATTGTCTCCAATGCTATCACTAAGCCCTTGCTATCACTGCAAATGTTTCTCAAGTGTGTGTTCTCCAAATGCCCATTGATCCCCTTTTATACTTTTCTCATTGAAAAACCAATGGCCATGATTTAATCTCAATCAATGGCTAAGATTAATTAGACTCTAACAAACCCTAACTGACTAGATTCTAGAAGTCTCTAGAGGAATCAATTAATTAATTAAATAATTATCTGGACAACTAACTCCTTTCTATAAGTCTCCAAAAAAAATAATTAAATAATTAAATATTTCTTGGGTTTGGAGACACCTATCCAAGCTACATAAATTAAAACTCCCTCTTAGCGAGGAAGGTGTTCTGCATGACACCCAACCTATCTCTAAAGAAGATGAATTTCACCTTCCCCAATGCCTTTGTCAAAATGTCTGCTACCTGCTGATCTATAGGTATATATTGTAGCTAAACAATCCCCCATTCTACACAATCCTTGATGAAATGATACCTAATGTCTATATGCTTAGACCTATCATGAAACACCATATTCTTAGAAAATTTGATGTAATTCTGATTGTCAAAATGTATCACAGTAGTCTCAACCCTCTGACCAAACAAGGCCACCAACAACTTCCAAAGCCATATAGCCTCACACGTCACCATGCTAGTTGCTATGTATTCTGCCTCTACGGAACTCAAAGCCATGGACTTTTACTTCCTGTTGTACCAAGAGACAACTCCTGATCCCAAACTGAAGTAGCACCTTGAAGTTATTTTCCTGTCTGATGTATTGTATGCCCAATTTGCATTAGTATAGCCTATCAACCTGATACCATCACCTCAAGCATATTTGATCCCATACTCAACTATACCATGCAAATACTGCAACACATGCTTTGTCGATGTCCAATGCACTCTCTTTGGCTCAACCATGAACTAACTAAGAGATTTTACTACAAAGGATATATCCAGCCTAGTGTTGACCAAATACATGAGAGATCAAATCAACTACATGTATACGGTGGGGTCTACATCCTTCTCCCTAGATGAGTCTACCTTCTTCCAATTCGTGATCATAGGTGTAGACATGGCTCTACAATCTTCCATCTCAAACCTCCTCAAGATTTTGATGTAGTATTCCCCTTGTCCAAGGAAAATCTCTCCATCTGTCTACCATAACTCCATGCCTAGAAAGTAGTGCATAAGCCCAAATCCTTCCTCTTGAACTCTACTACAAGGTCCCTCTTGCACTCCTCTATGAGCCCTAGTGAACCTATTAAAAACAAGTTGTTCGCATATAGAAAAAGAATGATAACCTTACCCCCAACCACCAAGTAATAGAGGTTAGCATCTGCTTCACTCTTCACAAATCCCATTCCCTACAAGTATCTATCAATGTATTCATACCACACCCTAGGAGTCTGCTTGAGTCCATACAAGGCTCTCTTCAATCTACACACGTGGGTTTCACTGTTGTGTGATACAAATCCCTTTGTTTGTTCTATGTATACCTCCTCTTTCAATTCACCATTAAGAAATGTCATCTTGACATCCATCTGATGGATCTTCCATCCCATTTGTGCTGCAAGTGAGATCACGACTCGTATAGAAGTATACCTAGCCACTGGAGCGAATGTCTCCTCAATAGTCTATTCCCTCTTTCTGAGAGAACCCCTTAGCCATGAACCTTGTCTTGTATTTCTCAATGCTACCATCTACACCGTGCTTGATCTTATAGATCTAGTGTGATCCAACTACCACCCTATTTGTTGGTCTAGGCACAACCTCCCACATATCGTTCTGCACTATTGAGGTATATTCCTCAACCATCACATCTTGCCACACCTATTGTTGTGAGGCCTCTTGATAGCTAGAAGGCTCACTATCTACCAGCTGAGTAACTAATGCCATATAGTAATTATATCTGGCTGGTTGTCTTTGTTGTCTACTACTCGTCCTAGGAGCTCTCACAACCTCATGAGTATCCCTATGTGTCTATTGGTTCCTATTACCAATTGTAGAGGATAAAATATCAACCCCCATGTCTTCCTGATGCATCTCTTGGATTTGTTGCATCTATTGCTACATACTATGTGAACTCTCAACACCTGAGCCTATGCTTGTACTAGTAACTCTACTCGAGCTTCGTTGCCCCTGATCTGATTGCACAATCCTTGGAGTTTTTGTTGGCTGCTCACTTTGATCATCTGTTGTAAAATATTTAGACCTCCTAAATTCCTTATCCTCCATGAACTTGACATCACGCCTAACTATAATTCTCTTGGCCCCTGGAATAAATATCTAATATGCCTTTGAGGTTTCATTGTACCCAACGAAGTATCCTCTCTCTACAGTCTAATCTAAATTGGAACATGTAGGCCCTAGAATGTGACAATATGCCAAACTCCCAAATATCCTAAAGTGGCTAACATCTGGCTTCTTTCTTGAGAACCCCTCCTCTAGTGTCATCTTTCCCAATACCTTATGTGGAACCCTGATCTATATGTATACTATTGTACTAAATGCCTCTGCCCATAAGTAACATGGCATATCCTGGTCATACAACATAGCCCTTGTTGCATCTAATATAGACCGATTATTCCTCTCAACAACCCCATTCTATTGCGGGTTGTAAGCAACAATCTACTCTCTCTTGATTCTTCCCTGGTATAGAACTCCTAGAACTATTTCCCTTTGTACTCGCTTCCATTTTCTGACTGAAGAACCTTTATCTTCCTGCCTATTGAATTCTCCACAAGAGCTTTAAACTCCTGGAAGTGATTGAAAACCTCATCCTTGGTCTTCAAGAAGTATATCCAGGTCTTCCTAGAGAAATCATCAATAAAAGTAACAAAATACTCATATTCTCTGAGAGACTTCGTCGACATTGGTCCACATATATTTGAATGTACTAGATCAAGAACACCCTTGGATCTAGTGTCACTCCTTGGAAAAATTGCTTTCACAAACTTCCGTAACACACATCTCTTACATACATCATCATGCTATGTGCTTACCTCTAGAACACATGTCACTATCTCACGAAGCAATTTAAGTGCTCCATGATGTATATGGCCCATCCTCCTATGCCATATCTCTCCTTGATCTCAAGAATTAATATTGCTCATCAATGCCTTATGAGTATCAAACTATAACGTGTAAAGCCGTCTGCTCCTAACTCCAATAGTTATGGGTGATTCCCAATCCTTATGCTTGATTAACACATTCGCCCCTCTAAAGAGTACATTGTGACCTTTATCCTAAAGGATAGATATGGAAATTAGATTCATTCCCAAACCTGGAACATGCAACACATCATGAATGGGAATCAGCTTGCCATTCTCCCTCTGAAATAGAATAGTCCCTTTCCCAATTGGATTGAGTTTGGACATGTTCCCCATAGAAATCTAAATTTTGATGTCCTCCTTATAACTGGAGAAGTACTCTCTAACTCCTATCATATGAAATGACGCCCCACTATCTATATACCAAACACCCTATGAGGTTGAGCTAATCATACAAGAGCTATGAGTGAAAACTCATCCTCCATTCTACTAGAGAGCTCATCTGCACTTGTTGAAGTTGTTGTCTACTTCTTGCCTTTCTTTTCATTCTTCTTCCTTTGTGGGCAATCACTGACATAGTGGCCAAACTCATGACATACATAGCACTTGATCTTATACAAGTCCATCTTCTTCTCACTTTGTGGATTTGATCCTTTGCTAAACCCCTTCTTCACTTTCCCTTTTCCTACTAGGGCAATGTTTTCATGTTCTGCCTCACTTTTCTAACTCTTACTATTGGTCCCATTGATAAGACTTAGTTTAAGCTCCTCCTGAGTAAAGTCACTCCATAGTCGATCCCAAATCGGTAAGGTGTCTTGTCCATTGATGGCTTGAAAAAAGATATCCCACTACTTAGTAAAATCATTTAGGGCTATTCGTGCAAGCTCGTCATCATCTGGTTTATCTCCAACAGCTACCAACTCATCCTTGACAAGTCTGAGTTTGGTGAGGTAACTTATAATGTCTTCTCCCTTGTTCATCTAGGTATTCCTCAACTTTTCTCTGAGAATTAGCTTTCGGTTAGTGGTAGCATTCTGGTACAGATTCAAAATGGCATCCCACGTCTTCTTTGTTGTATCTAACTCTGTGATATGCAGAACAATATGGTCCTTGACACCATCAAGAATCAACCTCCTTGCCTTGGCATCTTCCTTCTTATATGCTAAGAGTTGTGTTGGATTTGTAGGTATAGCTACAACACTGGTCACATATTCCTTGACACCATTCTCTTCTAGCAATGAAGAAATTATGGCTTTCCAGACACCAAAATTTGAGGCTCCATCCAATCTGTCCTGATCTCTTAAACCCGCTGAGGCCATCTCAAAATATAAAATAATAATACTAATAAATTTGAAGAGGAAGAACTAGGTTTTATAAACCCTCTATTTTTCTTCCTGCACTGAGCCTTTTCTACCCTCAGATTAGCTCTGATACCATGTGAAAATTTTATTGTAGTTACTAATTATTAATCTCCTATCTATATAGATTATTTGACTGTTAGAAATTAATTTACAACAAATATTGAAAAATAACACAATTGCAACTTCATAAATAAAACCATAGGAATAGAGAAGAAAATATGAAACACAATGAACACAATATTTTTGGGCAAATTTTCCCTAGAAAAACCTTGAAGGAAAAACCGGTACTGCAAATGAGGAATTTTATTAAACTTCAGCAAATTAAGAGATGCATAAACTACTTGCCTCTTACTAGAAGAGCTCCAACAATATTCTTCTCCAAAAATTCTTCCCTCAATTTCTCCTGCTGAAATTCCACTACTGTTGTCTCCAACGATATCACTACACCCTTGCTATCACTACAAAACTATTTTCTATCACTGCAAATTTTTCTCAAGTGTGTATTCTCCAAATTCCCATTGATCCCCTTTTATACTTTTCTCATTGAAAAACCAATGGCCATGATTTAATCTCAATCAATGGCTAAGATTAATTAGACTCTAACAAACCCTAACTAACTAGATTCTAGAGGTCTCTAGAAGAATAAATTAATTAATTAAATAATTATCTGGACAACTAACTCCTTTCTAGAAGTCTAGAAAAATTAATTAAATAATTAAATATTTCTTGGGTTTGGAGACACCTGTCCAAGCTACATAAATTAACAATTCACTACCAATAAAATTTTGGGAGATGTGCCACTATTTTAGATTGATTATTTGGATGGCTATTTTTGACATGACTATTAACAACATTCATGTAGGGTACTTAGTGTTATTGTCCTATTGAGGTA
The DNA here is from genome assembly GCA_007258455.2 of Sequoia sempervirens. NCBI lineage: Eukaryota > Viridiplantae > Streptophyta > Pinopsida > Cupressales > Cupressaceae > Sequoia > Sequoia sempervirens. The sequence continues at coordinate 171,879,674 of VDFB02168118.1, forward strand.
ATCGTGGGTGATGTTGTGTGTCACCTTTATTTGGTAAGTTTTTGCCACTTTTGTCGCAAATTGGAGTAAATCTGTGTGACATTATTATGGAGGTAGATATAGATCACACTGGAATGACCCCTTGTTTTTTACTCCGTAATTTTTACAAATATCTACTACTACAAGGGTTATTGGTTTCCTTATTTCAATGATAGTGATTTGAACCTTGGTCCTGGGGTTACATGTGTAATGCCCCTATTACCATTACTCTACAAATGTAATCAATTTTTTGTTCCTTTAAAATGAGAAGTATCAACTTTCTTGTGGCTTTCAATGTGGCACTAGACTATTAGCCACATGGCCTCCTAGATGTGGAGATCTTTGTATACTATTTGTATTTCCTTGTACCTACTAATGTTTTCATGCCATTTTTATCAACAAAGCATCAAAATTAGCCTAACATATTGACGTTCAATCAGTTGAGAAATCTCCTATCATTTTATTTTTTTCTAAACAAAGACTTAATGAAGGCAATCACTATGTGTTTAAAACCATTAGAAATGCCAAATCATTGCATATGTACTAACATATATATATTTAATAATATATATATAATGCCAATAGATATCCTTCTCGAGGTGCCTATGTATTTTTATGTGACAAACTGATTAAAAAATAGGTACCTCAAGAAGGATATATTTCAACGTTTTTAATATATATTATTAAAAATATATATGCTAGTATTTATTTATGTGTATTTTATCTTTGTATTTTATATATGTGTATTTTATCTATGTATATTTTATTTATATCTATCTGTGTAGTTTATCTATGTAAATTTTATATCTATCTATTTGAATTATTTTTATTTTTATTTTATTTATAAACATTTATGTATTTATAAATATTTTTGTGCATTTTATCTGTATATATTTTAATTATATGTGTATATTTTATTTATATCTATCAATTTATATTTTATCTATTTATATTTTATTTATATATTTATGTGTATTTTGTATATATTTTATTTATATGTATGAACGTATGCATGCATGTATATATAAAATATACATAAAAAAATATAAATAAAATATACATATATAAAATACACATAAATAGTATTTGGGGCCCTAGCTCAGTTGGCTAAGTCTTTCCTATTGTAGGAGGCTGGTCACAAGTTCTAGTCTCCCCCATCCTGTGGTACCGAAGGGCGTGTCGCGCCAGCGCCACCGGTCATGTCTTCGTGTATTTTATATATGTATAAATAAAATATACATATATAAAATATACAAAATATAAATAAAATACACACACACACATATATATATAATGAATAAAACACACATAGATATATATAAATAAAATATATTTGAATAAAATGCGCATAGATAGATATAAATAAAATATACATATATAAAATACATGAAGATAGATATAAATAAAACATACACATAAATAAAATGCAAAAATAAATATAAATATAATATATATAGATAAAATACACATCGATATATAAATAAAATATACATACATAAAATACACATATATGGATATAAAATAATTTTACATAGATAAAATACACATAAATAGATTTAACTAAAATATACACATAGATGGATCTAAATAAAATATAAATAGATAAAATACAAATAAATAGATATAAATAAAATATACATAAATAAAATACACATAAATATATAAATAAAATATACATACATAAAATACACATAGATATAAATAAGATATACAAAGATAAAATACTCATAAATATATATAAATAAAATATACACAAATACAATACATATAAATAAAATATGTACAAATAAATATATATATATAGATATATAAAAATAATATATACATAGATAAAATACACATAAATAAATATAAATAAAATATACATAGATAAAATACACAAATAAATATAAATAAAATATGCACAAATAAAATAGACATAGATAGATATAAATAAAATATACATAGATAAATAGATATAAATAAAATATACATGGATAAAATAAACAGATATAAAATATACACAAATAAAATACACATATATAATATAAATAAAATACACATAAACAGATAAAGATAAAATATACATAGATAAAAAAACACATAAATAAAATATGTATAGATAAAATATACATAAATACATAAAATATACATAAATAAAATACATATTAATAAAATATACACAAATAGAATACGCAAAAATATAAATAAAATATACATAGATAAAATACACAGATATAAATAAAATACACATAGATAAAATACACATAAATAGATATAAATAAATATACATAGATAAAATAAATAAATATAACTAAAATATACACAAATAAAATGTACATATAAATAAATATAAATAAAATATATGTAGATAAAATGCATATATATAAACAAAATATACACAAATAAAATACACAAATATAAATAAAATATACACAAATAAAATACACAAATATAAATGAAATATACATAGATAAAATGCACATACATTGATATAAATAAAATATACATAGATAAAATATAAATAGATAAAATACACATAGATAGATATAAATAAAATCTACATAGATAAAATATAAATAGATAGATATAAATAAAATATACACAATAAAATACACAAATAGATATAAATAAAATATGCATAGATAAAATACACAGATAAAGTTTCGTTTTCAATAACTTCCAAAGCAATTTTCCACTAGAGTTGATTTGGCTCATGAATCTTCAAATTCTTGATTTATCCTATAATAATTTATGAGGAATTATTTCTGAGAGTTGGGGAAGTTGAATGCTCTAGTGAATCAAACACAAAGTGATGAAATAAAGATGAGTTTGGGTCCAACTTATTGGCTTTGTGCTAGTGACCCTTTCATATAAAGTTCGTGAATCAAATGAAACTTTGGATTAAAGGATGAGCTACTTTGTACCCTGAGATTATGAGTTCCTTCAAATTCATAGATCTTTCCCACAACAAGCTATCAAGAAATATTCCTGAGGAAACAGGAGAGTTGAAGAGTGTAATTGCTCTCAACGTTTCAAACAACAATCTGAGAGGTAGCATACATGAGTCCTCAGGTGGTATGGCTCATCTAGAGTCTCTAGATCTTTCCGAGAACATGATGTTAGGAAACATCCCAATAGATCTTGTCAATCTCACATTCCTTTCTATGTTGAATCTTTCATACAACCACCTTTCTAGGTTAATACCACTGAGGAAGAAGTTCGCAACCTTTGAGGCTTCTTCATATCTAGGAAACCTGAATCTTTGTGGCCGTCCTTTGGAAAATCGAACACTAGGATTTGTTTCTAGTTAAAGAGGTACATAAGTAGAATCAAATAGCACAAGAGATAAAGACACAAATGGATATGGAACAGTCCTATTGTGTGCATTGACAATGGGGTTATGTGTTGTGGTGGGATTTTCCAGTGTGATTGTGGTGTTGTCCTTACATCGAAAGTGGAGATACTATTATTTTTGTTAGCAAGATAGTTTTATCCAGTATATTTTAGAACATTAACTCAATGAGTTAAAAATAGATCATGCGATAGTTTATTCTGATATTTTTGTTGTTTCTATTTTTAAATTTAGGCTATATCCTCTAAAAATTCCTTCTTTTTATCACTACTTTTTATAAGGAAAAGCAGGTTTTGAAGGGGCCCTAAAACCCTTTACAAAGACGATAAGCTACAAAAAATACTAAGCCAAGACAACTCGCAGCCCAAAAAACCAAAATGCTAGCAACTGAAATAACCAAAGAAACCCGTTGGTAAACCAAAAACAAAAACATCATCACCCAAGTTGATCAAGCAAAAGAGTCAACATAGCTACAACATCTTTTCCAAAACATTAACTAAGGCCAAATTTTCCTCAATGACCCCCTTGTGCATCTCCATAACACCCTTGAGCTCATCAAACAATATGGCAGCCCACTTCTTGGTCTTACTCATCATCCTCAAACACGGGCCAACCTCCACATCCTTTTCCATACCTAGAGTAGAATTTGCATTCTTGTCCACCAAGTTCGAGCAATTCACATCCTCAATAACTCTCTCAATTTCACCTAGCTCCAAGGGTTTACCAATCCATTTCAAGGCTTTCTTGTTTAAAATCGAAAGTCCCTTAATAGTCGACTTCAAGGAATTATTGCTAATGTTAACTACAATCTTTAAATCATCTGACAGTTTACCAATTTTGTCCTCAATATTAATAAATATTTCCTCCAAAGTCTTATGAACAGTCATTTCCAAAGAGGAAATCCTCTCCTCATGAGTTATACCCAGGCGATCAACATCCACAACCAATTTATCAAACATTACCTTTGATCGCCCATTCCTTCTAATTGATACGAACCAATGCCACACATACATCCTGCCAATTCTTTACTTGGACATTGAGCTCCTTAACTTTTGAGAACAACCATTTCACCAGAGAAAGAAAGTTACGCGTCCCATCTTCAGCCATCTTACAAAACATAACCCCTTCTTTTTATCACTATTGTTTGACCTTTCGTGAGGATTCCTCTATAAAAATTGTGGAAGCTTCAAATCTCTTATTAAAAAAGAAAAAGAAAAAAACAACACTAGTAAAATATACATAGATAAAATATACATAAATAGATATAGATAAAACATGCACAAATAAAATATACATAGAAAAAATATACATAGATAAAATATGCATAAATATATACAGATAAAATATACACAAATAAAATATAAATAGATAAAATAAAAAAATAAAATATACACATAAAATATACACAAGTAAAATATACACACATAAATAGATATAAATAAATATACATAGATAAAATACACATAAATAAATATAGATAAAATACACATAAATAAATATAGATAAAATACACATAAATAAAATATACGCACATAAATAGATATAAATAAAATATACATAGATAAAATACACATAAATAAAATATACATAGATAAAATACACATAAATAAATATAAATAAAATATACATAATAAAACACACAAAAATATAAATAAAATATACATAAATAAAATACACATAAATAAATATAGATAAAATACATATAGATAGATATAAATAAAATATACATAGATAAAATACGCATAAATAAATATAAATAAAGTATACACAGATAAAATACACATAAATGGATATAAATAAAATATATACAGATAAAATATACATATCTATATATGGATAACTAGATATAAATAAAATATAAATATAAAATATACATAGGTAAAATACATATAGATATAAAATATACACAAATAAAATAAATAAAATATAGATAGATAAAATACATATAAATAGATGACTTTTAATTACTCATTGATTATGTGATTGATAATTGGGAAATGGCTCTGCTGGTTGAGTGTGCACCCGCGGCCATTCAGGTCAGGGTTGCATGTTGAATCCTTCTTGTGCATGCTTTTGGTGATTGGCGGATCGTTCTTCTGTATTCAAGAGCTTCAAGGTGGGGGGTTTTTTTTCTGTGTTTCAGGGGTGTTGCTTTGTGCTTCCTGCATGGTCTTATAATACAGGCTCCTACTTATCTCTCTCCTGCTCGCTGTGTGTGGCGGTTGTTTTCCTGTTGTCTACGGGTGTGGTGGTAGCCGTGGGCTTGACTACTTGTCTAGGCCTTGGCCTTGATGGTTGATGTTGCACTAGCCTGGTTTGGTAGCGCCCTTTGTCTTGGTCACTCATGAGAGGCTTTTCTTGGTGGGTATTTTCCGTGTTGGGACTGTGCAGTTCAGCCTTAGTTATCTGCCATGGCTTACGGTTGTGTGGTGTAGGCTTATTGTATTCGCTGTTGGTTTTGATTTTTGTGTTGTTGTCTTAGTGTATTTGTTGTGCTGAATCTTCTCTTGTTCAAGGGACCCGAGGGCTTGCATGCCCGTTTAGGGTCATCTTCTGCAATAATGTCATAAGGGGAGTCATCTAGGGCGAGCCCCAAGATGGATTTCTGGGTTGCGTTTGCCTCAAAACATGTATCACAGGTAGAGAAAATCTATGATAACAACCTTTTTACATTAGATCTAGAGAAGATTGAGATGGGGTCATTTGGGGGGTCACAGATAACGAAGATTAATGGGTGTTTGGAAAGATGCAAAGAGAGACCGAAGTTGGTTATTCCGATGGATTTGTTGGAAGATGATATTGAATACTATTCACATCACTCCTTTTATTGCAAGTTCATGGGTTTGAGAGTTTTGCTACAATTTTTGGAATCCTGGGCTCAGTGGACTTGGATGCCGAAGAGGGAGATGGAGATTAGGCTCCTTACGAACAACTATTTTATGGTCTCATTCAATTGCATGCCTGATCGGAATAAGGTCTTTGAGGGGGGTCCCTATTTTTATAACCAGGTGGGTTTGTTTATCAAACCATGGCATGTTGGCTTCAACCCGACTGAGGTACTACCGAGTCTGATTCCAGTTTGGGTTCGGTTGCCGTGGTTTCCAGTTGAGTGTTGGCAAGATGACGTGTTTCATTTGGTGGCTTCAATGCTTGGTAAACCTATTGGATCTTCACAAAAAATGCAGTTTAAAAAGGTAATGACTTTCGCTCATATCTATGTTGAAATTGATTTAAGCAGGCCACTGCCAGATTCTGTTGAAGTGAGTGTTGGATCCTATACTTGGGTGCAACAGTTAGATTATGAAACCCTTCCTATTCGGTGTTGTCTTTGTCATGAATATGGTCACTTGCAACATAGGTGCCCTAGGGCTAAGCCTGTGGTGCCCCAACCTTCTCAGCCTTCTTGCAATCTGCCTAGGTCTGATAAGGGGAAGAAGCCTATTCTAGGTGATGGTAACGGAGATGATGGTTATGTCCCTATCAAGGCCCGCAATAGGAATCAGGGGAAAAAGTGAACCTTGAGGGAGAGGCAGGATGATGACACTTTTAATATATTTTCGGTGTTGGATGATCTCAGCCAGGAGGAAGTGAATCTAGGGTTGTTGAACTTGGATCAGGGAACTCTGGGTACAAGACAGGATGAGCCTACTTTGGAGGCTATGTAGGTTGTGTAGGAGATTGGGGTTGTGTAGGTGGATTCAGATCAGCAATTGATTTTACAAGCTGAATAGGAATCTACTATGGGAGCTTCGAAGAGTGGTGGAGGGGGTCCTCATTGCCACTAAAAAAAGACACGGAAGTGGGGAAGAACTATTTTTCCTCTTCTCGTTTGGGTATTCAACAAAAGGAACTGAAGAAAGGGGTTAGTGAGAGGACTTCCAAGCTGGGAAGGAAAAAGGATATGGATAAGATTAAATTAATTGGGGAAACTCTGGTGGAGTCACGGTCAGTCAAGACTTTGGATTCGCATTTTTTTCTGCCCACAGAAATGATTGTTCTCTCATAAAATGTAAGGGGCTTGAACAATGGCCCTCAACAAAAAGTTGTTCGTGATTTGGTTAGGAATCATTCTCTGGATGTTCTTTTTCTTCATGAGACTAAACTTTTTGTGGATAATATGTTGTACATGGCTCCTAGGTTGTGGAATTATGGTGAATGCCAGTGTGTGGGGGCTCTTGGTGCTTCCGGGGGGTGGCTTTCTTTTGGAACCCTCAGAAGATTTGCCCTCTCTGGTGGATGTCCTCTAGATCCTCTATGTCCCTGATTGCCTCTTGGTACGAGACCGATGAGTGTATTCTCCTCTCTAATGTGTATGCTCCTATTGAGTTTCAGGGTAAACAACTTCTATGGTCCCATCTTCATTTTGTTTGTAGCTTAGCTCCTTTCCATTCGTGGGTTATGGCTGGCGATTTTAATGCTATTGTGGAGTTGTCTGAGAAAAGAGGTGGAATTACTAGGTTGGAGCCTTTTGCTCTATTATTCAGAGATAGCATTTCTGAATTAAATCTTATTGATGTTCAACCATGTAATGGTTGCTTCACTTGGAATAATAGGAGAATTGGTGAGAGTTGTGTTGCTGAGAGGTTAGATCGATTCTTGGTTTCTTGTTATTAGGTTGGAGACTTGTGGTCCACTCGATCTAAAATTCTTGATTGGAGAGGTTCTGATCATTGACCTATTAAGCTTAGTATTACATCTGCTCAAAGGCCTCATTCTCCTTCCTTCAAGTTCCAGATTATGTGGTTATGGGATCCTTCTCTTCATGAACATGTGGCTGAGTGATGGAGGATTGGTAGACCAACTTTTGGCATGGCAATGTACACTTTCTCCAAGCTTCTTCAATTTATCAAATATCAACTTAAGAGGTGGAACCGTCATTGTTTTGGTAATATCTTTCATGCTAAGGGTGTTGCTCAGGAGGAGTTGAATAATATTATGTGGTTGATTTGGGAGAACAGGGCTTCTGAGGATCTTCTAAGGGAGGAGGCTAGGGCTCTGAAAGTGGTTGAGGAATTTGAATTGTAGGAAGAGATATATTGGAAGCAAAAGGCCAGGGTTGAGTGGCTTTGGCTTTAGGAAGGTGATAAAAACACTACCTTCTTCTTCAATTCTATGAAGGATAGGAGGCATGATAATTCCATTCCTTTTTTGGTGAATGATAGGGGGAACATCTTGCCTCATTTCAAGAAATCTTTGCTGAGGCATCTCAGTATTTTTCTTCTTTATTCAGGGAGGATTCATAGGGGGGCTCTGTCGAGGAAGCACAAGTTCTTTCTTGTATTCCTCAGTTGGTCTCTAGGGAGGCAAATGAATATCTGATGAAAGAGATCTCTCTTGATGAGCTGGAGGGGATTGTGTTTTAGATGAAGAGGGGTAAAGCTCCTGTCGCCGATGGTTTCCCGATTGAATTTTTTCAAGAATTTTGGGATATCATAAAGTAGGATCTTCTGGAGGTTGTTCATGAGTCCTAGAGGAATAAGCAGATGCTTCATGCCCTAAATTCCACCTTCCTTGCTCTCATCCCCAAGTGTGAAGGGGCTAATAGGTTATCTTAGTTTCATCCTATCTCTCTTTGCAATGTGGGATACAAAATCATTTCGAAGGCAGTGCTGAGAGGTTGAAGAAATGGCTTAAAGTGCTGATTTTGGATGAAAAAGGTGGTTTTGTGGCGGGTCGACAAATTCTTGACGGAGTTGTCATTGCTACGGAGACCATCCATTCCATGGACAACTCCCTTGTGAAGGAAATGTTCATTAAGATGGATATGGCTAAGGCTTATGACAGGGTTAGATAATCATTTATGTAGAAGATCCTTGTTTCTTTTGGTTATGGTGTGGAGTGGATCCAACGGGTCATGAGTTGTGTCACATTTGTATCCTTCTCAGTTTTGATAAATGGAGCTCATTCTAATCTTTTTGGTGCCTTTAGGGGTTTGTACCAACGGGATCCTCTTTCTCTGTATCTTTTTTTGCTTCTTGTGGAAGGTCTTGGTCATTTGTTGAAAAGAAAGGTGGAGCTTGGCATCATTCAAGGTTGGCAATGGGGTGGAGATTTACCTCCGCAATCTCATTTGCAATTTGTTGATGATACTGCCTTGATGGGAATGGCTACTGTTACCTAGAAGCTACTAATTTGAGGTAGGTGTTGGACATCTATTTAGTTGCTTCAGGGCAATTGATTAATGAGCAGAAATCTTCCAACTTTTTCTTCAATACACCAGCCCCCATATAGAGAATAATTGCTAATATCTTGAGGTTTCATATAGGGGTTCTCCCTTTGACATATCTAGATATCCCAATTTTGGTTTGCCAACTTCCCAAAGGTTCATGGTAGAATATTATTGATAAACTTCATGCAAAGGTTAATCATTGGACCCATAGATGGTTGTCTTTTGCAAGGCGGGTTCAGCTTCTCAAGTCGATGGTGCAGGCTCTCCCTACCTACAGATGCATGCTTCAAGTTGCTTGATGGGCTTTCTATGGGAGTTGGATTCTCTTGAGAGGCATTTTTTATGGGCTGGAAGTTTTTCATCTTCCAAGTGGAGCCTGATCAGGTGGGATGTTGTGTGTAGCCCAAAGCAATTTGGTGGTCTTGGTCTTCGACAGTCTATGTTATCCAGAGTGGTTGTGGCTTCTAAGCTATTATGGAGATGGTGTGTGGAGCAGGATCAATCATGGGCTAGGATATTATCTCATAAGTATTTCTTGGGGATTCCTCGGTAGGATCTCCCTCATTATCCTCTTGAGGGGAAAGGTTCGGTGATTTGGAATACTCTTCAAAAGGTTACAAAGCTCATCAAGGAAGGTTTATATTGGATTTGTAGACGGGGCACTGAAGCTCTTTTCTAGTCAAATTCTTGGGATGGATTTCCCCCTCTTACTTCTCAGTTCCCTAATCTTCTTCCTTTGTGTCAGAGATTTCTCATGGCTGGTTGGTCTAGGGTGAGTGACTTCAAGTCTGTCACTTCTTTTGGTCAATTGGAGGTGGCTCATTGGAAGGATCCTACTGAGTGGCCGGATTTGGGACTTGCGGAAGAAAGTGTTGAGCTTCGCAAGATTCGTTATAGTAGGAGTTGTAGTTTTCTTCTGGAAGAGGATATTCTTGCTTGGACCCATAATCCTAAGGGGGTTTATTATGTTGCTTCTGGTTATCAAGTGTTATTGGCCCAGAAGTTAACTGGGGTGGAGGTTCATTGGTGGAAAAGGGTATGGAATAAACTCTCATGGCCAAAATGCAACTGCTTTGTTTGGAATTTGGTGTGGAATAGGTGCTTGACCTGGGATAACATTTGTAAATGGGGATTCTAGGGACCTTCAATTTGTGTTTTTTGTGGGAAAGCGGAAGAGGATTCTTTGCATTTGTTCTTCTAGTGCCCCTTTGTTGTGCAGCTTTGGCATTGGTGGTGGGAGGTGTGGAAGCTTCCTTTTATTCATGCTTGCTCTTTGGTTGAATTCTGGGATAGTATGGGAAGACCTCCTTCTATGGCTTCCTTTTTGCAGGATGCTTGGTACATGGGCCCTACCTTTCTACTTTGGCAGATATGGCTGGAGCGGAATCACTGAATTTGTTGTGATAAAAAATTGGTGGGTTGGAAAGTGTGGATGTGTATGTTAGGAATGGTGCAGGAGTCAGTTTTGGCTAAGTGTGATGTGGTTTTCCCCTTGGAGAGAGGCGATGCTGAGTTGGTGGCCAGACTACGTCTTCAGGAAGTTCATTCCTCTTTTGTCAACTCCAGGAACTACAAGCCTAGGAAAAAGAGAGTTCAACAGGTTGGAAGGTGGTTACCTCCTCCAAATGGATTTTTAAAGATCAATACGAATGGTTCTTCTAGGGGAAATACTGGGCCTACTAGGATTGGTGGGGTTGGCAGGGACTCAACTGGGTCAGTGATTTTTTTGTTCTCTATTCATGAGGGGGTGAAAACTGTTAACTTCATGGAGGGTCTGGTGATTCTTTATGCTATTGAGAGGGCCCTTGCTTTGGGATGGTGAAAGGTTATATGTGAAGATAATTCACAGATCTTGATTAATCTTTTGAATGCGAGGAAGATATCTGATATAAATTGGCAATTGGCTTCGGTGGTTCAGCGGATTCTTCAAGTTAGTTCTAGGATGGAGGAGGCATCCTTTGTTTACATCTCGAGGGAGTGGAATCGTGCTGCCGACTACTTGGCTAAATGGGCCTCTGAGCATGATAGTGGTTGGAAGGTTGAGGATTGGGATCGGGTTTACCCTAATTTGCGTTCGGATTTGGACCAGTTCCTTGAGGAGGATAGGAGGATACATGGGGATAGTTGATATTGTTTTATGATGTGGGGTTGTTTCTTTTTTTTCTGGGGTTGGGTCCCTTGGTTATTATTGTAATGCTCTTTGTTGATTTCCAATAAAGTTTTTACTCCTTTGGTTTTAAAAAAATACAGATAAATAGATATAAATAAAATATACATAGATAAAATAAACAATATAAATCAAATATACACAAATCAAATACACATAAATAAATATAAACAAAATATACATAGATAAAATACACATAAATATATAAATAAAAATACACAGATAAAATACACATAAATATAAATAAAATATATATAGATAAAATACACATAAATAGATTAAATAAAATATACACAGATAAAATATAAATAGACAAAATACACATTGATAGATATAAATAAAATATACATAGATAAAGTATATATAAATGGGAAAAATAAAATAGAGATAAATACCCAAGAAACGTAGTAGAGTTGGTTGGTGCTCGAGGTTTTCTCCTTTGAGGTGACATGTTTGACTCCTCTTCGTAGTGGAGAATTCAAGGTTTAGTAATATTGTGTCATTTTTGCTCCACTCACCCAAGGTATAGGAATGAACTTTGATAATAAAAGGAACATATAGATAAATATAAATAAAATATACACAAATAAAATACCCATAAATAAAATATATATATAAAAAATTAGATAGATATAAATAAAATATACATAATAAAATTCACATAAATAGATATAAATAAAATATACATAGATAAAGCTTCACTTTCAATAACATCCAAAGCAACTTTCCACCAAAGTTGTTTCCGCTCAAAAATCTTTTGATTCTTGATTTATCCTATAATAATTTATTAGGAATTATTCCTAAGAGTTTAGGGAAGCTCAATGCTCCAGTGAATCAGACACAACACAATGAAAGAGAGATGAGCTTGGGTCCAGCTTATTGGCTTCATGTTGGTGACCCTTTCATGATAAAGTTCATGAATCAAATGAAATTTTGGATTGAATGACGAGTTACTCCATACCCTGAGATTATGAGTGTCTTCAAATTCATAGATCTTTCCCATAACAACATGTTAGGAAATATTCCTAAGGAAATGGGAGAGTTGAAGGTTGTAATTGCTCTCAACATTTCAAACAACTATCTGAGAGGTAGCATACCTGAGTCCTTGGGTGTTATGGCTCATTTTGGATTCTCTATATATTTTTGGGAACATGTTGTCAGGAAATATCCTAACAGATCTTTCCAATCTCACATTCCTTTCTATTTTGAATCTTTCATACAACCACCTTTCTCGGTTAATACAAAAGGGAAGTAGTTTGCAAATTTTGAGGCCTCTTCATATCTGAGAAACCTAGATCTTTGTGGTTGTCCTTTGGAAAATGGAACACTGGGATCTATTTCTGGTGAAAGAGGTAGATAATTAGAATCAAATAACACAGGAGATAGAGACACGGATGGATATGGAATGGTCCTATTGTGGGTATTGGCAGTGAGGTTATGTGTTGGTGTAGGATTTTCCAGTGTGATTGTGGTGTCATCCTTAAATCAAAAGTGTCATCTAGATTTTCTAGCACGTGATTGTGGTGTCATCCTTACAACAATTTGAGAGGTAGCAAGTCCTTGGGTGGTATGGCTCATTTGGATTCTCTAGATCTGTTTGGGAACATGATGTCAGGAAATATCCTAGCAGATCTTGCCAATCTCACATTCATTTCTATGTTGAATCTTTCATACAACCACCTTTCTCAGTTAATATAGGATGGAAGTAGTTTACAAACTTTGAGGCTTCTTCATATCTGAGAAACCCGGATCTTTGTGGTCGTCCTTTGGAAAATCGAACACTGGGATGTATTGTTGGTGAAAGAGACAAATAAGTAGAATCAAATAGCATAGGAGATAGAGACACAAATGGATATGGAATGGTCTTATTGTGGGCATTGGCAGTGGGGTTATGTGTTGGTGTAGGATTTTCCAGTGTGATTGTTGTGTCATCCTTACACCAAAAGTGGAGATACTATTGTTTTGGTTAGCAAGATAGTTTTATCCAATATATTTTAGAACATTAAATCAGTGAGTTAAAAATAGATCATGTGGCAGTTCATTATTATCATTTTGTTGTTTCTATTTTTAAATTCAGGCTATATCCTCTAAACATTTCTTCTTTTTATTATTGGTCTTTGGCGAGGATTTCTCTATAAAAATTGTGTAAACTTCAAATCTCTTATTGAAAAAAAAAACAACAGATAGATAAAATATACATAAATAGATATAGATAAAATATACATAAATAAAATATAAATAGACAAATTATACATAGATAAAACATACATAAATAGATATAGATAAAATACACAAGGATACACACACATAAAATATATATAAATAAATATAGATAATACACATAGATAAAATATACACACGTAAAATATACACACATAAAATAAATATAAATAAATATAAACAAAATACACATAAATAAATATAAATTTAATATACATAGATAAAATAAAAATAAATAAATATAAATAAAATATACATAGATGAAATACACAATAAAATATACATAGATAGATATAAATAAAATATATGTAGATAAATATATATAAATAAAATATACGAAGATAAAATACACATAAATATAAAATATACACAAATAAAATACACACATATATAAAAAAATAAAATATACATAAATAAAATACACATTAATAAAATATATACAAATAAAATACATAAAAATATAAATATAATGTACATAGATAAAATACATATAAATAAATATACATAGATAAAATATATAAATATAAATAAAATATACACAAATAAATATACATAAATAAATAAAAATAAAACATGCATAGATAAAACACACACACATACACACACATATAAAATATACACAAATAGAATGCACTTAAATATAAATAAAAAATATATAGATAAAATTCAAATAAATTGATATAAATAAAATATACATAGATAAAATATACATAGATAAAATACACATAGATATATATAAATAAAATATACATAGATAGATATAAATAAAATATACATAGATAAAATACACAAATAAATATAAATAGAATATACACAAATAAAATACACGGCTCTAGGAAAATTCACTGCCAGTAATTCACCAAGGGAAAATTCACCGTCAACAACAATTCACCACGAGAAAATTCACCGCCACTAGCAATTCACCGTTATGGAAAATTAACCGCCAAAAATTCATGCAATTAATTTTTGGCGTGATGAATTGTCATGGTGGTGAATTTTCCCATGGTGAATTGTTGGCTATGAATTTTCCATCGGTGAATAGCTGGCGATGAATTTTATGTATGCCAAAATACACATAGATAAAACACATAAATATAAATAAAATATACAGATAAAATATACATAAATAGATATAAATAAAATATATACAATAAAATACACATAAATAGATATAAATAAAATACACAGCCAAAGTTTCACTTTCAATAAATTCCAAAGCAATTTTCCACCAGAGTTGCTTCGCTCAGGAATCTTTAGATTCTTGATTTATCCTATAATAATTTATCAAGAATTATTCCTAAGAGTTTGGGGAAGTTGAATGCTCTAGTGAATCATACACAAAGCGACGAAATAGAGATGAGCTTGGGTCTAGCTTATTGGTTTCGCTTTGATGACCCTTTCATGATAAAGTTCATGAATCAAATGACACTTTGGATTAAAGGACAAGCTAATCCATACCTTAAGATTATGAGTGCCTTCAAATTCATAGATCTTTTCCACAACAAGTTGTTAAGAAATATTCCTAAGGAAATGGGAGAGTTGAAGGGTGTAATTGCTCTCAACATTTCAAACAACAATCTGAGAGGTAGCATACCTAAGTCCTTGGATGGTAGGCTCATCTGGAGTCTCTGGATCTTTCCAGGTGTAGTACCCCTCCAGTTGCTACTATGTGTATCAGTTTGCTAGTTTTTTAGCTATTTTGGATACTATATTGTATTGCTTCTAGTTACAACATTGATGTTATGTTAGTTGTTAAACTCTGTAGATGATTTATTGAATATCGAGATTATCTGGTTAAGGTCATATGAAGACATTATGATAGATGTGTGTGTTATGGATATGTTGATTCTGAGTTTTAATGTAGTTATCATGATGTGATTTATGTTTATGAAATAATGATGCTTGTCAATCCTGGTGAAGAATACAGTGTAGCACTACTCACTTGTGAGTACCTTGTTACGTTGTGATTCTTCTTCATGGTGTGTTTTCTGATATATGATAATATGTTTAACAAGTGATGTTTTATGTAGATACAGGTACCAGGTATCAGCTCCACCTGCTTGTCAGGTCTGAGCGTACCCTAATCCAATGAAATTATGTTGATTTGGAGATAGTGTCAGGTCCTCATTTAACCATCATTCTTCATTGAACGAGTATCCAATTTTCGCCCATTGTCGTTTGTAGTTTTGTCTTGTCGTGTCAATTTTGTTTGTGTTATTTTATTTGGAAATTAATTATTGTTTAATTTAGTTAAATGGCTTATTTGTTAATATATTTGATTAAATATAAATTTGTATAAATATTAGATTAAATGTTTATGAGTAAGGTTTGATTTATTAAAATAAATTAAACAAGTTATTTATTTAAAAGTGAATGTTAATTTTGAAAAAGGTAATTATTTAAATGTAATTGTGGAATTAATTGTGCAAACTGGATTCTTGTGAAAAGTTGATATTTTAAAAGAGTTGTTTTCAACAAGTTTAAAATATCTAAAAACATGAGTTGAAGGATAATATCTTAGATATTTAATGATTATAATTGATTGAGCAATTTTTGGAATGCATGACTACAATCAATTAAGTTTTGTAACTTGAAGTAATTAATTGCATGAAATTTTTTTTGAAAAGTTTTTCACGGGAGTAGTTTTGAAAAAGAGATTGCACAACAGTATTTCAAGGGAAGCTTCTATTACAGTTATGATATAGAAATATTTTTGGAAAATTGAATTGTCAGGATTTCTTCAGCAAGTTTTGGTATTTAGTATAGGAAATACAGAAGCTTCAGATTTTGTTTTCGGTTCAGCTATCAAACTTAACCAGGTTTTCTTCTCTTGGTTTTGCATGTTTTTGAATAAAATTTCTGAGTATTATTATGTTTAAATTATGTTTACTTTAGAGAAACATCTATGCTTGCCTGTGGAAAAATTTATTCTGCCCAACCTGCACATGCAATTGAAATGAAAATGTTGCTAATTAGTTTTGAAACAATTGTAGAAAAATATAGAGAAACGGTGTTGTAAATAGATATTTTGGAAGGAGTCTGAAAACACATGATATGTAAACCAATAGTGTAACCGGCGCTGATCTCCTTAGGTGTGGCCTATTTTCTTTTAATATTATAAAATTATTGTTTTGAAAAGAACTTTTTCTCCCAACGGCATTGTCTTGTATATGGTTATTCGAATCTAACATTTACCATATCTTGCAACAATCTTATGCTTTTATTTATTTTTTTGGTCGACTCAAGTCGTTCTCTCTCTATTCATTCCTTTGATTGCTATATGGAAATATTATCAATGTTTCAAAGGGAATTCTTCCTATCGGCGCCTTCTTCTATGCTGAGAGAACACCATCAGATCCTTTTAATAATCTACCAACATCTTTGGAAGATAAGCGTTGAACTTTATCCTTATAAATGAATCTTTATAACACATAGCATTGCCATCTCTCTAGTCTAATTCATAGATCATCAATTACATTTTGGACGCCTTTTAATTCCTGGATCTATTCTTTTAAACCCCTATACACGGCACTGAAAATTTAAGATTGACTTTAAAAAAAAAAGTGTAATTGAAATTATAAATTCAAAAACATGAGTTAATGTTGTTTGATGTTTCCAATGTCATTTTCTTTTCCCAGTTGTTCTCTGATCTTTAGATTGTTTCATTTAGCATCACCATTATCCTCCATATTTTGTTGGATGCGCACCATGGAGCACTTATAATCAGACCTACTCATTCTCCATTGGATTAAATTACAGGAATGACATCGGCCAAGATTGATTAAAGCGAACCTCAGTATAAATAATTGTTGTATGCATATATTGCTTAAGTTTTCTTGTGCCTAAGAACACATTCTTTTATTCCTTACATCAAGTGTTATCCATAACGAATTTAGTGGAAGATACACTTGGTAACCAGCCATTCATCAAAATGTGAGATTCCGCCTTTGTCAATGCTATGAATGTTGGCCACTGCTGGTTCATCTAATTGAATCAAATCTTGCCCTTAGATAATTGTGGAATTCTTTGCGCTTAGTGAACTGTTTGGGTTGCAAGAGTTTTGAGATTGAGGGTGTCGGTTGTAGCCATGCACCTTCCTGGATTTGATTATTATTAAATGCATTGACCTGGTCTATACTTTATAACTGGTATCCATTTTTGGACTTGCCTTCGGTTTATGGTCATCATTATACTGATAGTTAACTGGAAATGGCATAATTATCCTATAGCCAACTTATCTCATTGATAACGGTAGTAAACTAATGGAGTAATTATTAGCTTCTGAACTTTAACATGTTAAATGACTTTTATCTTGCATGGCGTGGGTTTACCCAGTTTAGACATTGTTGTTGTCTAAAAGTTTTGTTAATTTTATTTAAAGAAAATTTCTTTAACATAGAAAGGTGTGGATATTTAAATAAGCTTCCTGATTTATTGGCAATCTGTTATTGCTGAAGCACTTGAACATAAAGTAAATTTTAAAGGTTTAAATAATTTTCTAACTCCACTTGCTACCTGTCACAGCAGCAACACTTGAACATGGTAGGGTGTATAGATTTAAAAGCCTTTCTGAATTCCATTTCCAATTTGTGGTATTACCTTTCCATCTCTCCATCACTTACCATTGTCTTTAAAATTTGTGTATAATATATATATCCAACGCTAATTATTGTACAGTGTGTTTTAACAGGCTTAACCAATTTTCTAACTAACACTCTCCAGTCGGTTGATATGGACTTAGATTTAAATTGGTGTATTCTTCCTTGCATGGCGTTGAATGACTACAGTCTCAGTTGCATGTTTGTTACAAAATTTGTGTTAAATTCTTCTGTTATATAATCAGTCAGTGAACTTTATATTAGAAATAGTCTAAGATAATGTTATGAATGTTGACCGCCACTCTGAGATTTGGTTTCACCACATCTCCGTTTAAGTGTGAGATATAATTGAAATATCGTCTGTATCATATTAGAATAATCTTAAGGATAAGTGTATGACAAGAGAGTAGGTTATATTTAAAAGAAGATTCTACACATTGTCCAATTAAGTTGAAGTTTTATATTAAATTTATTACTAGAGGTTGAAATTCTTTGTTAACTAGAGTGGGATGCAGCCACAATAGTAGACAAGAGTATATGTTATTTATCTTTAGTAGTTTTTCATACGAAATGAACTTCATGATAATTCCTTGTATATTTGGTAGTAATCGTGGTAAATTCATTATGTAGTGACTGGTGTGTAAATTGAATCAGTCTATTTATACTATTCTTGATAGTGAATAGTTATAGATTTATTTTGCTTAAAATAGAATAAAATAACAAAACATATAATAATGTCATGTCAATTTATTATCTATTATGATTTTTAGATTATGAAGTTTTAATGGTTATGTAGCTTGAGTATATAATGAATTCATGATTGGGGTATTCATTATTAATATGATATTTAGTTCACAAAGATTGGATGGTTATATTTTATGAGTTATATACATGTTATAACTTAAGAATGTTCATATAAGTTATTATTTTTTGTTTTATTCTTCCAGAGAATAGGGAAGTGAAAATTATATTGTTAAGTTTATTACGCTTTAACTTTGTTGTTTGATTACAATGATTTCACTTGGGGTATAGCTTTGCATAATTTGTTGTCATTTATTTGGCATTTTGGAGATTATGATCTATGTCCTAATAGAGATGTAAAACATTTGTGATGGGTATGTTATATTGTTGATGATATATTGTGGCCAAGATATTATTTTAAAGAATAAATCAACTTTAGAGTTTTATTTCAATGAATTTGGTTAAGAAAATTATGTTATATGTTCCTTTATTCTTGAGGCTAGGAGGTCATTATGAACCAAGAGATTAAATGTTTTTTTACTGATGTTTTAAATACCTTGATCTATTTTGGGACTTTTCCATGCAAGAGTTATTTGTCACCTTAAAAGTGTTGAGTTGTTCAACGATTGGGCCACGAATGAGATATGTTCTACTATGGTTTTGTTTCTTATGCATGATGGCAGTCCTTGGTATTTTGTTGTTGTGTCATGTTTATAGGAAGAGTGGCTTGTGATAGGGGCTGGAACCCTAAGTGGTTTCCAGGGTAACCTATCGTGGTTCCTTGTAATTCAGTGAAACCTTTAATATATAAACCTGGGTTCATTAAATAATAAAGATTAACGGAATGCCACACCTAGTGTCTTAATGCTTGTATAGATTAAGGGTAGGTTGAGAAGGCCTGGAATGGCGTAGTCATCTACCTTGTCTTCCTAAAAGGTAATTTGACTCCACATGAGTATGCCTAGGGGACAGGAATCGGTAGAGACTGCTAGGGTAACTCAAGATGAGGGTCGGTAGTCTAGGAAGATTCACCAGGGTAACTTAGAACAACTATGTGATGACACTTTGTCCTAAAGCATGTTTGTGGTCTCTTATGTAGAGTCACCTATGTTACTATTGTTTCCTTTGAAATTTTATTTGTGATCTGGTAAATAAGATACTGTTATTCCGTTAAATGTTGTCAACCATGTAATGTAATGTCTATTCTTTGTTGTCTGTTTGACTATTTTGTGGACCTGTCATTATCTCCTAGCACAGAGGGAGTGGACCTTTAGGTTCCACACGGTTGGGAGGAAACCGTGCTATTTCCCTCATTGGGTCCTCTTACAGATGTTTCTATACTTGGATAACTTGGTTCGTGGAGCAGATTCCTGATCCTTAAGTGTTCGTGATGTTAGACGTTGAACATACTCGTGAACGAAGTTGACAACGTGATATATATTCTTCATCTTTATTGTACATTCTCTTGTTTTCTACAAGAGAACTTATGTAATAACGTTATGATGATTCGAGATTTATTATGATTTCAGTTGATGTAATCTGGTTATGTAACTTGACTTTATAAAGCTTATGAAATTGGATCATTCATGAACATGATATGTTGTTATGTTTTTATGATTTTGATTTTATGAAAAGATGATCTTATTTGTATATGATTGAGTAACATTGTCTTGGAATCCTTAGAACATCTTTGTAATTGAATGACTTATAAAAAAAATTATTTAGTTAATTTGATACCTTTTGCTTTGTCCTTTGGATTCCTTGGCGGGGCATTACACTGGGAACATGTTGTCAAACAACATCCTAACATATTTTTTCAATCTCACATTCCTTTCTATGTTGAATCTTTCATACAACCACATTTTTGGGTTAATACCATAGGGGAAGCAGTTTGCAACCTTTGAGGCTCCTTCATATCTGGGAAACTCAAAAAAAAGAACATTGGGATATGTTTTTGGTGAAAGAGGTAAACAAGTATAATCGAATAGCACAGGAGATAGAGACATAGATGGATATGGAATGGTCCTATTGTAGGCATTGCTAGTGGGGTTATGTGTTGGGGTAGGATTTGCCAATGTGATTTTGGTGTTGTCCTTACACTGAAAGTGGAGATACTATTATTTTGGCTGGAAAGATAGTTTTATCCAATATATTTTAGAACGTTAAATCAATGAGTTAAAAATAGATCATGTGGTAATTTATTCTGATATTTTTGGTGTTTCTATTTTTAAATTCAAGCTATATCCTTAAAAAATTCTTTCTTTTTATCACTATTGTTTGGCCTTTGGTGAGGATTTCTCTATAAAAATTGTGGAAGCTTCAAATCTCTTACTGAAAATAAAAAAACATAAAAATAAAATATACATACATAAAATATACAGAAATAGATATAAATAAAATATACACGGATAAAATATAAATAGATAAAATACAAAAATAAAATACACACATAAAATATACACACATAAAATACATATAAATAAATATAAATAAAATATATATAGATAATTTACACATAAATAGATATAAATAAAATATACATAGATAAAATACACATAGATATAAATAAAATATACACAAATAAAATACACATAAATAGATATAAATAAAATATACATAGATAAAAAAACACATAAATAAAATATACATAAATACATAAAATATACATAAATAAAATACACATTAATAATACAAAAAAATATTTAAAAAATATACATAAATATAATAAAGAGAAATAGATATAAATAAAATATACATAAATATAATAAAGAGAAATAGATATAAATAAAATATACATAGATAAAATATAAAAATATAAATAAAATATACACAAATAAAATACACATATATAAATATAAATAAAATATACATTGATAAAATACACACACATATATAGTATACATAGATAAAATACACATAAATAGATATAAATAAAATATACATACAGAAAAAAATAGATAGATATAAATAAAATATACAAATAAAATACTCATAGATAAAAATATACATAAATAAAATATACACTAAAATACACATAAATAGATATGAATACATAAATAAAAAACACATAGATAAAGTTTCGTTTCCAATAACTTTTTAAGAAATTTTCCATTAGAGTTATTGGCTCAAGAATCTTTAGATTCTTGATTTATCTTATAATAATTTATCAGGAATTATCCCTTAGAGTTTGGGGAAGTTGAATGCTCTAGTGAATCAGACACAAAGCAACGAAATAGAGATAAGCTTGGGTCCAACTTATTGGTTTTGTGTTGGTGACCCTTTCATGATAAAGTTCATGAATCAAATGACACTTTGGATTAAAGGACGAGCTACTCCATACCCTAAGATTATGAGTGTCTTCAAATTCATAGATCTTTCCCACAACAAGCTTTCAAAAAATATTCTTGAGGAAATGGGAGAGTTGAAGGGTAAAATTGTTCTCAACGTTTCAAACAACAATATGAGAGGTATCATACCTAAGTCCTTGGGTGGTATGGCTCATTTGGAGTATCTAGATCTTTCAGGAAACATGTTGTCACAACCCAGTAGATCTTGTCAATCTCACATTCCTTGTC
This sequence comes from Sequoia sempervirens, assembly GCA_007258455.2. Lineage (NCBI taxonomy): Eukaryota > Viridiplantae > Streptophyta > Pinopsida > Cupressales > Cupressaceae > Sequoia > Sequoia sempervirens. The sequence goes on from VDFB02168118.1 coordinate 171,902,496, forward strand.
AGGAAACAACCCAACAGATCTTGTCAATCTCACATTCCTTGTCAGGCAACAACCTAGCAAATCTTGTCAATCTCACGTTCCTTTCTATGTTGAATCTTTCATACAACCACCTTTATGGGTTAATACCACAGGGGAAGCAATTTGCAACCTTTGAGGCTTCTTCATATCTAGGAAACTTGGATCTTTGTGGTTGTCTTTTGGAAAATGGAACACTAGGATCTATTTCTAGTGTAAGAGGTAGATAAGTAGAATCAAATAGCATATGAGATAGAGACATAGATGGATATGGAATGGTCCTATTATGGGCATTGGAAGTGGGGTTATGTGTTGGTGTAGGATTTTTCAGCGTGATTATGTTGTCGTCCTTACACCAAAAGTGGAGATACTATTGTTTTGGTTAGCAAGATAGTTTTATCCAGTATATTTTATAGTGTTAAATCAGTGAGTTAAAAATAGATCATCCTGCAGTTTATTCTTATTATTTTGTTGTTTCTATTTTTAAATTCAAGCTATATCCTCTAAAAATTTCTTCTTTTTATCATTGGTGTTTGGCCTTTGGCGAGGATTTCTCTATAAAAATTGTGTAAACTTCAAATCTCTTATTGAAAAAAAAAAAACAACACATAGATAATATATACATAAATATATATAGATAAAATATAAAAAGATAAAATATACACAAATAAAATATGTAATGCCTCGCCACACAACCCTAGAGGAAGTTGCAATTTACTACTCAAACGTACTATTTTTTTTTTATTTTTTTTTAAAAGAACAAATAACATAAAATTTCACTACTCATTGCCAACAACCTCTAAGGTTACGAGACTGAGACTACTTAAAACCCAATCAAGAAACATGAATTAGAAACATAACATTTAATTACTTAATAAATTAAATACTCATACATTCCATACAAGATAAAATTACAACAAAGGCATAAGAAATACCACATGTTTCCAATAATAATCTTTACAATATGATTACCACCCTCATTCCCCGAATGAGATAATTCCAATATACAAGGTTACAATTTACATCTTCCACCTTGATTCAAAGAGGGGTAATAAAATTACAATAAACCAGAAAGAATAAAGCATGAAGCACTGGATCCCACGAGCTCTCCAACTGGAAACCTTGTCCACACGAACAAGAAGACAACCTAATGGAATTAAGGTGCACGTTCTACCCAATCATGTGATACCCAAAGGCTCACCCCCCGTGCTAGGAGATAGTAACAAGGAATCCTATACAAGACCATCCACCCCTAGACACAGGCTAACTCACACTGACACAACCAGACACATGAACCAAACATCCATAAGGATAACACAAGTACAACTCCAACATCACTGACATAGGTCACATTGCTTCCAGAAATAAAGCAGATCGAGTATGATAAGAAGACCATACACATAAAGCCAAATACCAATTATTGTCATAGAAAGAGTGTCATCACATAGCTCATCATGGGATCTCCTCTAGGAATCTTCCTAGGCTCCGTCCCCCACTATGGGTTATCCTGGTGGCCTCTACCGAATCTCGGCACCCATACTCACTCATGCGGAATCAAATACCTCTCGTAAGGAAAAGATAGATGACCTTGCCATTCCAGGCCTTCCCGTCTCATCCCAAGACTATACAAGCCCTTGCATCCATGAGCGAGGCTCAATTATCTTAATTAATGTGAAAAACTACCTAAACTTCTAAGTACATTAATTTAGTTATCACTTGATTAAACCACTTCTGAAGGTTTCCTAGTTTACCTCTTTGGGCTCTGGCCCCTAACAAAAGCCACTCTTCTACTTGACAACATACCAAACAAAACCAATCACCAAGGGAATCCCAAGTGCAAACCAACAAGATAAAACCACTCCAACACAGGAGGCAACAAAAGTCAAAACCCTCTCCAAACACTGGAGGCAAAAAACACATAAACCACTCCTTCCAAGGAGGCATGAACCATCCTCGTTCATGAAACCAGGTGAAACAACCAGATACAATTATACGCCCTACCCAAGGCAATACAACGGTTGACTAACATATTACGACAACCCACACAATTAAATGAAAACCCCATCTGGAAGACTTACATAAAAAAATCACTCCAAATAGAACAAACAACTCAATCAAAGAGTTCCCTAGCCTCTGGAAGCAAAACTTAGTACTACCAAAGTACACTCATAAATTTACAATCATAACAATATTGCCCATACAATACCAACAAGAATTCGCTTAAATCAACAATCATAAAAATACACGTTCTTTAAATAACTAAAGATGTCTTTCAACATAACGATCTTTTCTCATAAAACAAGAACCAAAGTCCATATATACCTCATATACTTAATCTTTTAACTATTCATATAAGTTCTAAACAATATAATTTTTTATGAACCTTATCTATTCCTTGCAATCTGGAAAACAAACAACATTCCCCATTCACCATTTAAGGCAATGGAATACAAGAACTTTTAAATAACATTCTACCCATTATAACATCGTAATCAAATAACCCTTTTCTTTACACATATTTAATATCATCAATTTTTCTTCTGACTACAATCCATATAATTTAACTACGTACATAATCCTGACATTTCACAAATCTTTTACAAGAACCTCAAGATTCCATCAAATCAAACAAGTTGTAAACACATTAACCATATTCATTTTGATTACAACCTTAACCCTTAACAAATATTTAATCATTGCACTAACCTTAATTTCCAAAATACAATAGCACTAATTCTAAAATCAAAACTTACGTACACCTTCCAACTCAAGCACAATTATAACTAATTAATTTTCACGCGATTCATAAGAATTGAATTTAATATAAAAGCTTTAACTTTAAACATCACTTAGGAAGCATTTCCGGTAACTAAATAAACTAACGTTAGGATTTTCTAAATCCATGCGAAGCGATGGCATAGTGCAAGAAATCAGTTAAATAATTAATATTATTTGCGCAAACTCAAAAGTCAATCAAATTTCATTGGCAAATCAAGGAATATTAAAATTGATAAGTTTATTTCATTTTCTCAATTATACAGAATGATCAAAATCAATCTTTTTAAATCAATCATTTTATTACAAAAAAACAATTTTTCATTTCAATTACGATAATGAAATAATCACTTTAAACTAATTTATACTTAAATATAAATATTTATTAAATATTTATATAAAAGAATATACTTAATGTATATACCAATTTATATATATTTAAATATATAATTATTATTTAAATATATCTATTTAAATTCTTCCATGTAATTTCCAACTCCAAATATTTAAAATATATATTAATATATTAAATTTATTTAATTAATAATAAAAATAAACATATGTTAAATAAATATATATATTATATATATAATAATTTAATATCATATATAATATATATATTATAAATGCAATATATATAATATTAAATAACAATAAAAAATAAAAAAAAGTTTATTTTTATTCTTTTTGAAACCCCAAGCATGCAGGGGCCTGCGGCTGCTATAATTTCGCCCACCGCCACGCAACCCCTCTCCATACATATTAAAAATAAATCTAATAAATAAATTTAAAACTTCAACAATAACAAAAAAAAATGTGAATCCCCTGTTCTAAATTTAATTCTAGAAGACACAAAAAATTTGTTTAGATAAATTTTTACAGAATTTTTTTCTGGGCATATGCATATACTATATATATATATATATAAATTTTTCATTTTTTAGTCAAATTGAGCAATTTTTCTACAGAAACAAAATTCACAGCAAGGAATTTTCAAACACAATTTCTTAATTTCCAATTTCTAAATTTCAAATTTATACAGAGGGGTTTCAAGATTTATTTTTTTTTCTTTCAATCTCTATTGTTTGAAATTTTTTCTGTCGTTTTCTTTGTCCATGATCTCCAGAGAGGTTTTCAATTTTGTTTACACACAAGCTTTTCAAAATTGAAAATCTATTTCTCAAAACAAATAAATAGAAAAGAACCTGTGATCTTGAAGATTGAAGAATCAATCTGATGCTAAGCTTCTTGCCAGTGCAACACTCCAGATCTCCTTCCAAGTCTCCACCTCTAAATCCCAGATTCAATCCAAAAAAACAAAAACCCTCTTTTCTTTTTTGCAACCAAATCTCCCCACCCCTTGGAAATAAACCCAAAATGAAAATATAATATCTTTCCCCAAATTCAAATTCAAATTCAAAATCCAAAAATGCAAAAGCTCTCACAAATCTCCCCCAAATTAAGTCAACTGTTCTAAAATATCTCTTTGAAATATTTTGATTTTTTAAGTATCTTAAAACAAAATTGAATTTTCAAATAACTTTAAATTTATTTTACATAGGCACTTTTCAAAGCAACTTTAATCTTTAAAATCAAAACTTGAATTTCCAAATGAATTTAATTGTTTAATCTATTTCCAACAAAATAGATTTAGTTAATTTATTTATTTGCTCATAAAATAACATTTAGTTATTTAGTTTATTTAAATAATATAATAAATTTAACCACCGAAAATTAAATTATTTCACCACAAGAATTTAAATTAAATAAATTAAATTAAATTAAAGCTTTTAACCACTTTAATCTAAAATTCATAACTAATCATTTAAACCTTTTTAAACATTGATTTTCACATAAAATTCCCATCGAAAACAACCTATCAAAACTTCAAAAATGACAAGACTTAACAACATACGAGACACCAACTAACGACATACTATGACCAGGGTGATGACTTGACACAGAAAACCTAGCTACTATCTCCCAATCGAATATCGTTGGCCAATGGACACGCTCAAACATGTGAAACCAAGTGGAGTTGATGTCCTGTACCTGCATTCCTGCAAACAAAATGAGTGTCGTACATGCATATAACATAGTAGACACACCGTGAAGAGGAAATCCTGGAATCACAGGGTGCTCGCATGCGAGTGATGTAATCCCGTCCCCTTCACCAATACAATATTACTAACTAATGCCTCTAACATCAATAATATATTCAAAAGTATAAAGCATCATTAATTAAATATCTACTATGTTAATTCAAAACATGTCATAATGATAGCATCAAAGTAAAATTCCATCGAATTAAAATATAACATACGCATCACTTAATAGTTTGCGATCAAATAAAACCAAGTACCAAAGTCACAGCATAAACAGAAACAACATAACAAAGAAGAACATTGCCAAACAAAGAGCCCAAATGGAGGGGTGTTACAAAATATACATAGATAAAACGTAACATAAATAGATATAGATAAAATATACACAAATAAAATATAAATAGATAAAATACACAAATGTAAAACATACACACATAAAATATTCTGATGCAAGGGCATCACCCAGTTTTGGGTTTGCACATTTTAGTCTTGTTATGTCCTTGTTTCCTCATTTTTGACAAGTGGCCAATCTTGGTTTGGCAACAAGATAATTGACAGCTCTTGAAAACAAAGAAACAGAAGCACAAATGTTTTTGGAAAAGGAGGATTGATTGAAGAGGTTGGTGGTTACATTCGATGAGGGTATCTTGTTACCTGTGGGTGTATCGATCCACTTATTGGGGGGAAAGTTGAACTCTAACGACTTCTCTAGATTAAGTGTTGTTGAGAGCCTTAGTTCAATAAGGATCTATTTAAAAGAGGGTTGATAGGTGGGAGAGAGAGATCGGTGCAAAGAAAGAGCCAGAAAGACAACGCCAGAGAAGATAGAGGCCAGAAAAAATGTTATACCTCATGAGATCTGTGTGAGGAATGAGAGGATAGTTATTTTAGCACAAAAAGTAAAGAGAGCACAACATTAGAAAGAGTTGGAGGCTGGCGCAAAAGAATAGGAAATAAATTTTTAGCACAAAAATAAGGAGGAAGGATTGTTGGTTGGGCCAAACGTGAAAAGGAAAAGAGAAGTAGAGACCATGGTGAATGAAAATGCCATGTAGAAGATTAGTATTGCATGGAAAACAAAATCAAGGGAAGATAAGAATGCGAGGGATGATGAAAGAGTTCGAATAGGGAGAAGAATGAGGTGCGGCAGATGGGACCAAAGTTGCAAATTGTAAGGAGTTTAATTGAACTAAGTATTCAATGAATTTCTTCTGAAATAATAAATGTAATAGAGATTGTAATTGTGCATTTGATTGACTAAATAAAATATATTTGTCTCTATTGGAATTGTGTTATTTTGAGTTGGGTTATTTTGACAAATGAAATTGTCAAAAACATCTATGTTGGTTGCGAGCTTTTTGGGATCATGTATTTATGTTTGCATTGTGAGTTCATTAGTCTTTAGTATCAGGGTGTTTGAGGGTGTAAGTTGAGCCATCATATTCACATAAAATATATATAAATAAATATAAATAATATACATAGATAAAATATACACACATAAAAAATATACACATAAAATACATATAAATAAAATATAGATAGATAAAATACACATAAATAGATATAAATTTAATATACATAGATAAAATACACATAAATAGATATAAATAAAATATACATAGATAAAATACACATAGATATAAATAAAATACCATAGATATAAATAAAATATATGTTGATGAGATTAAATTTCTTTTAGATTATAGTTAGAATATTGAACTTGATAAATCTGAAGTTGATGCCAAATCAATATTGAAATACTAATCATGAATTCACAAGTCTAAAAGTTTCTTAGTGGCATTCAATCTACAAGAGCAGAACATTTATTGATTTCGATGTCTTCAAATGTAGATCAGATCTGCATTAAGTATCAAATGGGAGACATGTTCTATGAGCGGACATGTCTCCACAAAGTGGAGGCATGCCTACTCATGGGACGTGTCTCTTGGATTGTGCCAATTCGACTAACTAAACACTTGATTATTAAATTGGAGTTAGTTACTTAATAAACATAAATGCTTACTAAGTTCGATCTGATTTTATTTTGCACAAATAAATTATATCCAATTTGGAAATGATCACTGATAATGATGCTTGATCGAGATCCTATATGAAACACGAAATGTTATTAATCTGCAGTTAATAACCTCTAAATGCAGATCAATAGTATACTCGGAATGTAGTAGATTCTGATATAAATGATAATGTATACAATTAAAATATATATATATGTGTGTGTGTGTATACATATCTCAGTACATACTGACATATATACACACACACATATGATCATCATTTCTATATCTAACCGAAGCTACCATAATTCAACACTCCCTCTTAGCTAGGGAAGATAAACACTAACCAAGTATATAGTGATATCACCTTACTCGTGATATTAGAAGATATGGAATGCTTCTAGGAGAGTCAAGTCACTTGACATTCTTCATAACAAATCTTCATTATGGTATGTGCACTGACATCAAGTCTCATGATGTCTACCATAATAAATCATGGCATATCCACGGATACATTTATCCACCATGATTATCCCATAAGGATCATAATGATCTTCAACTGATATCAAGTCTCATGATATCTATCAAAATGTCCAAGAGATATACTATCATGACATATCCACAGATATCAAGTCACATGATATCCATCATGATAGTGAAACTAATCATTGTAGAGTCGTCACTTTACAATGCCAAATACAAGTGTTCATTATCAGAAAGATCGTCACCTTTCAATAATGTACATAGGGGGTGAGCCCATACAGTCATGGAGTCACTCACATGACAAAAGAGTTTACACATTAAACATCTTTTAGATACATTAGTACAAAATAAACAATTTGAGTCTCAATCTCAACAATAACTTACATTTCAACCATACCAAGTTTCTTCCTGAAGTGTTCAACTTTAACTCAGGAGAGAGGCTTGGTGAGAATGTCTGTTGTTTGATTGTTTGTACTAATATATTCCAACTAGATCACATTCCTTTCTACCATGTCTCTTACATAGTGGTAAGGAATCTCTATATGCTTTGATTTATCATGGAATACAAATAATCCCATAAGCGATTTCCGGAGCCATGTTGCTTCTCTTGCTCTCATAGAGGTTGCAATATATTTGGCTTTTGTTGTACTTAGTGCCATAGAAGATTGCTTCCTGCTACACCAGGATATCATCACAGACCTCAACCTGAAACAACATCCAGAGGTACTTTTTCAATCATCTTCTTTAGGTTTAGTTGGCTCCCTCTGAATCTTCAAGCACTTGCATCAACCTCCTGACCTCATTGTCCAAGATTGCTTGCAACACTTGCTTTAGAGAAATGGTTTCCAACGCACACCTCTATAGAGATTCAAGGCTGCCCTCTTCAACCTCATCCCAGATCACTCTATTTTGAATAGGTTTGCGGAGCTACCAATGTCAAATCCAGATGACAGTCTAGAGCAATTCTGATCTCAGCAGCTAAAGGGATCTTTTAAGCATTTAGCACCTAACTTTGCAATATAGTAATCTTCACTTCTTCAGTGAGTTACAAAACTCCCTCTGAAGGTTAAATTCTTCCTCTTCAAAGAGATGTCTTCAACCATTCATTTGGTCTCATGGCTGCAAGCAGTGTCTCCATTCTCTTCTTCTCTTGAAAGCAATCTCTTGCACATTAAGAATAGATTACTAATAGTTCATATAACTTAACTATTTCAAAGAGAAATACCACTGCTAGAAACATACTCTGTCAATGTTATAGCATTAATTATCATTATTCAACCATGCAGTACTTATCTTAATGAAGCCAGAATTTTGTACGCAAAAATTGAGGGATCAATTAATGATCACAATATCTACTCTCTCTGCCCTTTACAGTGGCGTTGATCATTGCTACTCTCAATGCAGACTCTTCTCTTTGATTGCAACAGATCACACAACATTGGAGTTGAAATATTCACGGGACTAGAACATTGTGTAAGATCATCATCTAATCTATATAAACTCGATGACCAGACAACACAAAATATGATTCAATTATCTTATCCCAGTTTCACATAAAATATGAACGACAAAAGAAACAAATACTTATCTCTCAAAAATCAGACACTCCTCTTCAATTCTGCACTTTTCCTGGGATCTATATCAATTTTTATTCATGAATGCTAATAAGCAGCAATTGCTTCTTACATATCTCACATAAGTAGAAGTTCCTTCTCAAAAACATGTTCTCCACCAGATTTTTTGGGCAGAGATATGTAGTGAATAAGCCAATAGTAGATTATTATCTCCAACAACAAACACAGGTAAGCACGCACACTCCCAAGGAGTATTAGATCTCAATAGTGCGATATGCTCCGCCCTTAGTAGTGGTGTCACACAAAACCAATGACTCTTGAAGCCTGCACCAATCCAAAAGATACACAATTTAATACTGCCCATGCACAAGAATTGATCTAGGAGAGATCATTAAGCCCGATGGGAACAAGCAATAGATGAAAAGGCTAGGCATGAATCACATTTCACATTTCATCCCCTTCACGACAGAGGAAGCATCAAGAGATGTCTTCAACAATTGAACATAGCACAAATAATGCAATATTCCCATTCCTCAAAGATGTCGGCTACATTTGAAGTAGACAAATTCTTCATTAAGGGTAGCCATGGAAATTTCTCAAGGAGTCGACATTAATTCTTCACCACATGGGAGATCAGGGCAGAGCGGAGATTACTTGAGGGATCACGGGAAGTCTCATTGTTCATAGGGCCCATTCTCAACAATGATATCGACGACTCTCAACATTGAAGGACTTTTCTTGACGGCATATACTAATGTCGAAAAGTTGATGGAAATGTAGCATGAAGAACTATGTTGTCAACTTTCCGCTAGGCTAGGAATAGTTTTGATGGATGTTTCATTCACAGACTTCCGCCAATGTCTATCACCGATAATGTTTAAATGTGTAGATATGATTCTTCAATATTATCGATTACCATGCATCAGGGATTTTACAGAGTATTACATATCGACGGAACTCCCACACTGATTGTATGAGCACTAACCATGAGAATAAACACTAAATTAATGATTCGATACTCAGGCGTTGTATACAAGGTTAGCGTCTATGGCACCATAGAATGTCACTATGTCACAGCAGCCTGAAGCAACACCTGACCTATTGGTAAGCGCGTGAGTTCAATACTACTACGAAGCCCGATCAGGAATGGAATCTTGATGATTGGTAGATATGGCTAGAGACTTCACGTCTGTGCACTGCTTGGAGTCATGCGACAAACTCATTCACCGAATGGTAGGCAATGCAAGCTTCAATGCAGTGGTTCTTTACTTGATTTCTTCAAGAGTTTCCGATGGCTGGTATTGTGTTGTCGCTAGTGTGTTTACCAGATGTCATCGATAATATTTCCTCCATTAAAAAATGCTTTTCCAATAGTTCCACATTGAATTATTGGGTGGTATCAGGAGAGCTTCATATCTCTCAATGTACCACTAGAGACTTCGTCCAGGAGGTCGTGCCTTTCCTTCACCATATTCTCCCTAAATGACCAATGATAAAAGGAATGCCCAATATCGGGTCTTGGATAAGCCACGATAAATTAAATATCAGTGATCAGTATGAATCAATGATATTCTCATTAGTGATTATGATCAACACCGATGATGATCCCAAGCCCTGTCCAAACAAATCAAACAAAGAATATGGATGCACTGAATTCTAGGATTATCACTGCAAATGGGCAATCTGAGTTTTCATCCGAGAATGACTTTGGAAGTCTGAGAGTTTCCGTTCTCATATTCTTCAATTCAAAATCTAGACATAATTCAATCTTCTTCGTGATGATTTCTGAGTTCGCCCAAATGCCTTAATGAAGTTCGCCACCTTCTATTATGTTACTTAGACAAATCTGATATCTTAAACTTAATCGGATCTTCCTTAACGTGGCTCTGATACCATGTTGATGAGATTACATTTCTTTCAGATTATAGTCAGAATATTGGACTTGATAAATCTGAAGTTGATGCCAAATCAACATTAAAATACTGATCATGAATTCACAAGTCTGAAAGTTTCTTAGTGGCATTCGATCTACAAGAGCAGAACATTTATTGATTTTGATGTCTTCAAATGTAGATTGGATCTACATTAAGTATCAAATGGGAGACATGTTCTATGAGCAGACATGTCTCCACAAAGTGGAGGCATGTCTACTCATGGGACGTGTCTCTTGGATTGTGCCAATTCGACTAACTAAACACTTGATTATTAAATTGGAGTTAGTTACTTAATAAACATAAATGCTTACTAAGTTCGATCTGATTTTATTTTGCACAAATAAATTATATCCAATCTAGAAATGATCACTGATAATGATGCTTGATCAGGATCCTATATGAAACATGAAATGCTATTAATTTGTAGTTAATAACCTCTAAATGCATATCGATAGTATACTTGGAATGTAGTAGATTCTGATATAAATGATAATGTATACAATTAAAATATATATGTGTGTGTATACATATGTCAGTACATACTGACATATATATACACACACATATGATCATCATTTCTATATCTGACCGAAGCTACCATAATTCAACAATATACATAGATAAAATACACAAAAATATAAATAAAATATACACAGATAATGTAATACCCCTCATGTTGTTGATACTGTTTGATACTCCTTGATACTCTTTGATACTCTTATGTGTTGGTTTGATACTTGGTTTGTGATGGTGATTAGTTCACTGACTTGGTTGTGTGTGGATTCATAGTTTGGTTGGTTTGCTACACTTGACATTACTTATGATGTTTGATGATACATTGTGTGGTGGTTATATTATTTGGTTATGCTATGGTTTTCTTTAATATTATATGTGATGATGTTGTAATTCTATGTTGCTCTATTTTCTAATGTGTTGCTAGTGAGTCTTGGTGAAAGGATGGAGTAGCATCACTCGCTTGTGAGCGCCCTGCTACCCCGCGATTTCCTTTCACGGTGTGTCTGCTATGGAGATTTACATGTTACTTGACATTTTTTTGTATGCAAGAATTGTAGGAATAAAGTCTCGATTCCACCTACTTCGATAGGACAGGGCGAGCATTAAATTAACCCAACAGATACAATGTTGAAAAAGGGAGTTGATAAGGAAGTGTCCCTATCCCAAGTCCATCACCTCGTTGTGAGTCTTGTTGTGTCATGGTTTTGGCTTTGTCCTTGTCTCAGTATTGTTGTTGTTTATCTATTTATTGTGGTTAGTTGTTATTTAATTTATCTTTATTTTATATGGGATTAATTAATGATATTTTATAGATATGATTATTTGTAAGTAATTGTAATTCAGTTTAATGTTGTAAATTAAAATATATTTAATTAATTAAAAAAGTATAAGGAATTAATTTAAATAAATAATGTTGGTGATAATTATAAATTATCTTTTTCAATATATTAAAATTAGAAAATCAGAAGAGAATATCTTGTGGGGATAATATCATGTGAAAATAATGAATTTTTAATTAAAAAATTGTGAGATAAGTGTGAGCTTTTAAAGTAGTAAAAAGAACCAATGGATGGTTTGGATTTTTGAGAAAATAAAAAGAGATTTATTTATTTTTCTTGATTTTATGGTGAGAAAGGGAAGTTTCTACAAACACACAGAAGGGTTTTTGGTTTTTGTCTGGGAAAAAAAAAGATAGGTTTTTTTTTATGCTTCTTTGTTAAAATTGTTCTGTAAGAAAAGAATAGGAAATTGATTCAAAAGTTAGTTGAAAGGAATTTGAGAAGGAATTGCAAAGGAAGTTCATTTTTGAAAAAGGAAGAAGGGTCACCGTGTTTGGATTTGTCATCAAACGAAGGACTCCAAGTTCTTTTTGATTAATTAATTATTTTGTTTCCTTTTGATTGTTATATAAGGGAAAATGAAAATCATGTCTGACATTCTTTAAATTGAGATTTATGTTTGAAAGAGGGTTTTTTTTTAGAAATATTGTTTGTGTCAAATATTTTAGTGTTTTGTAGAAATCTATTGAAAAATCTTCTAAATTTTTTCAATAAATCTTGTTGCTAAAATTCTTGATTTGAAAGAAAATCAATCTATTAGGGTATTAAAATTGTTTACCCATATTTTTTTGTGATTGAAGGAAAATGAATTGGACTGGTTTTCATCCTATTTGTTTATTTATTTTGTGTTATTTGGAAAAATATATATATACCTATATATATATACATGTATATATATATATGTATATATATGTGTATATATATACATGTATATATATATATATGTATATATATACATGTATATATATACATGTATATATGTTATATACTATTCTTTTAAATATATATATATATATATTCCTTTTATTATAGTACAAAATTTGAGTATATATGGCATTTTTGTTTTTTGAATGAAATATAATATAGAAAATATAAATATATATATATATATAAATTATTTTGTATTGGGGGTGGTGGTCGGCCGAAGCCATACCACCCACGGCCCTTGTAGCAGGCTATACGCAGCTACCATGGGCTGCACACAACAACCGAGGCTGCTAGTCACATCTGTGTGGGGCTGCGGCCTGCCCACCAGGCTTTGGGGAGGGAATTTTATTAAATGTTGTTTTTATTTTATTTTTCTTTAAATTTTGAATGTGATTCATTCGATTTTTGTTTTATATGTTGATTAATTATATATATATATATATATGTATATATATGTATATATATATATATATATAAATATTTACTGTTGTGATTTTTTTTATAGTAAGTTATTTTATTAATTTTTATAAGATGATTTAAATGCACAATTTTAATATATGTTCTATTTTATATATACATATATATGTATATATGTATATATGTATATATGCATAAAAGTGTATATATGTATATATATGTATATATATTTATATATACATAAAGGATTTTATATGCTGCGATTATGAATTTATTAGATAATTTTAAAAGTTGCAATGCTATAGTGTAATCGTGCAAATTAGAAATAAACTTTGTGATTTAAATTAAATTGATTATTCTCAAGTAGTTAATTAATTTATTTGGTGAAAGTGTTGTGTATTGAAATGTCTTATATGGAGTTGTGTTTACATAATTGTGTACTCTCGAGATTGGTTGTTGAATTATTTGTGGTTTTCTCTTTATTGAATTTGTGTCATGTGGGAAAGCCCTTGAGTTAGTTTATCCTTCTATAAGAGCTTAAGTTGTTGGTTAGGAACTTCCAAAGGTGGGGAAATTTGATGTTTCAAATTTGATCTTTTAATTTGATATTGGTTCCTATGTTTCAGATATAGTTGTCACTGGAGTTTACACATGGGTTGTACCATTTTTGTGGATGTGTTTCATATGATTTTTGGTGAGATGGTTTTTCCTCGTGGATGTTCCATTTGTTGGTTCAAAGTTCTTGTGGTACAACTCCTTGGTGTTGGATTTTATGTTTTGGGGTTCTAGAGAGAGTGGCTCTACATGGGGGCCGATGCACTAAGGGGTTGTCAAGGTAACCCACATTAGAGTTAGAGTAACAAATGATAACCTAAGTAATTAATTAGGGGGTGGGTAGTTAAACATTAAAAGGATAAATATGGATGCTCCGTCTGCCTGTTAGTGCTATCATAAACTAAAGGTGGGCTGAGAAGGTTGTGGTTGGCACGATCATGCCTCATCTCCACGAGAGGTTAACGGTTCCGCATGAGTAACCCTATGGAGCGGTGCCTTGAGATAGGTAGTCAGGATAACCATAGATGGAGATGGCACCTGGTGATAGGTTGTTTGGATAATCCATGTATAGATGGAGGTGACACCTTGAGATAGGATGTCTGGATAATCCATGTAAGGCCATGCGATGACACTCTCCTCTAGCATTCCCTTTTGAGATGTTTTTATTGAAATCCTCTAGAAGTGGTCTATTGATATTATGTCTTGAGATTTATTGATGATATGATTTGTGAATTATTGTTGTAATATGTTGGAAGTGGTCTATTGTTATGTTTTGATGATTTATTGTCATTATGAGGTATTTTCTTTGTGTTCTTTTGCTTTTCATGTCTGGAGTTTAGTTTTGCTTTACTGTTTGGATGTGCTTGGTTGGGGATCCTTCCTTGTTTACTCCCAACACGGAGGTGGTTGGGTGGAACGTGCTACGCACCCTGTTGGGTCCCCTTATGATGCAGCTATACCATTTAGTGCAAAGTTTTTTGGGTGCGGTTTGATCCAAGATTCATATATTACCAGATGTATATTTGTATTCCAGATGTATTTTATATATTGATGTATCACTCCCACGTGCGTTGGGAAGACCTATGATGTAATTTTGTATATGTGATCATTGAGATGTACTATCAAATTGATGTAATGTATTTTCATACCGTGTAAATAATTCTTGAACTACCATTTGTAAATAATGTCAATGTTATGTTGTGTCTGTGGAAATATGTACTTTTTATCTTCATGATTAATTTAATGTAATTTGTGGGTATGGTATTATATGGATTATTTTTGTCACATTGTTTATCATTTATTAATGTTTAAAATTGAAGTTAAGTGAATGAATGGGTTAGCTACGTATTGTCACCTCGTGTACCCCAAAGGACTTAGGTGTTTAATTTGTAATCTTTTAAATTTAATGTATACAATGATTTATACACTTTAAAAGTTAAAAAAAATTGTACCATAAATGTTAGATGTATTAGTTTTCTTTGGGGTTGTGTAGCAGGGAATTATAGATAAAACACACAAAGATATAAATAAAATATACACAGATAAAATACACATAAATAGATATAGATAAAATAGATATAAATAAAATATACATAGATAAAATAGGCATAAATAGATATAAATAAAATATACACAGATAAAATATACATAAATAAAATACACATATAAATATAAATAAAATATACATAAATAAAATACACATAAATAAATATAATAAAATATACACAGATAAAATACATATAAATATGATGTATAAGCAATCCGACTTCTTATTCAGCATGCCATAGTTGAACTTCACAATGAACCCCATTTTCCCCTACCTTCTGACATTGCTTCTTCAAAGGGAAGCACATCTTGAGGGTTTCTTGTCTATTCTTCCATTTTTTTTAAATTTTGGTCACACTATCATTGGAATTTCTATTTTTTGGGAGAAAGCTCGTTTCTTTGGCACCTTTTGTAGGTTATCAGATCTTCAAATCAGAGGCTCTTCGTTCTTCAAGACTTCCCATTCTCTTCTTTTTGGATTCAGATCTCCAGCTAGTATATTCTCCTATGAAAGCTTATTATGTTGTATCTTCATTTCTCTCACCAGGATTTTGTATTGGTCTCTTGGATATACATCTTTTGGTTCTTAATACTTCAACCTTAGTGGCTTGATTTTGTGATTTCTGGAGTTGCAATTTTGTTCACTCAGGCAACTCCTCATCTTTATGTAAAACTCTTTATTTTAATAGAACTTGTGGCTTAGCCACCTTTACCTAAAAACAAATACATATACATAGATATAAATAAAATATACATAGATAAAAAAACACAAATAAATTATACATAAATACATAAAATATACATAGATCAAATATACATAAATAAATATACATTAATAAAATATACACAAATAAAATACACAAAAATATAGATAAAATATGCATACATACATATATATATGCATATAATATACACAAATAAAATACACATAAATATATATAACTAAAATATACACAAATAAAATACACATAAATATAAATAAATAATACATAAATAAAATATACATAAATTGATATAAATAAAATATACACAGATAAAACATACATAGATAGATTTAAATAAAATACACATAAATAGATATAAATAATATATATACAAATGAAATACACACAGATAAAACACATAAATATAAATAAAATATACATATAAAAAAATTAGATAGATATAAATAAAATATACAAATAAAATACTCATAGATAAAATATACATAAATAGATATAAATAAAATATACACAATAAAATACACATAAATAGATATAACTAAAATATACATAGATAAAATACACATAGATAAAACTTCGCTTTCAATAGCTTCCAAAACAATTTTCCACTAAAATTGTTTCGGCTTAGGAATCTTCAAATTCTTGATCTATCTTTTAATAATTTATCAGAAATTTTTCCTGAGAGTTTGGGGAAGATGAATGCTCTAGTGAATTAGACACAAAGCAACGAAATAGAGATGAGCTTGGGTCCAACTTATTGGCTTCTTTTTGGTGACCCTTTTCATTATAAAGTTCGTGAATCAAATGACACTTTGGATTAAAGGACAAGCTACTCCATACCTTAATATTATGATTGTCTTCAAATTCATAGATCTTTCCCGTGCAACAAGTTGTCGGGAAATATTCTTGAGGAAATGGGAGAGCTGAAGTGTGTAATTGCTCTCAACATTTCAAACAACAATCTAAGAGGTAGCATACCTAAGTCCTTGGGTGGTATGGCTCATCTGGAGTCTTTGGATCTTTTTGGGAACATGTTAGGAAACATCCCAATAGATCTTGTCAATCTCTGTAATGTTGACATTTTGTCCATACGCTCTTCTTTGACTAATAGCCTATTTCCAAAAATCCATAGGTTGATCAGAAGTGAAATTAGGGTTTCCTTTCCTTGGAGGTTCTGTGGCATTTCTTGGTGTTTACTATTTTTAGTAAATACTATGTTTGGCAATGGTCCTGTTGGCAGTACTTCAGTTGTTCTTTCTTGTTGGAGCAGTTGGTATTTTTGGTATAGCTTCCAAAATGCAATTTTGATGGAAATTATTTAATACAAAGCAATTAATGTTATGTTTCTTTGTTGACCCCCTTGGCCTAGGATGATAACTTCAAGTTGCGTTTAAAAGGTGGACTTGAAGGGGGGTGCCCTCATAAAGGAAAAATTAAATATTTAATGAAGTTTTAATTACCATGAAGTGGACGCCATCTTGAGGAGGAATTATTAACTTTTGGAAAATTGAAAAGTTTCAAATGTGACTTTTGGCGTACCATGAGGGGAAATTGAAGAGTCATCTCATTCTCTTTAATTATAAAGCTTTGCTCCAACATTTGGTATCCATTGTTAATTGCTAAAGTTATGCTGTCAAAATGACATTGTGATTATTTCTTCGAGGGATGCTTACCTCCTAGATTCCAATCAGTTTCATGTTGAAAGACAACACCTAATTGGTTTTATTGCTGCTTCTCATCCAGACTAGTAGATTGAGCCTATTATTGAAGAATTTTGGAGTTTATTATCATTTTTGAGTTGCTAGTTCATCTACAGTTGAAAGTGAATTTTGTATACAGCTTTGTGAGTAAATTTTATTTCATTCTGGGCATTTGTGCTATGTGATTTTTGACATTGGGCGACCCTTCTCATAGAAGATGAGATTTAAATTCAAAGAACCTAATTTTTAAGAGAAAAATTGCCCTTCCAGCCAAGTCGTACCTTCTCAAAGCACATTGGGATTCATGCCAAATAAATGAGGAGGATTTGATGTTGTCTTCTAACTTGTTCTTGGGCACCATACTCCTAGAGAGCCTTTGCAAAGGTTTCAGTCAATTTGAAGGTATATTGATGAAGTTATGAACATTTCATGGTGTTTTCTGTTTGTTGATCAGAATTTCTAGAACTCGGATTTTTATATCAAATTGCTTTAGTTTTCTGTTTTTGTCCTTTACTTCATCATTTGAGGGATAAACATTGTAAAGCATTCATTCTTTGCATCTTAGCATTATTCTCTATCATTGTAATACTTGTAATTTGCAGATTCCTTGATTGTAAGGTTGAGATTTAGTAGTACTAATCCAACCATTGTTATTGCTGCAATTACTTGTTAAAATTTCACATTAAGTACCCCTGGATGGTTTACCGCCAATGTGGAGAATGAATGTTAATCTCTCTTGTACCCACTGTCAAGTGGTGAATCCCCACTCATGAATGGATGTCTGCCACAGCAGATGAATTAGTTTGTTTGAAAATTCTATGGCTAGTTATCCGCCTAAGTTTCTTTCATTTGTAATAAGTACTCCACCATATGTTAGCACCTCTCCTTCAAAGGGATCTTGAGTGCACATTCTTGGCGTGGAGTTTATCTTACATTTCCAATTGTAATCAATTTCAATTGATGAGTTATTTGATCCTAGGGATCCTCTAACCATATTCCCACCCCTCTTCCTTCAGTGGTTTTAGGGCGTATTCTTGGTTAGAGTTGCTTTGATAGAGATTTGGTTTTGGCACTAACACTAATCAAATTGGCCAAGTGTTGGTTATTGTGTAAAACTGTGGCAAAAAAATTGGTTAGCATATTTCAATCTCACATTCCTTTTTGTGTTGAATATTTCATACAACCACCTTTCTTGGTTAATACCACATGGGAAGCAGTTTGCAACCTTTGAGGCTTCTTCATATTTGGGAAACCTGGATCTTTGTGGTCATCCTTTAGAAAATGGTATATTGGGATTTGTTTCTGGTGAAAGAGGTAGACAAGTAGAATCAAATAGCATAGGAGCTAGAGACACAAATGGATATGGAATGGTCCTATTGTGGGCATTGGCAGTGGGGTTATGTATTGGGGTAGGATTTTCCAGCATGATTGTGCTGTCATCCTTACACCGAAAGTGGAGATACTATTGTTTTGGTTAGCAAGATAGTTTTATCTAGTATATTTTAGAACGTTAAATCAATGACTTAAAAATAGATCATGTGGCAATTTATTATGATATTTTTGTTGTTTCTATTTTTAATTTCAAGCTATATCTTTTAAAAATTCTTTCCTTTTATCACTATTGTTTGGCCTTTGATAGAGATTTCTCTATAAAAATTGTGGAAGCTTCAAATCTCTTATTGAAAAAAAACACAAAGATAAAATATACATAGATAAAATATACATAAATAGGTATAGATAAAATATACACAGATAAAATATACATGAATAAAATATACATAAATAGATATAGATAAAATATACACATAAAAAATAAATAGATAAAATACACATGAATAGATATAAATAAAATATATAGATAAAATACACAATAAAATATACATAGATAAAATACACATTAATAGATATAGATAAAATACATATAAATAGATATAAATAAAATATACATAGATAAAATAGACATAAATAGATATAAATAAAGTATACATAGATAAAATACACATAAATGGGTATAAGTAAAATATATACAAATAAAATACACATAGATAGATATAAATAAAATATACATGGATAAAATACATAGATATAAAATATACACAAATAAAATACACATATATCGAGGATCGGATGGATTGCAACGGTTGATTGTCACGAACTGTAGAAACTGGGGTTTTCCTTGAAATGAACTTGGTGGGGAAGGCGTCTCAGGGGAAGCTCAGTGGTATTCAAATCGTCGGTGTTCGCAGTGGAGAAAACATGGAGCAAGGTTGAACAAGGAACTTCGTGCAGACTTTAGGCCACAGTGGAGGCGGTGTGAGCTGTAGGGGCGAGGGAAGGAGTTCTGAGCAGCAGTCTTTAGGATGGAAAGTAGGGGAAATATTTGAGTGAGGCAAAGGCAATGACAAGTCAGGCTCCAAAAAGAATGCATGGGGTAGTTGAGCAGGGGGTGCGAAAGCCCGTCTAGAGCCTCTCCACCAGACGACAAGAAAAACAACTAAAGATGACAAGACTAATAAACTAATGGTTTTCTTACAGGAAGAGCTTGAGGAGGAGGTAATGTACAATGTTAAAGTGTTTTCACATTTAGGACTGCTAGGATGATTCAGGGGTTTTTGGCCCCATCTGTGCGATTTACATAAATGGATTTTGAGCATTGGGAAGCTATGGTTGTATCCAAATCTACCCAATTTGCAGAGGATTTTGTATTGTGGTTTTTGAAACTATGGTTGATAGAAATAAAGTTTTGTATGATTATTTCTAGAGCTGAGAGGAGAAATTTACTCTATCCTTGAAGCCTTGGCATCCAAATTTCAACCCTGCAATAGAGAATTTTGATAAATTTCCTCTGTGGGTAAGACTCCCAAACTTACCTCTCCATTTTTGGTTTGAGCCTTGCTTAGAGGCTATAGGAAATTCTTTAGGGGATTTTTTGATGGTTGATGAAGGATCTTCAAATCTTTTGCACTCCACCTATGCTCAAATTTTGGTGGAGATGAAAGTATCAAAGACACTTCCAAAAGAGGTCTCAATTAAAACCTCCAAAGGATGTTGGGTACAACCCTTGGATTATGAAGGGGTACCATTTCGATGTAGGAGATGTTTCCAGACTGGACATATAGTAGCAAAATGTGAAAAACCCAGATGGTCCAAACCAGCAACTTGGTGGCAAGATGTCTCACACAAGCATTATGCAGTAGAGAAACAGTGTGGCAATAAGGAAGAGCATGATAAGAACAACTCTCTAACGGAGGTAAAATATGATCTGCCCCAGCCAAATAGGGGTTTAAATCAGCTGGGGGGGTCGGATCATGCTGAGTTTCCCATCTCGAATGGTGTTGTTATTGGGAGAGCTAATGAAGGTGAAGCAGAGAAAAACCTTCATGGAGCTAAAACTCCAGAATGTAGGACGAAATCAAGCCTGACAAAGTCACAAGAAAAAGCGGAGAGTAATGGTGAGGAAGATCGTCAGAATGGGCAAGAAATGGTGGAAGAACATGATGAAACATGGGTGCAATAGGATACATCTGAGGCTTGGCAGAAGGAGGAGGCATAAATGGAGGAAGATGGGCTTGCAGAAAAAGGAAAATCTTTGGACTAGCAGAAGGAGGCTGCAAAGGTAGAGGACGATTGGCAAGTCATCAAAAGGAGGAAAGAGAAGTGTTTCAAAAAGAGAAATTTTTCTATGGTCCTCCAGTCTCAGACCAAGGAAAGACCAAGTTGTGCGTCAAAATTGTAGAGTTGTTAAAAGGACCCTTTTTAGGGTCATGTGGTTGTAATTGTTTCTATGTGGTGTTTGTTGTACTTCATTACTTTGGGGGGTCTACCATTTGAAACCTTCTCTGGCTAGAGCCAGTAGAATTTGATGTATTTTCATTTTAAATTTTAATAATAATAAAAACCTCTACTACCAACCAAATTTTTTTTATAAAAAATACATAAATATCAATATAAATAAAATATACATAAATACATAAAATATACATAGATAAAATATACATAAATAAAATACACATTAATAAAATATACACAAATAAAATACACAAAAATATAAATAAAATATACATAGATAAATTACACATAAATAGATATAAATAAAATATACATAGGTAAAATACACATATATATAAATAAAATACACAGATAAAATATGCATAAATAGATAAATAAAATATAAATAGATAAAATATACAAATATAAATAAAATATATACAAATAAATATACATAGATAAAATACACATATATAAATAAAATATACACAGATAAAATACATGTAAATATAAATAAATACACAGATAAAATACACATAAATTGATATAAATAAAATATACATAGATAAAGTTTTAAATTGCTCACTGCCAAAAATGTCGATGTTGCGGATTTCGCCTACACCTAGGGTTTCTTCTCATGGTGCTACTTCAAGAAATTGCTTTGGGGCTTCTTCGGTCGAGGTGGCTGCATCAACGAGCGCCATTGCCCAAATTTCATGGGGCTTCGCAGATGATATGTCTAGTTTTGTTGTCGCGCAGTCTACTTCTCAACTTGTGGTAGTGGGCTCACTCATTGGACGAGATGTCTCGGTGCAAACCCTCAAAGATACCTCGAAAGATGAAGGAAATACTGATGGGCTCAAGGATTTCACTAATAGGAAAGTGTCAATTGCAATGGGTTCATGTAGGGCTCAAATTGGATCGCTTGGAAATTTAAATGCCTCCATTAGTGATATTGGGGGTGCATCTATACATTCCTCAATTATTAAGAGTGCCCAAGCTGCAAATGGGGAAGACCCTTGAGTGATTGGTATTTCTCCACAACCCTCCAAGCTTTCGTCTCTAGGAGACAAAGCTGCCATAAAATCCTCCTTCGTGGATGTAATAAAATGTGGATAGGGCACTAATACATGATTTATGAATGCCTCTCTATCAGGCGCCCCCTTGGTTGAGCCCAAATCTAGGTATGAGTCATTTGGGGCCTCACCAATGCCACCAGACTCAAGATCTACTCACATAAGGTAGGTTCAAAGCCCAGATAAACCTTTGAAGGTAAATTTTTATGCCATATTATTAAAAGAGTTGCGTGAAAATGAAGAATTTTTCTCTGAGAATGGGTTGATTGGTATATTCAATCAATTTTGGCCTAGTCTTTCAGTACTACATGAATGGATCTCAAATTCATGGGGTCCTTTGATGGAAAAAAATCTAGAAATTTATCTGAGTGCAAAAGGCTTTTTATAGTGGTCTTTGACAGTAAGCAAGACAAAAAGGCCATTCTCAATTGCACATGGATGTGGGGAGATAGTACATTTCTTCTAAAATTGTAGCAACCAAAATTTGATCCAACCATTGAATCCTTTTCAGTTATGTTGATTTGGGTTCGCCTCCCAAATCTCCCCTTGCACTATTGGTTTGAATTGTGTTTTGTAGCCATTGGTAATTCTCTTGGTAAATTCATTTGTACATATGTGAACTCAAAAAATTTCATTCACACAACCTTTGCTTGGATACTGGTAGAGTTGGACACCTCCAAAGACCTCCTGGAAGAAATTAACTTGGATGTGCAAATGGAAAAAGTTGGGTGTAAACATTGGACTACGAAGGTTTAAATTTCAGATGTAGAAGATGCTACAAAGTTGGACATGTTGTAGCAAATTGTTCAATTGGGAAGTCTCAAGCTAATTGGGAGATGTCATGGTGGAAAGATTCATCCCCCAAGCATTACTCTATCTTGATATCACCTAAGAATCATGGAGCCTCAAAGCCTGATCTCAACACAAAGGAGGAGGGGCAGTTTGGTGAGATCTCTCCTGAATCTAGTGTTGCCATTGAGGGTTCTGAAATCACAATTGTTGACTGTCCCCTTTATGTGGATCCAACACATGTACAAATGGATTCCACTAATGGGGTTGGAAAAAATGATTGGAAAACAATAAGGAAAAAGAAGTGGCGCAACAATCAAAATAGGGATGTATGCAAAGGAATGCAATGTCAGCCCCACACCATTTCCATTGCAGAGGAACAAAAGTCGAGGGGAGATGATGAATGGCTCAAAGTTAAAAAGGAAAATGCTATCCTTAAGTTAAAGGAGATCAATAACAATTTATGGTCTCAAATTAAATCTAGCGCCATCTCTCAACAAACATCTACTGCATAGTAGGGTTGAATTGGTAGTTTGTTATCTGTAGACTTTTTTGATTGAAAAAGTAGGTAGTAAATTATTTGGGTTAGGATGACCATGGTTGAATAAAATGTAAGAAACTATGGGTATGAGATCCCTCATTTGTGATCTCACCTGGTATGGACCAGGAAAAATTCCTGTCATAATACAAAACTCACCTCTTACGTATCAAAAAAAATAAAAAAAAATATACTTAGATAGTTATAAATAAAATACATAGAGATAGATATAAATAAAATATACATAGATAAAACATACAAATATAAATAAAATATATATACAGAAAAAATTAGATAAATATAAATAAAATATACAAATAAAATACTCATACATAAAATATACACAATAAAATACACATAAATAGATATAAATACATAGATAAAGCTTCGCTTTCAATAAATTTCAAAGCAATTTTCCATCAGAGTTGTTTCAGCTCAAGAATCTTCAAATTCTTGATTTATCCTATAATAATTTATTAGGAATTATTCTTGAGAGTTTGGGGAAGCTTAATGCTCTAGTGAATTAGACACAAAGTGGTGAAATAGAGATAAGCTTGGGTCCACCTTATTGGCTTCGTGCTAGTGACCCTTTCATGATAAATTTCATGAATCAAATGACACTTTGGATTAAAGGACGAGCTACTTCATAACTTGAGATTATGAGTGTCTTTAAATTCATAAGTTTTCCCACAAGCTGTAGGAAATATTCCTGAGGAAATGGGAGAGCTAAAGGGTGTAATTGCTCTCAACATTTCAAACAACAATCTGAGAGGTAGCATACCTAAGTCCTTGGGTGGTATGGCTCATCTAGAGTCTCTGAATCTTTCTGGGAACATGTTGTCAAGCAACATCCGAGCAAATATTGTCAATCTCACATTCCTTTATGTGTTGAATCTTTCGTACAACCACCTTTCTGGGTTAATACCGTAGGGGAATCATTGTGCAACCTTTTAGGCTTCTTCATATCTAGAAAACCTGGATCTTTGTGGTCGTCCTTTGGAAAATGGAACACTGGGATCTATTTCTAGTGAAAGAGGTAGACAAGTAGAATTGAATAGCACATGAGATAGAGATAGATGGATATGGAACAGTCCTATTATGGGCATTGGTTGTTGGATTATGTGTTGGGGTAGGATTTTCTAGCATAGTTGTGGTGTCGTCCTTATACTAAAAGTGGAGATACTATTGTTTTGGTTAGCAAGATAGTTTTATCCAGTATATTTTAGAATGTTAAATCAGTGAGTTAAAAACAAATCATACGGAAGTTTATTCTAACATATTTGTCATTTCTATTTTTAAATTCGGGCTATATCCTCTAAAAATTCCTTCTTTTTATCACTATTGTTTGGCCTTTGGCAAGGATTTCTCTATAAAAATTGAGGAAGCTTCAAATATCTTGTTGAAAAAAAACACAGATAAAATATGCATAAATAGATATAGATAAAATATACACAGATAAGATATACATAGAAAAAATATAAATAGATAAAATGTACACAGATAAAATACACTTAGATAAAATATATACACACATAAAATATACACGCAAAAAATACATATAAATAAACATAAATAAAACATATATAGATAAAATGCACATAAATAGATATAAATAAAATATACATAGATAAAAAACACATAAATAGATATAAATAAAATATACATAGATAAAATACACAATAAAATATGCATACATAAAATACACAGATAAAATATACACAGATATAAATAAAATATACATACATAAAATACACATAAATATATATAAATAAAATATACATAGATAAACCACTTGCTTGCCTAAGGTTGGCATCTTCACATGGGTTGCATCCCTTGGGCATGTCCTTACAATAGACAAATTTGTAAAAATGGGCTACCATGGCCCCTCCAAGTGTTGACACTACAAGAAAGATGAAGAGAATGGGGATCACCTTTTCTTGAATTGCTCGTTTACTCAATGTTGTTGGAAATGGTTGATGGCCAAGCTTGAGTGGTAGACAACATTGCCAAACAATCTTCTGGGTTGGTTACTTGGGTGGCCGACTCTTCATAGGAATGCTACATATCACACACTTTGGATTTCCAACCCTTCTATGATGATTTGGGAAATCTAGAAGGAGTGAAACAAGTGATTATTTCAGGAAAAATAAATGTCCATTCAAACATTGTTGAATAAGATCAAGGCATGCATAGTTGAACTGGTCAATTCACGGCTAGGGGTCGAGCCCTGCAACAACTCAACTTTCACCGCATGGGATGCAAGGATGCGTCATAATTGGTTCATTCTTGTCATTCCTCCAGAGTGTGGCGATGGTGGGTCAAGGACTGTAGAAAGAAGGAAATGTGTCAAGTGGTCACCACCTAACATAGGGTGGTATAAACTAAATTTCGACGATGCCTCCGGTGGCAACCCTAGTGTCTTAGGGGAAAGATGCATTATCAAGGACTGGAATAACAAATGCATTGGAAATCTTGCAATGCCCCTAGCGCCTGGCATGAAAAATATGGCTGAAATGCAAGCTTTAATTTTGGGGTTGAAGATGTGTTTAGAGATGAATCTCAAACAAGTTGTGATTGAGGGCGATTCTTCAATCGTGATCAACGCCTTGCACACTCACAAGATGATTAACTAGAAACTAGTAGTGAAGTTGGATACTACTTTTTGTTTGATGGAAAAATTTGATTTGGTAATAATCAGCCATATCCTT
This sequence comes from Sequoia sempervirens, assembly GCA_007258455.2. Taxonomy (NCBI): domain Eukaryota; kingdom Viridiplantae; phylum Streptophyta; class Pinopsida; order Cupressales; family Cupressaceae; genus Sequoia; species Sequoia sempervirens. The sequence goes on from VDFB02168118.1 coordinate 171,929,500, forward strand.
CGAGAAGGAAATGGGGAAGCAGACGCACTCTCGAACCTAGGAGCTGATGGTAATGAAGTGAGGATATCAGAGCTTGAAACCAGCTAGGCATTTCTTTTCGGTGGTGAGATGAGTGCCCCTTCCACACTTTTTGTGTGGTGGGGCTGAAGGATGGTTCCAAATACTCAATGGTGTTTGCCATAATGGGTGATGTGGAGGCCACGTGGATGCATCGTTGGTTTGGTGCCAACGTGGACAATGGGCCCATTGGTACATAGTTGGGGCATTTTGGTGAGATGGACTATATCACGGTTTCCCTGTCCTCTATGTCAGTGCAATAATGGAAACTTAAGGTGTTTTACAAAGCCCACTTTGGATGTTCGAGCCATCACCTGAAGTTCATCCTTGGGATGCAGAGATAGGACAAGTTTGTGCTACTTGGAGGCATTCATGAGTTGGTGAGGTGGCTTTTGGCATGTTAGGGATTAATTCCTGACAATTTTATTATTTCTGATATGACCTCTACCTCCACTGGCTTTCTATATTTCACCTAGCATGTGTTTGTTCTTCATTTTTGGGCTACGTGTCTTTGTTAAGGTGTGGTGTTAGAAAGTCCATTATTGTCTATAATGGGTGGATAGTCTTAATTTGTGGTTAAAAAATTTTTAGAGACATTAACCAACATTGGTGCTGATACCCCCATTTCACTGGATAGCTTGGTTCGAGAAATGGCCTTTCGCGGTGAGGTCACTGAGCAAAGGCTCAAAAGGATTCTGAAGAAATATGACTCCTTCATCTTCGTCATGGTAAAAATGGTCTTGGGTATTGGTTTTATCAACAATGGTGAAACTAAGCAGGTCGGGACCCACATCGCTTCAAGGTTTTTGACAATTCTTTTGGAGATATGAATGCCCAAGAAAGATGCAGAGGCCCTAATGTGATGTTTATTCATTGCAAACCATCTGGTTGGCCTAGAGGATGTTCTTATTGTCACCATTTTTGGGTCGGTTGTGCCACGACCACATGACTTCCCCACCTTTTTCAAACCAGGCAAGGTGGTGAAATACTACCCTTTTCTCCTCAATCTGAAGGAAATGGCTTTGGTGGAGCATAAGCAAGTTATAGTTGTGGGGGATGCAAGCTATCTTTTGAAGGCATTCAACATCAAGCATTCTTTCAATCATTGTGTGGTGTTGAAATTTCAAGTGTTTGTTGCTGCTAATGGTTTCCTGGGTTAGTTGGTGTTGATTCTATGTCTGGTGTTTTTGGTCTCTTATAGCTCATTCGATTATCTGCAATTGGTTGGTAGGTGGTTGATGGTGGTTTTTGTTTTCATTTTGCCACCTTTTGGTCTTTTGAATCTTGACCCTACGTGGTCAATGTTAGTTTGGGGCAGATTGTCAAACATTTTGGCACATTTGGTGCTCTGGTTAACTCTCATGGCAGTCACTGTAATACTCTTTTGATATATTAATAAAACACATACTATTACGAATCAAAAAATATATACATAGATAAAATAAACAAATATTTAAATAAAATATACATAAATAAAACACACAAAGATATAACTAAAATATACATAGATAAAATAGACATAAATAGATATAAATAAAGTATATATGGATTAAATACACATAAATGGATATAAATAAAATATATACAAATAAAATACACATAGATAGATATATATAAAATATACACACAGATAAAATACATATAAATAGATATAAATAAAATATACACAAATAAAATACACATAAATAGATATAATTAATTTATACAGATAAAATATACATAAATAGATTTAAATAAAATACACATAGATAAATATAAATAAAATACATATAGACAAAATACACATGTAGATATAAATAAAATATACATAATATACATACATAGATATAAATAAAATATACACAGAAAAAATACACATAAATAGATATAAATAAAATAAATATAGATAGATATAAATAAAATATGCGTAGATAAAATACACATAAATATATAAATAAAATATACACAAATAAAATACACATAGATATAAAAAAAAATACATATGGAAAAAATAGACATAAATAAATATAAAAAAAAAGCATAAATAAAATACACATAAAATATGCATAGATAAAATATACATAAATAGATATAAATAAAACCTACATAGATAAAATATACTAATAAAATATACATAAATAAAAATAGATAAAATATACATAAATAGATATAAAACATAAAATTTGTTGATAAAATAATATTTTATGCAAACTAGAGTAAACATTTACAAAAGCAAATAACATAGCAAAAAATAAAATAGGGAGAAGCAGTTGGTACCAAACGTTGAAGGACATTATCTAGGATACCAACACATCGCATGGACATCTATGCTTCAACTTGTTATCAATGCACCCTAAAACACTAGAGCACTCCTAGAAAATGTGTTATTCTAATACACCTAACACAAGAACACACCAACAACATGCCAAGTAATGAAAATATAAAGAAATGCAATAAATGACAAGATTTATATTGCATTAAATAGAAAATAAAGATGAACACTAAACATGAAAGCACTTGCAAACCTTATTCAATAGGTAAAAATAATGAAATAAAATATGTGTGCTCGTATCCTACTTGCATCCAAGAATTAAAAGCAATGACAAAAAAAAATTTTATAAAAATAGAACTTAGGCTATGGGAAAGACTACCTTAGTGTACAAATTTAACAAATAGATAGTGGCCTACACTAAAGAAACTTGTCCAATAGATAATAGGAGATGCAATACCATTCATTATCAAGAATGATGAGTTCCTCATAGTATTTGAGAGATGTGCAACTCAAGCAATCTTGTAAGAGCTTCAATCAACCACAAAGAATAATAGAATGCAGAAAAAATGAGTCCTTTAGCCTTGTAAGAAAATTTTAACAAAGCTTCTCCAAGAGAGAGCCAAGAGAGTCAAAAAGTTGTTTTATCAAAAGGGAATGAGTCAAATTGTTGGGTAGTGCACATATGCATGAAGCATTACATTGTCAAGCAAACATTATGACAAATAGTAACAAATAGCTAAGTAGAAAATTGATGATTCAAACTTGAAAAATTTCAAGACACTAGTGCATCACACGGATGTCTACATTTCATGCTCACATCTTAGAGAAATTCTTTAAAATTTGTCACATTTTTCTATGTCACACCCCATCTTGTTGTTACTGATTTACTTTTACCTTCACGAGTAAATAGGTTAGTAAATGCAATCATGAGTTTGATATGCTTACTAAAAGAATGGAATATTGAAATAGGTATTATGTGAAAGTATTGATAAATGCTTAATATCGATTTGAAAGAGTAAATATGTTTACATTGAATGCTATATGAATATGCTTAAGTTTTATGATGCATATGGATTAATTATGAATAGCTGACTACCGTGGAAATGTGTTAGTTGGATGCAGGTACATGTTCATTCCTCCAAGTGGAGGGGAAGTATCACTTAAGAGAAGTGATTGATCGAATAACCAGTAACGTAACCTATTTGAGCGTACACACACTCATAGTAGAATGGTTGAGTCTAGACATAGTAGTGGGAATTAGTAAGTCATCCTTTTGACATGATGTGTTTGCATTACTAAGGGTCTTGATTTCTATTGAGTGCATTCTTGGATGATGTTTATATGTTTAGAGCTTATGAGTTTTTCCCTATTTTACTATGCTTGTATCGATAAGGTGAACACACATGGGATGGATGTATTTGTATATACTCATCATATGTATATCTCCTATCGATAAGATAGTAAATATGTATGTGCTTGATTGTACAATTGAATGTATACATATATATAAGATATATGCATAAATACATGTATATGTATGTATACATGAGCATAGAGGAATATGTATATATATGTATATAGTCGATATTATGTACAATATTATTATCTTGCGTATATATGAAAAAAAATGGTATATATGTGTGTGTGTGTGTGTGTGTGTGTATAAGCATTGGATGCTATGTATACCTTGTATACTTTTTGTGGCCAAGTTAATGGATGTCATCTATTCAATTATCAAATAATGCTTAGGAAAAGATAATATATATATATATATATCATATATATATTTGTAAGTATATATATAATATAATATATGGATATATATTTATTATATATAGTACATATAATGCATGATTAAATTATTGTTTTATTTTAAAACACTATAATACATATGCATGGTGCACTTTATAAGCATCATTAGCATGTATATATATATTAACAAATATATATAGGTGATGCATTATAAATAAAGGTGCAACCATATAAAAGAATATGATTATGCTTTAAAGGTGATTTATATATATATAAATATATGATATTCTTAGAGGCCGATTTTCTACATGAATATAGGCCAACTGTATATATCATAGACAAAGCATTTAAAAGGTCGAGTATAGTGTATATTGGCAAATAAATAGAGATCGAACTATATGCAATATATAGTGCAACAAATAAATCAACATGAAGAGTATGACTTAGTCGATACTTGAGGTAGAATACATTTGACTTAGTAAACAACAATTACTCTTAGGGGTATGTGCAAGATCATGATGGGCCAAAAACTGGCGATATGATGGGTATGTGTAGGGTATGTGGCTGACGACTTTTTTTAACCAAAATTGATGAAATGAAAAAGGTTTTTAAAGGAGATTCTCAGCTTTCCACCAATATAAATTATGTTTTACTTTGAATTTAATAAATTATTATTATTCATTTTCTATTTGAATTATGACTAAAGTCCTAATTGATAGGCTGATTGAAAAACATCTATAGCTTTCAAACGATTATCACATTTTGAATCTAAAACATGTGTCACATTCTATGCTTCATATACTATAGGATTAAAAAAATGAATTTCATGAAGTTTTGACCAAGTTAAGGTGGTCGACATACGAAGTTTTTATATTTTTAAAAGTTGTAAAAATCATAATTAATTATTTATTTGGAAAAAATTACAAAAATTATGCATCACATTGGGACATGAGTCCTCTACTTATATCTAAAATCTTATAAAAATATTCCTATTTTATTCTGGTTAGGGTGGTCAGATAGACACCTACTTCTTATTTTTTCCCTAAAATTTAAGTACTACTGCATTGAAATTTCAAATTTTCACCAAATAGGATTTTTTTTTTTTAAATAAACTTAGAGTTTAGAAACTACATTCAATTTGCTATAGATTCTATTCTTACATATTTTTGAAAAAATATAGATAACTTATTCAAATTTTTACGTCAAGTTGTGTAACTGTGATTTTTCTAAATTTTTTGCCACTTAAGGGCCTTTTTTTCCATGATGATCTTGCACATACCCTTAGGACGCTTGTCATATACTCTTGGGACACTTTTCATATGGCGATGGATTTATAATAGTAGTAAAGTAAATATAAATGAATATTAATAGGAAAATATTACAGCCAAGTAAGGAATTGGTCAAAGCTGATTTATGAGATAAATCAACTCATCATTTCTGCTTTGCATAGACTTAGTCAACTTATGCAATGTGTTAAATTTTAAATATAGACTGATTCAAAAGAGTTAAGTCGCGCCTGCATTATAGAGAGATGGTTGCTTGCTTGGTGCCATAATATGAAGTTCTATATGTTGTAGATGTCCATTCTGAAAACAATTTGAATGTCACCCTTTGATCATGTGTTGATTGAAATAGTCATTAAGTTGTTGTCAAACTTAGAGGTCGACCTATAGCTTAGTATGCTCAGTAAACTTTGTATTTTCTACCACATTTTTTCCAAGTGAGTCGACTAGCATGTATATTGTTGTCAATTTACATGCCTTCTCTATAGGTTGTAAAGCCTCCTTGTTGTATAAATAGAGAAACATACTCTCTCATTTGTTACTCATTCTATTTCCACTCCATTACGCACTTCTCTTTTGCAAACTTATTTTGCTATTTTACTCTGCTGCATTATTCAATGAGAGATGAGAGCTATTTTGAGAGAGCCTTGAACATTTGAGAGGAGCTATATTGTGAAAGTTTATTAGTAAGATCATTTTATCAACTTGTGAGGATTCTTTCTTAGTGAGGACATGTGAACCTAGGAAGTTTTTGTTGGAGGTTGTGCAACTAGTCAAGTCAAGTGGTTAAGCGTAATACAAACATGGGGATCTTGTCTTTTCTATTTTGTCTTTGTTTTCAAAGAATTGAGAATTGAATGCATTATTGTTCTACATGAGATTACTTGCATTAGGATAACATAGCATTTTCTTTGGAAAGGAAAATAAGGCTATTTAATGCTTGTATGTAAGGTGCTTGTATTTACTCCATGATAGGAGGGATTGTTTATCATTAGTATAAGTATACTAGGAATGATTAAACATGGATAGCTTAAGGGTTATACATTGCAAAGTTATTTGATTGAATAGATAGCTTATGATGCTAGAAGACCTTAGAAACAATAAGGTTTAGTAGAGCATCAACAAGAGATGGTATGAACTATGATAGGATAAGGTGTCATATTACTATTCTATATTTGTGATCACTTGATCATTACCTTGTTATTGAATGAAACCCTAGGTTAGGAGTTACCTAATGGGTTGAGAAAAGTATTTGACTACCATTGAAACCTATAGGTTTGGATTACCTTAAATGGACAGGTAGATTAATTAGTCTTGCTTGGAACATATAGGTATAGATTAACCAATATGAACGAACTAGTCATTGAATGATGTTTTATCCTAGGATTAGGATATATCAAGGTTAAGACTCACCTACGTGAATAAGTAAATCACTTGAATTTATGAGATACTTTATGAAAGGAGATGTAGGTGAGATTACCTATAGAGTTAGAGTTGATACTTGATTAGTTGCTTTACACTCTTGAAATGAAGTCACATTGTTGACAAAATTCTACTTTGAAAAAACTCTTTTTACTAAGGGAATATACTCTCAAGTGGAAGCATTTATTGCTATGATTATTCTTCAATTGAGGACAATCATAGATGTGTATATTCTCTTGATGAAAACCACTTATTAATGTGATATATTAATAATTGGTGTTGGTTATTTATGAATATTTAATATATGAATAGAAGAAGCTTATGTAGCTATACTCTAGATTATAAAGTTATACTTGGAACTAGATTGTCTTTAGTAGTGAATAGCTTGTCTATGTAAAGTTAATTTGTGGACTAGGAAAGCTCATATGTTATACCAAGGATGGGAATATCCATTGAAGGGGGTAGCTTAGGTTTAATTGTCAAAATATCATAGTGTTTTTGGAAAAGGGGAATAGATTATTTCTGAGGTTAGGGATTACCTAAGGAAGGAAACTACCTAAACATAGTATACGAACAGTCATAATCCAAACCAAGCTATAGAAGTGTATGTGAATAGGGAGATTTTCATTTGAAGTATTGGGTGAGAATAGTTTGGCCAAAGTAATGTAAGTTGCCAATGTTTACACTGTCAATTCATCGTGATCCATTTATTTGCATGCTAGTCCTAGATTGTGGGTTTACAAGTTCTAGACATGTAGGAAAAAATGCTAAGATCAGATAGGCTATTAATGTATGGGGTTTACCAACCAATCTCTTCGTCGAAGGGTAGGGCCATCTATCAAATCACAGATGTGTGAGGGACTGCATATCAATCTGTGGTTGGTGGAAAAGCGCTTCAGTGATGCTTCTCCTCATCAAATGGTAGTCGAGGTTTGTAGATGTTTGCGTCAGCATTGGGGACAGCTGGAGTGTGTGCACCAAAGAGCTAGGACATCCAAAAGGTATGCACCATTGTGACAACATCAGGATTAGTTTGTATATCTATTGTCAGATGAAGCTCAGAAGAGCTATGTATGTATCATGTACCCATATATATGGAAGGATGTAATATTGAATGAAAAACTTGAGTTTAGTCAATATGAAATCAATGTTATAGAAATATTTGTGAAATTACAATGAAATTCAATGGAAGTTTGGTAATAGTGTTATTTCAAATATGCATGTAATTTAAATTATGGAAAGAAATTTTTTATTGCTATGTCATGGCATCACAGAATATTCACTTAACATGAAATCTTTGAAATTTTACTGACTAGAACACCAGGGTTGTTTCATTCTAGAACAAAGATAAGAAAGATATTACAATCCAAAAATATGGGAAAACCTTGGTTAAGGGGAAATGGACCAAGGTTCAAACCCAAATGAACTTAGAAAATGCTATGGAAGTGGACACCAAAACAAATTCAAAACACAACATGAAATTGTAAGGGTATGCAATTTTCTACTTGACAATATAAACGTGGATTTCAAAAGACATTAGTGTATACACTCAAATTTGGTCTGGCGAATTAATTAAATACAAGTTATTTAATTAATAATCTTTAATTCTTCTACTTATAAATAAATTGAAAAAATTATTTATATAGTTCATTTTCTCTAATTCTTCCTATTCTAAATCATTTTCTTCATATCTTAATTAAATGAACAAATTTAATTAGTTTGTTTTATTTAATTAACCTCCTCTCATTAAATTTGAATTCTAAATTTGAATTTAAGCACATTTCTACTAACTTCTTCCCACCTTCCACCTCATCATGTGTCTCAAGAAATTAAATATTTCTAATATTTAATTTGGCATTTATCCTCAACAAATTCTAATGAATTTGGGACACTTGGACTTCATCTCCAATTTATTCCTCTTCACACTTGGAAGTTTGTTCTTTTAAAGGGAACACACTTCCCCTTTTCTCTCTAACCTCTTCATCTTCAACCGTCCATTCTCCAAATTGAATCCAGACCGTTGATTCCTGCCACCTAGGCTCATGCTTTGGAAAATTTATAAATAGGCCCTCATTTACAACAAAAAGGATCCTTAGAAAGAGAGTTGAGCATTTAAAAATTAAACTCTACAACATTTTAGTTAGCATTATCATCTTAGCATTGTCATTTTAGTATTAGCATTTTAGCATTAAGTAGTTTAATCATTGCATTTTCATTAGGGACATCTTAATTACAGTAGTTTCATCATATCATTTTCATACAACAACATTAGCAGCATCATTATCTTTGCATATCAATCTACAACTAGTTCATCAATCATGTAATGTAGGAAACATCTCTTGCATTTCCAACATCTCTCATTCTTCAGGTTGTCATTTAGAAATTCATGTGCACAAACAATCTGAGAGAAAAATGACTTAAAGAATCCTTGGAGATAGAAGATAATGAGACGCCATTGGGGAATTGTTTGTTTCAATTTTATTTTTATTTGAATTCCTTGATATAATGTTTCATTGGTGTGTTGTATAGGTTTTATTTTCTTATTCACATTATTTACACCACACATACCATTATTTTTAGCGAGGAACTTGAAGATCCACTTTAGAGGAATGTTTAAGTTATTCACCTAATGGCTCATCTTCCTAGCAGAACTGGTTGGCATACAAGAAAATCCAAACCAAGTCCATTACAAAAGGTCATCAAGGACAAGATCTTGTTACATAGTTATCTTTATAGATTTAGTGTTAGATTTGGTTGTGAAATCACCCAAGATCAAAATGATTGAAAGAAAGCAAGAAAAAGAGATTTAGAGATGAATAAATTCAACACTCCCTTAGTATTAAACTAGTATTCCATATTACTAGCCAAGGGGAAGGGTGAGTGTTGTTTATATAGAAAAATAATGGAAGATAATTCCAAGAGGAGTAATAACTCTCAAGTATCCATAATACCTATGGGAGTTTTACCTACTTAGTAAATACAAGATTACATGGTTATGCCCACTCAGGTAAAGACAACAAATGGTTATAAGAGGTGGCTAATAAATCCAAAAGAGGGTGTGAGACTCAAATACCCAAAGGTGGGTGTGAGTGACACATGTGATTGATGGATTATGCCACATGTCCGCATCCTAACCATTCTAATATAACCTAAGCAAGCTTAATAATGTGTGTAGAAAAAATAAATATTCTCTAGCATAAGGTAAAAAAAACACCCACACTATCACCCCCCCTTAAGCGTAGCTTGGGTAGGTGAAAAGACACAAAGATAAGTCTCAGCTACTAGGCCATGTTAGGTACCCATGTACAAACCAATCTCTCACAACTGGAGAAAAGGAGAAACCCCAGTGGAACAAAACTCCTCCCCAAAAGAGAGAAAAGAAAACAAGTTTCCCCACATAAGACAAAATCTCATGCAAGGAAGAAGTCCCATCCAAAATAGAAAGGATAAGAAAGACTATGTAGCCTTCCTTAATGTAGTCAACTATACCAATGGTTAATGCTCGAAACTGGATGTAGAAGATGGACCACAATCGTCAAACAACTTTCCTCCCCTTAGGAAGAAACAAAACCAATGGTGCATGAAGAACATCTCCCCATTCCTGAAAGGAATATGAAGGAAGAAAGTACAAAATGTATGAAGTCTCTAAAAACTGCTCATGTGTCTCCACGTCATTATTGAAAGTTTTCACCATCAAATCAAGCATTTTAGGCCACATTGATGAAGATGACAATCCAAAACTTAGTAGAGATGTATGTAGAACAAGATCCAAAGACTCAACTATCTCCTCTAAAGACAAAGATGCCTCCTATAAATGCTACTCAAAAGTATCCACAATTATGTCAAATTGTGATGAATGATCATGTGGAGAATGAACAAGAGGATCCAAAGGTTCCTCCACAACAACCGAAGAAGAATCAACTTCATCAAAGAGAAGATAAATGCCATGACTAGTGTCTCCCAAGTTTGAAGTATGACTCTATGAACAAACCTATAGCCATGAATGTAGCAACACAAGTATCCTCAGAAGCTACAGTAGATGGAGGAGAAGGAATGCAAGGCTCAAGAACTAGATCCAATGTCTGAATACCCAAGTTCAAGTAGCATAACACAAAGCTCAAAAGAAGAGAACATAGACTGTGTAGAAGCCATATGATGAGAAGCTCTAGAATCTAGGAGTCATCTCCCTAATCCAAGACCTATAGAAGCACAAAATAACTTTACCTTTTGATTTACTTGCTCTAGTAGTATGGGATTTACCTGCTCCAGTAGTATGGCCTTTTTCCTTCTCAGATTCTCATTGTTTTAAATTTTTTGAATTAAAAGAAGCTGAATCAACCATTCAAGAAGGAAAATTGATTTTGTTCTTCACAAGATGTTTTGGTTCATCAATGTCCTTATAACAAGAATGTTCTTCATGTCCACTCCTCTTGCAATATGCACAAGTGGGCTTCTTCTTCTTAGATGAATCCTCTTTTGAAGAGAATTTAGAGTCTACTTTAAAAGTAGATGAAGATTGATCTAAATCTTTCTATCTATCTCCTTGGTTCTTTTGTTTCTTGTTTTTCTTATTAGTGCCTTGATTTGTAGTCAAGGCTTGAGACTTGGAAAATTTAATAATGCCCATTTGAATCAATTTATCTTGCTCCTTTGTGAGATCAAAAGAAAACTCACCTAGAGAAGGCATAGTAAATCCTTTTCCTCAGGCTCTTTTCATTACATGGAATGTAGAAACAAACACTGCATAATCTGGGCCAAGTTTTGAAAGAATGCTTAAAATCAATTGTGAATCATCCTTTTTAGTTCCATATTGCTCAAACTACAATCTTATGGCATTCAACTTAGTAAAGAAATTCTAAATGGTGTCAAAGTTGCATGGGCTCAATCCTATGAGCTCGTTCTCAAATGAATGTTCTCTCAAATCACCTTGTTTACCAAAGAGTATTCAAAGTATTCCACACTTCATTTGGTGATTTTGTAGACATAATATGAAAGCATAGATTAGGAGATACAACCATGCATAAAATTCCAAAAGCTTCATCACATTTGTTGAACCATTTAGGCTTTTCTTCATCCTCTGTAGGTTCCTTATCAATACCCATTGTTATTCTATACAATTTTAACTTTCATAAGTGAAGTTCCATTTCATTTTTCCACTCAAAGTAATTGTATGGTGTGAGTAGAGGAACCATTTTATCCATTTTAGATTGTTGTGGAAATGTGAAAAAATGTGAGGAAGACACATAGAGATACCCCCTCTTTTTCACTCAATGAAGAATCCCACCTGTAACATCATGAAAAAAAATGGGATTAAAGCAATAACAATGTAATCAAACTCAAATCATAAACTAAAGCTAAACAACAAAGCACAAAGGAAATTATAAACATAAACAAAGAGCGATCTCACCTAGTATCTACATCCTTCCATTAATGACCTCGATTGTCCTCCATTTCGTCATGACAGTATTCTTGCCCTAAAATTTTTAGTATGTGTGCAAGTATAGCCTTGATGTATGTGATTATAGTGAAGTATTGAAGATTAAACAAGTGCTCCAAAATTCATACAATCTCGGGAGGAGTTGAAATGATGAAAGTCAAGTCAATTTATACAAAATTGATCATTCGAATGAGAGGCCGAGATTGAAAGATAGATAGATGATTCAGATTAAAAGATTCAACATGCATTGAGATAAGTGTTAGTACTGACGTGAGTGATAAAACCTAAGAATAGAGATCAAGATTAAATAATGATTTAATTTCTAGTTGAAGGTATTCAAAAATAAGAAGAATAATGTTTACATGAAAAGGATAAAGATAGATTAACAAAAACGGTTTTGTTCAAACGCACACATAAATTAATTAAGTAAATAAATATATTTAATTAATAAATGTGTACATGCATAAGAATTAAAACTAGATAACTGACTAGTTATCACAGAGAGTTTATTCATGAAAGACAATCAGTCATTAAATCAAGAGATAAATGACTAATTTAAATAGATCTCGAGTCAAGTGGAAATGAATAATTAGATAACTTAACAATTATCTAAATATAGAAGAATATATCCCCAAAATAGGCTTTTATGAATTAAATGATTATTTAATTCAACATTCGACATTTAAGGATTAAATTAAATAAATAAGATTTATTTAATTAACCGAGGAAATGATGAATAATTAAATAATTAAAATATTTATTTAATTATAGTCAGAAATATGATTAGGATAAATTAAAAAAGAATTTATTTAATTTAAGAAAGGATAAAGTTGATTAGTGACGTAATTAAATAAAGAACATTTATTTAATTAATCAAAGTTTGAATAAAGATAATATGAATTAATTAAATAATTAAGTTTATTTAATTAATAGAGGAATAAATGTTAAAATGAATTAATTAAATAATTAAAAGTTATCTAATTAATTGATGAGAAATAACTTAAGAGAATAATTAAATAATTAACATTATTTAATCATGACTATGAACATACGAATTATGAAGAAATTGAAGTCGCAAGCTTAGACCAAATTTTCATGTTTACATTTTGCCCCTTTGATACAATGTCATTTCAGCGTTGTGTCAAAGAAAAATATAGAAAAAAAAGATATGCCCCAGTGAAAGTAGGATGAGGAAGGATGACGAGGAAGTAGTGGTATTCCCCCTTCAGAGGACAGATAGGTTCAAAGAAAACAAATGTGCTCTTGAAATGGATAAGAGGATTAGAAGATGAAGGACAAAAAGGATAGAGGTACATAGATAAGAGTGGTGAAGATGTAGAAAAGAATATTAGTGCGAAAAGATGAATTTTAGTATTAGAAATCTTCAATGTTTGCTAAAACACAATAGGCCTTGCATTAAATCATGATTGGGTAGTAACTAATACAAATGGAGACAAACACCATGATATGAGATAGATCAAGGTGTGCAAGGTCATCCACTTGCTAAAAACAGACAATCACAGACAAGAAGTGTCCTAACTCATACTAAAGGCACAATTGCCCTAGTCTTTTTGTCAAGACAAACCACAGACAACAAACAAATAAAAAACGGGTCATGAGATGTCATTGCTCCTCTAAATCCCTCATGGGACATCCTTGAGGAAACTAGTAACATGACTCAAAGATAAAGCCAAAAGACAATTAAAAAACAACAGTCAAAGAAAATGGAATTTCAATACATCGTTGTTTCTCTAAATCCTTCATGGGACATCCTTGAGAAAGCTAGTAACAGGATTCTAAATTAAAGTCAATAAAATGATAAGATAAACAAGCCACAAATTCAAAAAGACAATAAAATATTTTTCAAAACTTGATTTGTTTGTTTGATTGTTTTGTTTGATAAGATGATTGATTGATCAATCTTGATTTCAGGAATGACACATACCGTATAAGACATTGAGTCTAGTTTCGATTTTGTGACTATCTATATAAGGTGTGACAAAAGCTTGGTTTCAGAAAGACACGTATCGTATAAGACATTGAGTCTAATGTCATTGATGTGATAACCTATGTAAGGCCATGTTGATTTGTTTGACAATGTTTGTATCTAGGAAGGACTCATCCAGAATAAGACCTAGGTTGATTGTTTTGCTGATATTTGTTTTCAAGAAAGGACACATCCTATAGTAGACATATGTTGATTTGTTTTGTTTGTTGCTTTGGCAATTTGTTTGATTTGACTTGATGAGATTTTTGACTTGTTCATCTTGTTGATGCATGACTTGGTATGATATGATGATAGTTGACTGTATGTGATGACGAACCCTAAAGGACTAAACTAGTGTGCCCTCGGGGGCTCATCGATTGATGGCCTTTCCTACGTTATACACGTAGAGACCTCGTAGTTCGACTAGACTTTGACTAAAAAGACTGACTATAAAAAGCTTGATTTGTATGAAGATATCTAGCGTGTGTGGTAGTGCATGTGACGAACCCTAATGGACTAACCTAGTGCGGCCTCAAGGGCTCATCAATTGGTGGCCTTGTCTACATTATACATGCAGAGACCTCATAGTTCGACATGACCAATGACCTTGTCATATAGACAAATGGATTGAATCATGATTTTATACAGACAAACCTAAAAGGATTGACCTAAATGCCTCAGAGTCACATTGGTAGATGGCCTTGCCTACGTCCAGTCGCAGAGGCAACGTAGTTCAACAAATGACAATGAATCTGAATCTATTTTTGGATTTTTGACATGATTTGATTTTTTTGTCTTTTTGAAGTTTTTGAGTGTTTTTGGATTTACGATGGTTTTATGTCTTCAAGATAGCCAATGTAAGAACAAAATATGACATAGGTAAAGTGTTTGCCCCAAGTAGAGTATAAGACCAATTGATTATGAGTAGGATAGAATGGGGGATATGAAATTCACTCAATGTCAAGCGTTCCAAGGTATGGAAAGGACAACCATTTCTTATGAATGGTATGTACAAGGGATGGGGAAGATATGTGATATGTACAGGGATAAGCAATATGTATAGGGAAGTCATATTAGAATGATAGTAGAAAAAGGAGCGGAGTCAACTACACATGGCACCTGTTTTCCAGGTTTTCACCATGGTACTTATCCAAAGCGCCAACGAAGTCGTTTTCACTATTGGACAACTTATTTCTCTTTACTATTTTCTTGATTTTTTTGATGTTACCAAGATGCCTGTTTTCCTGGTTTTCACCTAGGTAACTATTTTTTTTATTTTTTGTTTTTTATTTTATTTTTGATAATTAAGACAAGGCTCTCAAAAGCTGTGTAGAACTTCTTCAAATGAAAACTATTGATAGGTGCTAACAATGGTTCTCCTTCAAGAGTAGAGAGTTGATATGCTCCTGAACCAAAGGCTTCTATGACAATGTAGGGTCCTAACCAGTTAGGTTCAAACTTTCCAGGATTCTCTCTTTCAGCTTGATTATTAGAATTCTCCATTAAGACCAGGTCACCAATGTCAAAGTTTCTATTCAAGACCTTACTGTTGTAGCTGCAACGAAGATGATTTTGATCTAATTCCTTCTATCTTCGTTCATCTAAGACTTCTAGCTCATGTAGTCTTGAAACTCAGTACTCTTGATTGTCAATGTGCCCTTTCAAAGATACACTTATGGAAGGAATCTCGACCTCAATAGGTAAGATGGCCTCAGAGCCAATACTAGGGAATATGGTGTGGCGCCAGTGGGAGTACGGATGCTTGTGCGGTAAGCCCATAAGGCTGAATTTTGTTGTAAATTTCAATCATGACCAGCATCATTGATAGTATTTTTGACGATTCTAATGATTGTTTTATTAGATTCCTTTGCTTGGCCGTTACCTTGTGGGTAATATGGGGTGGAAAAATGTTGTTGGATATGGAACTCTTCATAGAGATGACAAATTCTTGGTTCTTGAATGGATGGCCATTATCTATGATAATGGATTGAGGAACACCATATCGATAGATGATATAGTTCAGGATAAACTTAGAGATTTGTGTGTTAGTGATGTAGGTCATGGGAATAGCTTTGATCCACTTCGTAAAATACTCAGTAGCGGTAATGACGAACTTATGGTTGTTGGATGATGTGGGATGTATCTTACCTATGAGGTCGAGTCCCCATTGGGAAAAGGACCATGGTGACGTTATTGGACGGAGCTTCTATGCTAGTGCATGTATCAAATCTTCATGTACCTGATATTGGCGACATTTCTTGACAAAGATATGAGTCCTTTTCCATGATAGGTCAATAGTAACCCAGTCTCATAATATTCATAGCTAAGGTAGGACCACTAGAATGGGATCCACATATACCCTCATGTACCCCATGCAAGGTTGCTTTTGCTTCTTCAGTATTGAGACATCTCAATAGGGTATTGTCTAGGGCACGTCTATAAAGGGTGTCTCTGATGATGGTGTACTTGGCTAACTTATGAAGGAATTTCCTACGTTGGTTATTGGAAATGTCACGGGGTATGATCCCAGCATGGAGGTAGTCATAGATATCTTTATACCATGGGGAATCGAGACCAACAATATCACTCACCATCTCCAAATCTGGGATGTCATAGGTAGGGACCAAAAGTTGTTCTACCAAGAACTCGACTTTAGGCACACTGCAAGGTATGTCCAAGAGTGAAGCAATAGTAGCCATGGCATCTACTGCCATATTTAGAACATGAGGTATTTGATCAAAGCCAAGCTTGTTAAAGTACTCCTTGAAACTATCTTCCATGCGTTTGTAGGGAGCAAGCTTTTCATCCTTAGTCTCATAGTCATCATTTACCTGTTGGATTACCAATTGAGAATCACCATAAACCTGTAGGTTCTTGATCTTCCATTTGAATTCCATGCGTAATCGTGTCACAAGAGCCTTATATTATGCTATATTGTTGGAACATGGAAAGGCTATCCTAAATGACTTAGGGATAGAATCACCTTGTGGTGTAATAAATAATTTACCAGCCCCTGGCCATGATTTGTATGAGACCCATCGAAGTATAGTTTCCATGGCGTGCCTAAGTCAATGGTGAATATAATCTCATCAAGAAAATTTGCAACTAAAGGGCGATCTGCTTGTATCAGTGCATCAACCAACTGATTAGCAATGACTTGTCCTTTGATAGATTTTCTCTCCACATACTGGATCTCATATTCCCTAAGTATCATTACCCATTTGGCCAGTCACCCTATTAATGCTACTTTGCTTAAAAGATATTTTAGAGGATCTATCTTCGCAACTAGCATTGTCTGGTGGTTTAGCATATAGTTCCTTAGTTTTTGAGTAGCAAATACTACCACAAGAAAAGCATGTTCAATGGTACTGTAGTTGAGTTCATAGCCTACCAAAGTGTGACTAATATAGTATACTTCCCTTTCATGACTGTCATAGTCATTATGTGCAAGAAATGCTTCTAGTGATGAGTGGGTTGCTGAAATATAGTGAATCAATGGTCGTCCCTCAATAGGTGGCATTAAGACTAGTGGTGTGAGGAGGTAATCCTTAATCAGGTGAAAATATTCTCGACATTTACCTGTCCATACAAAAGGTATTCCCTTTCTAAGTAAATGTTGAAAGGGATGTGTCTTATCTACTAACTGCACTATGAATCTTCTGATGGATTGCAGTCTCCCTTGTAATGTCCTTAGCTGACTGAGATTAGTTGGTGGAGGCATGTTTATGAGTGCTTTTACCTTGGTCAAATCCACTTCAATGCCTCATCTGGAAATGATATACGCCAAAAGCTTTCTTGATTTCACTCCAAACACACATTTCTTCGGATTTAGTCTCACTTTATACTCTTCTAGTCTTTGAAATATCTTTTCTAAGACCTATAAATGATCAACCCTTGTCAGTGATTTAGCAATAAGATCATCAACATAATCCTCCATAAGATTGTGTATAAGGTTGTGAAAAATAGTGGTCATAGCTCGTTGATATGTTACTTTAGTGTTTTTGAGTCCAAAGGGCATTACATTCCAGCAATACGTTCCCCAAGGATATGTGAAATTTGTTTTAAGTTGGTCTTCAGTTGCAATTTTGATCTGATTATACCCTGAAAATCCATCCATAAGGAATAACATCTCATATCCTATAGTCATGTCTACTATCATGTCAATGTTGGGCAAAGGGTAGTCATCTTTAGGATAGGCTTCTTTTATATCTCTGAAATCTGTGCAAATACAGATGACCCCTATTGGTTTGGTGACTAGTACAAGATTGGAAATCCAATCTGCATAGTCAATTGATCTAATGAAGCCAACATCTAACAGTTTCTTCAGCTCAACCTTGACTAGTAAAGCAATTTGTGGGTGCATTTTCCTCAATTTATGTTTCACTGGTTTTACACCTAGTTGTAAGAGAAAATGATGTACAAGTTCAGGATCCAGCCAAGGCATGTCTTCATATGACTAGGAAAAATTAATCTGTTGTTGTGTAAAGAAGTCCCAAAATTCTGGCTGCTCTGCTTTTGTCAATGATGTTGCAAAATATACCAATAGAGGATTCTTTTTTGTGCCTATGTTAACTTCCATTGATTCTTCAACTAGCATAGGTGACTTTTCTTGTACAAGAAGTAGAATGTTCAAACCTCCATGCTTAGGTGCCTTACAAAGGTTTTTTCCTTTGGATGCATCCTTAATTTTTGCTTTTTCATTGTCTAAAGGCACCTTTCAATTTTCACCTAGGGTGATCCCATAATAGTGGTTTACAATTTTTGGCCAAACTGGACACTAAAATTATTATTTTTAACTAAATATTCACATTCAGACACCTATAGCGGCTAAACTGTGAGGAATTTGAAGATGGTGCAAACTAGAGTCTCATCAAATTTTGTCTGTGGATTCTAAAAATATTTTTTTCAAAATTTTTGGAATCAAATTGCACTTCTTTTTCCATCTCCCACGAAAATAGATTTATTTCAGAAAACAACATTTTTAAAAAGTGACGCACACCGTATAATGCATAACTTTTTTTCCGTGAAGGATAAAATTCTAATTCTTTCAAATTTAGATTCGTAACTCTAATATCTAGTGCTTCCACTTGGTTAGATAGTTTTTTATTGAATATTTTTCCTTAATCAAGTTTCAAAGTCAAACGAATTACAATTTAGACACATCGCCACTGTATAATGCATAACTTTTTTGTATATGTCAAAATTTTATTTTATTTTATTTGTTGGATTAAGGACTTCAATATCTGGTGCACTCATATTTTTCAAAAAAAAATTTGATAATCTTCTATTTTTCCACATGTGAAGAACAAAGAAATTCATTTTCGATGAAAAACCTATGTTTAATAAAACTTAAAAAAAAATACATAACAAAACCAAAACATATTAAAATTATATTCATTGGATAGATTGTTCGAGCAATACCATAATCATTTGAAATAAATTTTAAATGAATTCATTTGATCCCCCAAAATCTAAATCAAAAGTGATTTTTTATCAGCATTTTGATAGGTGTAAAGGAGATGCATTTATAGGTATGGTTTAAAACTAGTGAGGTTCTATCCAAGGGGGTTTGATCTAAGGTGATTAAATCAAACCCTCTTCAATTGGAATCCTTAAAATGAAACTTTTTAAGGTTTAAATCATTATATTTTCTAAAAATATGTGATTTCAGCTAAAATTCGTTCCTCTCAGGAATTGTAAACCACTATTATGGCAGCACTAGAGACTCATCATTTTTATCTTTTTCATTCTCTTTCTTATTTTTGGGACTAGAGGGTTGAACAAATTCCCCAAAATATGCCTTGTTGTCCAAGTCAATGGTAAACCCAACCTTGTGAGGTACGCCTTCTCGTAGTCCCAAGAACTCAACAATTGCTTCGTCGTTCTCAAAAACATCTAAGATGGGTGTGTCTTGTTGGTCCCAATCGATGAGTTGGGGATAAACTAAAGGCATGTAATCATCGGAGTTGTCAAAGTTCAACGAGGTCAAGGTAAAAGCTAAGTTGTTCATATAGTCACAAAATTTTTGTACCAAGTCCTCTTTTGCTCTTTTTCTTAGATCTAGGTGGATTCTGAGGTGGGCCTAATGCCAAGGTTTGGTTATCTAAAATAGATTTATCAGGTTCCCAAGAGGTAGGATCAAGAGATTCCTAGTAGTAATGTTTAAACCATTCCTCTTTTGTCAAAGTATTAGGTGGACAGGAATTCAAACGATTTGGTGAGGATTTCAACATTAAGTCAAGTTATCCAAAAAGTTTATCAAGGTCCATGGAAGAGGTGGAGGATAGGGAATCCCACTCATATTCATTTGAGTCGGGGGAATCATAGTAGGGTTGGTCAAATGGTTCGTTGGATGTCTCGATATTCTTAGAAGCACTTACTTCCTCGATTAAAGGTGATGTGGTACTAGGAATACCAATCTGAATCGGTTGAAACCCAATCCCTAAGCCCTTCACCACTTAGAAACAATGATTGGTTCAGTCCTCCCATCTTGATGTAAGCCTAAACCACTATGTCCATTATATCCCTTACTCTGCATGATTGTGAAACCTTTGCCATATTGATCTATAGGAATGTGAGCAAGTGAGGGAGTTTCTTCATGGTCTTCTCTATACAACCAGGAGGTCACATCTTATGCGTGTATGGATTATTTGCTTAATTCTCCCCATTTTGTAAAGGTTGTTGAGGGAGAAATGTGTATAGTGACCACTGACTGTCTCCTATCTGTTGTAGGTAAATAGTATGATTTAGGAGGAAACAGATGGCTAACAAAATAAGATGTCTTCATGTGATATACTCCACAACCCTTGTCTTGGATCTCAACCTTAGGAGTGGAAGGTAATGAAGGCGAAGTGGATGTTCTAGTGAGAGTGGATGGATCGACATATTGAGATGAATTGGATGATGAGGCTTCTTGGTTTACATGCACTTGGTGCTAGGATGCCTCTCGTAAATTGGTGCAATATTGGAATGGATTTGGGTCACCATCTATTGTTATTTCAGTGCCATTGTACAAAAATTTGAGACATTGATGGTAGGTAGAAGGAATTCCCTTCATAGCATGAATCCATGATCTGCCTAGAAAAAGATTGTATGGAAGAGTGAGATCCAAGACTTGGAATTTTGTCTCCATGACTGTAGGACCAATTCTAATAGGAAGTGTTACCACCCCCTTTGATTTGTGTTCTTCATCGTCATAATCCTTAACGACAATGATTTTGGTTGTATCCACACAGGCTTCTAAGAAACCTAATGCCTTAACCAATTTTAAAGTGCAAAAATTTAACCCTGCTCCTCCATCTACCAGGACTCGTCTAACTTTGGTTTTGTCAACAAGGACTTCAAGATGTAATTGGTCATTATGATTTGTCTTCTCAGTTGCATAGTCTTGTTTGGAGAAAGTGGCATGATGATTATTAGTCAAGTAGCCCGCCATTTCCTCAAAATGATTGACATCGAGATCATTAGGGACAGTGGTACTTTGTAAGGCCTTGTCTAAAATGGAGCGTTGTTCAGGGGAGATACACAACAGTTCCAAGATGGAGATTTGGTTTGGGGTCTTCCCCAACTAGTCAAGTAAGTTAAACTACGACTTGGAAGTTTGTGGTGGTTGATGTGATGGAGGGCCTTAGATGGTGATCTTGGTCCGACAAGTATTAACAACATACTCGGGAGTACTATTTATGGAAATGGTATTGACCTGCTCATCAGCGGCTCGAAGGTGATTTATGATTTTGCCACTATAATCATGCTTAACATTAGCATAGTTGGTCGAAGTATTGATCTTGTTACTCGAACTGGGGGCATTTCCTTTCACATGGTCATGTAATGGATCCCAAAAGACCTTGTGATCAGTGTTCGAAGATGTAAGTTTCTATCCACTAACTTCAATAATTCTATTGTCGACAACGCCATGTATGATGTTTTTCAGTTGACGACAATTTTGTAGGCTATGTCCTTTGGTCTGATGGAAATCACAAAAGGAATTATCATCCCACGAAGATGGTTTGAATTTCCCTAGATCGTATTGTCTTGGCTCTTGAAGTTGTATAAGATTGTGTTACAATAGTTGTTTGAAAACTGACTCGATGGGTTCCCCAAGGGGATTGAACTCGCATTTTGGAAATCGTCTTTGTTCCTGTGGTCGTTGGGTGTTTTGGGTAGTGTTTGGGGTTTGGTTGATGGCGTTAAGTGTGTTGTTATAGGGGTTATTTCCTCTAAGTGTGATGATTGTTCCTTCTTGTAAAGCTTTAGCATCACCTACCTCATCGTTGGTAACGTTTTTATTCTGAGACCAAAACTTGTTTCTATCATTGGGGGTGTTTTGCACATTTTGATTTATGTTCGGTGTTTGTCTTAAGTTCTCCTTTGTTAATGAGAGATTTTTCTAGTATGAGCCCCTTTTCCACTATTTCTATAAAGGATGTGCAACAACGTACCCTTAAGTCACTTCTCAATTTTGGGTTGAGGTTTTCTTGGAACATAGTGACCTATTTCTCAGATATCTCAACATGACATCGACTGGCTATAGTTCTCCACCTCTGGAAGAAGGAAATAAAATTTTCTCCTTCGTCTTGTGTAGTATGACACAAGGTTGCTATGTCAATCTCATGGTCTATGTTAAATGAGAATTGTTCAATGAATTTCTCAGCCAATTCGCCCCATGATTTTATGCCATAGTCAAGACCTGAAAACCACTCTAGTACAATTCCAATAAGACTTCTTGGAAAGAGTCGCATAAGATAGGTGGGGTCATAGGCGACATCTATGCACATCGCGGAAAATTCCCTTATGTGTTTGATTGGATTTCACTTTCCATTGTAATTGCACAAGTTTGGTATAACATACCCATGAGGGAAAGGTGTCATGTACAATGATTTTTCGAAGTGAAATGGGCATAAATCCTTTGCTGAAAAGGTTTTCTTGATAGACACTGCCATGCTATCCATCTGTGTTTGAAGTGTGTGCATTTATGTCTGTTGGACATCAACTTGTGTTAACGATGTGTTAGCTAGATTATTTGGATCTATGTACGTGTTTTGGAATATATATTTTTTGCGATGGGTTTTGATTAAATTTCGGTATGTAAAGTGGATTTTGATTTGGAATGTTAGTGAATGGGTTTCGATTCAGATTCTGTGAAAATGGATTTTGATTTGGGGTTTGTGTAAATGGATTTTGATTCAGAGTTTGTGAAAATGGATTTTGACTCAGAATTTGTGAAAAAGGATTTTGACTTAAAATCTGTGAAAATGGATTTTGACTCGAAATTGGTGAAGTGACGAGTCGGTTTCCATATTGGAAAAAGGGTATGCCTCCTGTCTGTGAAACTCCAATCTGTGGTATAGTACTAGCAACATTAACACTGGGTATATCTATTGTCTGTGGAATAGTGCTAGTGACATTGACACTTGGAATAGGAGTATATGTTCTAGATATTTTGTTCCCAACAAGACAACCAAACGGATTGGACAATGACGCCCCTATGGTGAAATTTAGCCCATGTGTCGAGGTAGGCATAGCAAATGGAGATGTGTGTATTGTTGAACCACTTTGTGTAAGTCCTCCAGATGGTATAGCAGTAGTCACTTGAGGTATAGTAGCACCAGTGGTAGTGGTGTTTGTTCCTTGAGTACAGATGTAGTTTGTAGGGTACGAACATCAAAACCAAGAGGTAGTTTGGCACCTTTTGCTAGAAATTTGGCTAAGTATCATTGAGAATTCATTTGCTAGATAGTCATCTACAAAGGAAGAAAAATCAAGGTCCTATGCAACGACATCTATGTATTCCACTATTACACGTCCTTGTGTGTCTCTAGTAACAAATTTCTCCAACAAAGTCTTGTGAGGTCTCAATGAAGATGTCCCTGAAAAGGGGTTTGAGAACGGATTGACGAATTCATTTGGATCAACCATCTTTTCTCTTTCTTTCCTCTTCGATCTTGTTTCAACCATGTAATGTAAGCTCAAAGTGCAAGTGATGCAAAAGCTAAGCCTATGGATAGTATGAATCTAATCTATTTTTGGGGGATTTTCCAAATATAAAGGATGTATGTATGCAACTATTTTTTTGGTATTTTCTCTGCAAAATAAGGTATGTCTAAAATGATGCTATTCTAGGATGATAGTTTCTGAATATGCAAAAGTCTAAGTGACCAAATTAGAAAATTCTAAAAGAGGTTATCTATTAGCTAAAGCTTAACCCAAGTTTCAATTTAGTTTTGACAAGGAACCTTCCTAGGACTAGGACCAAAAGATAAGGTGAACTCCCAAACTAGAGTAATGAGTTGGAAGGATTCACATGTAGGACAAAAGATATGATGACTAGGTTCAATGAAAACGTTTGTTGAATCAAGGGTTTATCCAAAGCGTGAAAGGTGCCTATCCTAAAATCTACAAAAGATGATCTCTCTAAAGGAAATAAAGACCCCTAAGATGAAAGTAAGATTACAACTAGGGTATCTATCGCTATGACTGAATGATTTCTAAAGGATGTAAACGTGCAAATTTTGAGTGAACTTTCTGGTTTCTATCCAAGAATCAGTGAAAAGGGATAAGTCAGATACTAGTTTGACTGTTTGTTCTCAGTTTATGACAGTAAATTTAACAGTTACGATTTACTCTCAATTGCATTTTTCTGGTAAATTTAATTTTACGTATCAGACACATGTGGTTTTGTTTGCGACAGATGCGAGTTAGGGTATCAATTGTGACTCTGTACTGACCAGACACGGTTTTCAAAACTCTGACTATGTACTGGTAAAAGTAGGTTGGTTCTGTGATAGGGGCATATGCGTCGTTCCAGACTGCAGATGCGGCTCACCTATTCAGATGCGTTACAGAATGTAACAAATGTGGGTTTATCAATAATAGAGGTAATGACAGACATGAATAAGATATTAGATGTGGTTTTTCTACTAAACAGATGCGAGTTATTTTGGTAGATGAGATGCAAGTTTAAATGGATGCGACTCAAATTTAGGGACATGCAAATTAGACTAGGTTTCTGATAAATGTGATAGACTTTGTAACATTTGTGACTCTAAGTACAGATGCAAGTTAATGACAGGTAGATGCGACTCAGTTTCTGATAAATGACATATTGGACTCAGTTTTGACAGATGCGACTATAGTTAACAAATGCGTTTGTCTGGTGAACAATTGTGACTTTGTTGACAGTTGTGGTTTTCTGATGAACAGTTGCGGTTTTCCAATAAATGACAGTTTAAACTAACCCTGTTTCATGATCAAGTTTTGACAAGCAAAGAAAATCAGAAGATAATGTATTTTCAGTTTGACGATCATGAAAGACAATACTTGTTGAGTTCTCACTTGGGTTTTTCTAGCTATGCTTATTCAAAAGCGGATGACTAGTAGCTTCACCCCACTGGCTCCACTCCACGACACTCACTTCTCCAGGGTAGCCAAGCTACAATACCCATGAAACTCCCATGGCATACTTCTCATCTCTACTATGAACCGTAAGAACGTGAGACGACTTCACAAGTCTGACCTACTGCACTAGCAAATAGATAAAGTTTTTTGGCTTAACTAAAAACAAGGGCTTTTTAATATGGGCATTTCGTTCATGGGGTATCATCCATGCGGCAAGAGACCATTGTTTCCCTTCTCATCAGAACAATACTCATGATACTTGAGCTTTCCTCAAGTACCCACTTTTATATACCGGCTGGACGTCTCTCAGGTTGAGCGTGTTACCGATCTAGGTCATCTTGGGGTGAGTACTTTTTCCCACCAAGACAGACCCAATTTCTAAAGTCAGTAACATGTTCTCTTGCACTCAGGATCACACGAATCCACAAGGGGAGCGGATACTTCTATATACTGAATCGGGGGTAATAACAGAGCATGCTTTCACACCAAACATAGTAGATAGTAGTAAATTTTAAACCCAAATGACAATTTTCTAATCTACCAAACAATCTATTTCAAAATAGTCTTCGATACACGTCCTACAAAACAATTCATCAATAGTTTTGAATTGGTCTTCATCGTTCGTCCTGCAAGAGGGGTTTCAAAAACTTGTCTTATATGCTATGTCCTGCAAACACTATGTTAACTCCTTAGCTGCACACCGAAAATTAGCTAAAATAAAAACACAATGAAAACTATAAATTAGAAATTAAACCTATAAATTTCACTAGTCAGATGCTTCGTTCAGAGTAGTAGATGCGTCACAAATTTTTACCAGTCGATTATGTCACAAAGAGCCACGGATGCCTCGAATTTTTTTAGATGTGTCATTGTATTCGACAGATGCACTTCGTAATATCAGCTGCGTCATTTTTTCTATCAGATGCGTCGGGACATACGATACCTACAAAAATCGAATAAAACATCTACGAATTTGTGAAGAATGTGTCTTCACATCGGGTTCACCATTGTAACATCATGAAAACAAAATGGGATTAAAACAATAACAATGCAATCAAACTCAAATCGTAAACTAAAACTAAACAACAAAGCACAAAAGAAATTATAAACATAAACAAAGAGCAATCTCACCCAGTATCTACATCCTTCCATGAATGACCTCGATTGTCCTTCTCCATTTCGTTGTGACAGTATTCTTTCCCTCAGATTTTCAGTATGTGTGCAAGTATAGCCTTGATGTATGT
Source organism: Sequoia sempervirens (assembly GCA_007258455.2). NCBI lineage: Eukaryota > Viridiplantae > Streptophyta > Pinopsida > Cupressales > Cupressaceae > Sequoia > Sequoia sempervirens. Next base: position 171,956,327 of record VDFB02168118.1, read on the forward strand.
GATTATAGTGAAGTATCGAAGATTAAACAAGTGCTCCAAAAGTCATACAATTTCGGAAGGAGTTGATATGATGAAAGTCAAGTCAATTTATAGAAAATTGATCATTTGAATGAGAGGTCGAGATTGAAAGATAGACGGACGATTCAGATTAAAAGATTCGGCATGCATTGAGATAAGTGTTAGTACTGACGTGAGTGATAAAACCTAAGAATAGAGATCAAGATTAAATAATGATTTAATCTCTAGTTGAAGGTATTCAAAAATTAAAAGAATAATGTTTGCATGAAAAGGATAAAGATAGATTAACAAAAACGTTCTGTTCAAACACACGCGTAAATTAATTAATTAAATAAAGATATTTAATTAATAAATGTGTACATGCATAAGAATTAAAACTAGATAACTGACTTGTTATGGCAGAGAGTTTATTCGTGAAAGACAATCAGTCATTAAATCAGGAGATAATTGATTGATTTAAATAGATCTCGAGTCAAGTGGAAATGAATAATTAGATAACTTAAACAATTATCTAAATATAGAAGAATATATCCCCAAAATAGGCTTTTATGAATTAAATGATTATTTAATTCAACATTCGACATTTAAGGATTAAATTTTATTTATTTGACCGAGGAAATGATGAATAATTAAATAATTAAAGTATTTATTTAATTATAGTCAGAAATATGATTAGGATAAATTAAATAAAAATTTATTTAATTTAAACAAGAGGATAAAGTTGATTAGTGACGTATTAAATAAAGAACATTTATTTAATTAATCAAAGTTTGAATAAAGATAATATGAATTAATTAAATAATTAAGTTTATTTAATTAATAGAGAAAAGGGGCGACCGTTTGATGAAATGGTGGGACTTCTTTCCTGTAGAGCCAACAACCAAGGTTCAAACCTCGCGGGGTCACTCTCTACCACGTCAACAATGGAGTTTGTTATTTACCCTCATACTAAGGGGAGGCTCCTTAGTGAACTGGTGGGGCTTCTTGCCTGTAGTACCAACAACCAAGGCCCAAACCTTAATATTAAGAAGAGATCATAATTGGATTAGAGTTAGGAGGGCGATGGAGAGCGTTGGTCTGTGCAGGCTATGGCCTGCATGAGGGGCCTTTCATTCTTGCATGCACCCAATCTTGGGCTCATTTGCTTCCTGCTTTTGAATTGGGTGTGGGGTTGGGCTTTGCCAAGTGTTCGAGTTGTGGTTTGTGGCTGTCAGATCGGGTTGGGGCCGGCTTTTTGTCTCGTAGGGTTTGCAGTTTCAACTTTTCTTTTGTTGGTTTTCTTCTTCTTTGGTTTCCATAGAGTGTGTTTTTGTCTATGGTTATGGCTCCAGGCGAGACTTCTGGGGAAAAATCCCCTTTGAACTTTCGTGCTGCTATTGGGGTTTCTTCCCCAAACCAAAAGACAATAATGTTTGATAATAGTTTATTTTCCAATGATGTTGGAGATGGAGGTTTTGTGCCTACAGGAGGATCTCGAATTCCAAAGGTGAACGGTTGCCTAGAATGCTCTAAGGAGAGACCTGTTTTGGTGATTCAGCCAGAATCCATTGCTGAGGACATTGAATATTTTTCGAAGCATGCCTTGCTTTGCAAATTCATGGGAATGAGGGTGTCACTTCAATTTTTGGAGTCATGGTCGCAGCGGACTTGGTCTCCTGAGGGGGAAATGGACATTATGTTGTTGGCTAACAACTATTTCATGGTGGTTTTCAATTGCATGGTAGATCGGAACAAAGTTTTTGAGGGTGGACCTTACTTCCACAATCAGGTTGTTCTTTTTTATGAAACCTTGGCATGCGGGCTTCAATCCTTCAGAGGAACTACCAAATTGTGTTCCTGTTTGGGTGTGTCTCCCCATATTTCCTATTGAGTGCTGGCATAATGATATCCTGCACAATGTGGCTGCACTATTGGGTAAACCTTTGGGTGCCTCTCAACAAACGAGGGAAAGAAAGGTAATGACTTTTGCTCGCATTTGTATTGAATTAGATTTAAGTAACCGTCTTCCTAATTCCTTAGAAATTCAGGCGGGTTCATATTCTTGGGTTCAACAATTAGACTATGAAACACTACCATTTCGTTGTCGTCTTTGCCATGAATATGGCCATCTTCAGAGAAGATGCCCAAGATCTAAGCCATATGAGACTCAATCATCTCAACCCCCTTGTAACCCTCTAAGGGGTGACAAAGGAAAAATGCCTATGTCTAGTGAGGTTGCAGATGCTGAGGGTTTTATTCCAGCTAAAGCTCGCAATAAGAATCGAGGTCAGAAGAGAACATTTAAGGAAAGACAGGAGGGAGATACCTTTAATCGGTTTGAGGTTTTGGATGATCTCAGTCTGTAGGAGGTGAACCCTGGTATGTTTGGAATGGACCAAAGGGTTATGGAGGAGGTTCAGGATGACACTGCCACAGAGGACATTCAGATGCCACAGATAGGGGGGGCCTTGCAAACGAACTCAGTTCAGAGTTTGGGGACATCTAGGGAACCTGAGTCTATGGTTATTGCGCCATTGATGGAGGGAGAAACAACTAGTCCTCCTTTGAAAATTGTTCCTAATGTAGCAAAAGGAAGCAAGGCTTCTCCTGCATTGGGTATTCTTCAGAAAGACTTGAAGAAAGGGACTATTGAGAAGCCTTCCAATACTGGAAGAAAGAAATATTTTGAGAAAATCAAGCCGATGGGGGAGACTTTAGTAGAGTCAGGTTCTGTCAAAACTCTTGACTCCCACTTTTCTAATCCTCCAAAATGATCATTCTCTCTTGGAATGTACGAGGCTTGAATAGTGGCCCTAGACAAAAATTTGTTCGTGACTTGGTGTAAATTCATTCTCCTGATTTTCTTTTTTTACAGGAGATGAAGTTATCTGTTGAAAGCATGACTAGTCTTTCATCTAAGTTGTGGAGTAGAGGTGATTGCCAGTGTATTGGTGCTCATGGTACTGCTGGGGGTGTGGCCTGCCTCTGGAATTCTTTGAGGATTCGCCCTCTCTGGTGGATGTCTTATAAATCCTCTATGTCTTTGATTGCTACAAGCATTGAGACTGGGGAAACCATTCTCCTCTCCAACATTTATGCTCCTACTGACTTTCTGGGTAAGCAATATTTATGGTCCCATTTAAGGTTTATCCGAAGTATGGTGCCTTATCACCCTTGGATTATGGCGGGAGATTTCAATGCCATTATTGAGTTGGCTAAGAAATAGGGTGGTATAGCAAGATTGGAACCTTCTGCTTTTTTGCTTTGTGATAACATATCGGCTTTGAACTTGGTGGATATCAAGCCTAGAAATGGACAATTTACCTGGAACAACCGGAGAATTGGGGAGAAGTGCATTGCAGAAAGACTTGATCACTTTCTGGTTTCTTGTTTTTGGGTTGGTGGTGGTTGGTCTACTTATTCAGAGATTCTGGATTGGTGAGGTTCAAATCACTGGCCTATTAAGTTAGTGGTGTCCTCTACTCGGGTGGCCCAATCTCCTTCTTTCAAGTTCCAACTTATGTGGTTGTGTGATCCCTCTTTACAAGACTATATTGCTCACTGGTGGAGGATTGGTAGACCCGCCTATGGTACAGCTATGTATACTTTTGCCAAGCTATTACAATATGTTAAATATCAGCTTAAGTATTGGAATCGCCATTGTTTTGGGAACATTTTTCATGACAAAGCTCTTGCTCAATCTAAGTTAGATAATATAACCAGGAAAATTAGGGAGAATGGTTTGTCTAAAGCCTTGATTCAGAAAGAGGCTATGGCCTTAAAAATCCTGGAAGAATGTGAAATGCGTGAAGAAATTTACTGGAAACAGAAAGCTCGTGTGGAGTGGCTTCAAGAGGGGGATAAAAACACTGCCTTCTTCTTCAATTCGGTGAAGGTGAGGAGGCATGGTAGTTCTATTCCTATGCTTGTGAACGATAGGGGAGAATAGATTTCCTCCTTACAGGAGATATCTAAAGAGGCTATGCAGTATTTTACTTCTCTTTTTAGGGAGGACACTCAAGAGGGTTCTATTGAGGAAGCTCAGGTTCTTTCTTGCATCCCCCAACTTGTTACTAGAGAAATGAATGATAATCTTATGCATTATGTTTCTCTGGAGGAGTTGGAGGAGATTGTTTTCCATATGAAGAAAGGAAAAGCTTCAGGTCCTGATGGGTTTCGAACTGAATTCTTTCAAGAATTTTGGGATATTATTAAGGTTGATTTATTAGAGGTGGTCTAGGAATCTCAGAGGAATAAAGAAATGCTTCGGGCACTGAACTCCACTTTTCTTGCCCTCATACCAAAACGTGATGGGGCAGATCAGTTAAGCCAATTTTGTCCCATTTCCCTTTGTAATGTGATTTACAAGATTATCTCGAAGGTGATTGCTGAAAGGTTGAAGAAATGGCTTAAATGTCTTATCTCTGAGGAGCAAGGTGGCTTTGTGGCTGACTGGCAAATTCTGGATGGAGTTGTTATTGCTACAGAGACTATCCACTCTATGGCTACATCAAAAGCTAAGGCAATGTTTATCAAGCTTGATATGGCTAAGGCTTATGATAGAGTTTGGTGGTCCTTTCTTCAGAATATTCTTGGGGCCTTTGGATTTGCTGAGGACTGGATTCAGTGGGTTATGAGTTGTGTAACTTCTACCTCCTTCTCTGTTATAATCAATGGGGAGCACACTGAGCTTTTTGGAGCTTCTCGCAGTCTTCGACAGGGAGACCCTCTTTCCCCATATCTCTTTCTTCTTTTTGCTGAAGGGTTGGGGAGATTGTTGAAAAGTAATATTGAGTCGGGGGTTATCCAAAGGTGGAGGTGGGGCAATGAGTTGCCTCCTCAGTCACACTTACAATTTGTGGATGATACTGCCCTGATGGGTATGACTACTATCAGGGAGGCTACTAATCTGCATAAGGCTTTGGATGTTTATCTCACTGCTTCTGGTCAATTAATTAATGAAGATAAGTCCTCCATCTTCTTTTTTAATACACCTGGACCTATTCAACAGAGAATTGCTCTTATTATGAGGTTTCATATAGGCTCTCTTCCTTTGAATTATCTAGGTATTCCTATCTCTTCTGGTAAGCTCCCTAGAGATTCTTGGTAGTATATTCTAGACAAATTTCGAGTGAAGGTTAATCATTGGACTCATAGATGGCTTTCCTTTGCTGGGTGTGTTCAGTTGCTTAAATCTGTGGTTTAGGCTCTTCCCTTGTATAGATGTATGCTTCAAGTGGCTCTAATGGGCTTTGTTAAGGAATTGGATTCCTTGGCAAGGCAGTTTTTATGGGCTAAAAACTTGTCTTCTTCTAAATGGAGCCTGGTCAGATGGGCTATTGTGTGCCCCCCTAAACAGTTGGGTGGTTTGGGTTTGAGGCATTCATCTTTATCTGGGATGGCATTGGCTACAAAACTTTATTGGAGATGGTGTGTGGAGCAAGATCAGCTATGGGCTAAAATTCTACTTCTTAAGTATCTTCCTAGGATCCCAAAGGATGAGGTTCCCCGTTATCCTCTAGTGGGAAGTGGATCAGTGATTTGGGGGACTCTCAAGAAAGGGGCTACTTTGATTAAGGAGGGATTATTTTGGATATGTAAGAAGGGAACAGATGCTCTCTTTTGGTCTGACTCTTGGGATGGTTTTCCTCCCATTATCTCTCAGTTTCCTAATTTACTGGCTCTCTGTCAGCACTTCTTGGAGGCTGGTTGGTCAAGGGTGAGTGATTTTAAATATTTTCACCCTTGTGATCAATTGGAGGTTGCTAGTTGGAAGTCCCCGCGTGAGTGGCCGATGGTTGGTTTGGAGGAAGATTGTGTTGAGCTTCATACTATTTTATCAGTTAGACACTGTAGTTCCCTCAAGGACAAGGATGTTCTTGCTTGGCGCCCAAATCCTAAAGGCATTTTTTCTGTGGCTAGTGGATATCAGGAATTGATGGCTCGCAGATTGAATGGAGAAGAGGTCCATTGGTGGAAGTATGTGTGGAATAAGTTCTCTTGGCCAAAATGTAATTGCTTTGTGTGGACTTTGGCCTGGAATAGGTGTTTGACTTGGGACAATATTCATAAGCGTGGATTTCATGGACCTTCCTTATGTGTTTTGTGTGGTGCTGCTGAGGAGGACTCTTCACATTTGTTCTTCAGATGTTCTTTCTCCTTACAGCTCTGGCACCTTTGGTGGGTTGTTTGGAAACACCCTTGTGTTCATGCTTCATCCTTGGTGTAATTTTGGAGAAGTCTGGGTAAGCCCCCTACTTTGACTCCTTTTCTTCAGATTGTTTGGTGCATTGGACCTACCTTTATTCTCTAGTAGATTTGGCTAGAGCGAAATCGTAGGATTTTTCGAGGGGAAAGGTTAGGTATCCAACAAGTTTGCTATAGAATTTTGGGAATGATCCAGGAGACTGTGGAAGCTAAATGTGAGGTGATGTTCCCACTTGATAGAGGGGATGCTGAAATTATTGACAGAATGGGTTTTCAAGGTTTGTCTCCTACCTCTGCTTGTGTCAGAAGGGGTAGAAGTGTGAAAAATAAAGTTCAAAGGATGGGTAGATGGATGCCTCCTCCTGAGGATATCTTGAAGATTAACACAGATGGCTCTTCCCGTGGTAATCCTGGACCTGCTGGGATTGGCGGTGTGGGTAGAGACTGTTTAGGGGAAGCTGTGTTCTTCTTTTCTATTTATAAAGGTTGGTAGGCTAATAATTTTATGGAGGGATTGGCGATTGTCTATGCTCTAGAGCGTGCTTATGCTCTAGGTTGGCGTAAGGTTATTTGTGAATCTGACTCTCAGGTTATTGTGAATTTGTTGATTGAACATAAGGTGAAGGATGTTAATTGGCAGCTGGCTCTAGTTGTTCAACAGATTTTGCAAATTAGTTCTAGGATGGATATGGTGTCCTTTGTCCACATTCCACGTGAGTGGAATAGGGTTATTGATTGTTTGGCGAAGTGGGCTTCAGATCATGTTGATGTTTGGAGGGTTGAAGAATGGAGACATCTTCCCCAAGATTATTGTTTGGATCTGAGGAGGACCTTGACCGAGGATATGGATGGTTGTGGAGTTGGTTGACCAATGCTCTTGCTCTTCTATTGTTCTTATGCTTTTCTCTCAAAGCTATTGCTCTGAGATTTGCTTGTAATATTTTTTTTGAGTTTCAATAAAGTTTTTACCCCTCTTTTTCAAAAAAAAATTAATAGAGAAATAAATGTTAAAATGAATTAATTAAATAATTAAAATTTATTTAATTAATAGATGAGAAATAACTTTAGAGAATAATTAAATAATTAACATTATTTAATCACGACTATGAAGATACAAATTATGACGAAATTGAATTCATAGGCTTAGACCAAATTTCAGTGTCTACATTTTGCCCATCTTTGATACAATGTCATTTTGGCATTGTGTCAAAGAAAAAGATAGAAAAAAAAATATATGCCCCAATGAAAGTACGATGAGGAAGGATGACAAGGAAGTAGTGGTATGCCCCCTCGAGAGGACAACTAGGTTCAAAGGAAACAAATGTGCTCTCAAAATAGATAAGAGGACTAGAAGATGAAGGACAAAAAGGATAGAGGAACATAGATAAGGGTGGTGAAGATGTAGAAAAGAAGAAATATTAGTGCGAAAAGATGAATGTTAGTATTAGAAATCTTTAATGTTTTTCCAAAACGCAATAGGTCTTTTATTAGTTACTGCCCAATGATGATTTAATGCAAGGCCTATTGTGTTTTGGCAAAACATTGAAGATTTATAATACTAACATTCATCTTTTTGCACTAATATTTCTTCTTTTTTGCATCTTCACCACCCTTATCTATGTTCCTCTATCATTTTTGTCCTTCATCTTCTAGTCCTCTTATCCATTTCGAGAGCACATTTTTTTCTTTGAACCTATTTGTCCTCTCAAGGGGGCATACCACTACTTCCTCATCATCCTTCCTCATCCTACTTTCACTAGGGCATATCTTTTTTTTCTATCTTTTTCTTTGACACAATGCAGAAATAGCATTGTATCAAAGAGGGGCAAAATGTAGACACTGAAATTTGGTCTAAGCTTGCGACTTCAATTTCTTCATAATTTGTATATTCATAGTTGTGATTAAATAATGTTAATTTTTAATTATTCTCTAAATTTCTTTCTCATCTATTAATTAAATAACTTTTAATTATTTAATTCATTCATTTTAACATTTATTCCTCTATTAATTAAATAAACTTAATTATTTAATTAATTCATATTATTTTTATTCAAAATTTGTTTAATTAAATAAATGTTGTTTATATAATTACATCACTAATCAACTTTATCCTCTTTCTTAAATTAAATAAATTCTTACTTAATTTATCCTAATCATATTTCCAACTATAATTAAATAAATACTTTAATTATTTAATTTTTCATCAATTCCTCGGTCAATTAAATAATCCTTAAATGTCGAATGTTGAATTAAATAATCATTTAATTCATAAAAGCCTATTTTGGGGATATATTCTTTTATATTTAGATAATTTTTTAATTTATCAAATTATTCATTTCCACTTGTCTTGAGATCTATTTAAATCAGTGAGTTATCTCCTGATTTAATAACTGGTTGTCTTTCACGAATAAACTTTGTCATAACTAGTCAGTTGTCTAGTTTTAATTCTTATGCATGTACACATTTATTAATTAATTTATGTGTGTTCGAATAGACTATTTTTATTAATCTATATTTATCATTTTCTTGCAAACATTATTCTTCTAATTTTTGAATACCTTCAACTAGAGATTAAATCATTATTTAATCTTGATCTCTATTCTTAGGTTTTATCACTCACATCAGTACTAACACTTATCTCAATGCATGTCGAATCTTTTAATCTGCATCGTTCATCTATCTTTCAATCTCAGCCTCTCATTCGAATGGTCAATTTTCTATAAATTGACCTGACTTTCATCATTTCAACTCCTCCCAAAATTGTATGACTTTTGGAACACTTGTTTAATCTTTGATACTTCACTATAATCACAGACATCAAGGCTATACTTGCACACATACTGAAAATCTGAGGGAAAGAATACTATCATGGCGAAATGGAGAAGGACAATCGAGGTCATTCATGGAAGGATGTAGATACTAGGTGAGAACACTCTTTGTTTATGTTTATAATTTCCTTTGTGCTTTGTTGTTTAGTTTTAGTTTACGATTCGAGTTTGATTGCATTGTTATTGCTTTAATCCCATTTTGTTTTCATGATATTACATTGGTGAACCTGACGTGAAGACACATTCTTCACAAATCCGTAGAGGTTTTATTCAATTTTTGTAGGTATCATACGTCCCGACACATCTAACAAAAAAAATGGTGCAACTGATATTATGAACTGCATCTCCCAAATACAGCGACACATTTGACAAAATTTGATGCATTTGTGGCTCTTTGCAATGCAATCGACTAGTAAAAATCCATGACGCGTCTACTACTCTGAACGAAGCATCTGACTGGTGAAATTTTTGGGTTCAATTTCTGATTTATAGTTTTCATTGTGTTTTTATTTGAGCTAATTTATAGTTTGTAGCTAAGCAATTAACGTAGTATTTGTAGGACGTAGCATAAAAGACAAGTTTTTGAAACCCCTCTTGCAGGACGATCGAAAAAGACCAATTCAAAACTATTGATGAATTGTTTTGCAACATGTGTCGAAGACTATTTTGAAACATATTGTTTGGTAGATTAGAAAATTGTCATTTGAGTTTAAAATTTACTACTGTCTATTGTGTTTGGTGCGAAAGCATGCTCTGTTATTACCCCCGATTTAGTATATAGAAGTATCCTCTCCCCTTGCACATTTGTGTGATCCTGGGTGCAAGAGAACTTGTTACTGACTCGAGAAATTGGGCCTGTCTTGGTGGGAAAAAGTACTCACCCCAAGACGACTCAGACCGGTAACATGCTGAACCCAAGCGACTTCTAGCCGGTATATAAAAGTGGGTACTTGAGGAATGTTCAAGTATCACGAGTATTGTTCCAACAAGAAGGGTAGCAATGGTCTCTTGTCGCATGGATGATACCCCAGGAACGAAATTCCACTACTAAAAAGCCCTTGTTTTTAGTTAAGCCAAAAACCTTTATCTATTTGTTGGTACAGCAAGTCAGACCTATGAAGCCATCTCACATTCTTATGGTTCATAGTAGAGATGAAAAGTATGCCATGGGAGTTTCATGGGTACTGTAGCTTGGTTGTCCCGAAGAAGTGAGTGTCGTGGAGTGGTGCTAGTGGAGTCAAGCTACTAGTCATCCGCTTTGAATAAGCATAGCTAGGGAAACCCAAGTGAGAAATAAACAAGTATTGTCTTTCACAGCCTTAGGATTGTACTTGTTTTCTGGAAATACACATGTTCATGATCGTCAAACTGAAAAATACATTGTCTTTTGATTGTTTTTTCTTGTCAAAACTTGATCACGAAACAGAGTCAGTTTAAACTATCATTTACTGGAAAACCACAACTGTCAATAGAGTCACAATTGTCCACTAGAAAAACACATTTGTTAGGTATAGTCGCATTGTTTACCATTCTATCACATTTGTCAAAATTGAGTCGCATCTTCCTATCATTAACTTGCATCTATACTTAGAGTCGCATCTATTACAAAGTTTGTCGCATCTGTCAAAAACCTAGTCCAATTCGCATGTCCCTAAATCTGAGTCGCATCTATTTAAACTTGTGCCGCATCTACCAAAATAGTTCGCATTTGTTTAGTAGAAAAACCACATCGGATATCTCAATCACGTCTGTCATTACCTCTGTTACTGCTAAACCCGCATTTGTTACATTTTGTGATGCATCTGAATAGGTGAGCTACATCTGCAGTCTAGAACGACACATATACCCCTGTCACAGAACCAACCTACTTTTACCAGTACATAGTCAGACTCTTGAAAACCGCATTTGATCAGTACATAGTCGCAGTTGATACCCTGAATCGCATCTGCTACAAACAAAACTACATGTGTCTGATACATATAACTGAATTTACCAGAAAACCACAATTGAGAAAGTAAACTGCAACTGTTAAATTTACTATCATAGACCGAGAACAAACAGTCAAACTAGTATCTGACTTATCCTTTTCACTAATTCTTGGAAAAAAACTAGAAAGTTCACTCAAAATTTGCATGTTTACATTCTTTAGAAATCATTCAATCATAGTGATAGATACCCTAGTTGTAGATCTTACTTTCATCTTAGGGGTCTTTATTTCCTTTAGAGAGATAATTTTTTGTAGATTTTAGGATAGGCACCTTTCACGCTTTGAATAAACCCTTGATTCAACAAATGTTGTCATTGAACCTAGTCATCATATCTTTTTTCATACACGTGAATCCTTCCAGCTCATTAGTCTAGTTTGGGAGTTCACCTTATTTTTTGGTCCTAGTCCTACGAAGGTTCCTTGTTAAAACTAAATTGAAACCTGGGTTAAGTTTTAGCTGATAGGTAACCTCTTTTAGAATTTTCCAATTTGATCACTTAGAATTTTGCATATTCGAACACTGTCATCCTCAAATAGCATCATTTTAGACATACCTTATTTGCAAAGAAAATACCAAAAAAATAGCTACATACATACATCCTTTATATTTGGAAAATCCGAAAAACATATATTAGATTCATACTATCCATAGGCTTAGCTTTTGCATCACTTGCACTTTGAGCTTACATTACATGGTTCGAACAAGATCGAAAAGGAAAGAAAGAGAAAAGATGGTTGATCCAAATGAATTCATCAATCCCTTCTCAAACCCCTTTTCAGGGACATCTTCATCAAGACCTCACAAGAATTTGTTAGAGAAATTTGTTACTAGACACACACAAGGACGTGTTATAGTGAAAGACATAGACGTTGTTGCACAGGACCCTGAGTTTGCTTCCTTTGTAGATGACTATCTAGCAAATGATCCTCACTGATACTTAGCCAAATTGCTAGCAGAAGGTGCCAAACTACCTCCTAATTTTGATGTCTGTACCCTACAAATTGCATCTACTCAGGGAACAAACACCACTACCACTGGTGCTACTATACCTCAAGTGACTACTGCTATACCATCTGGAGGACCTACACAAAGTGGTTCAACAATACACACATCTCCATTTGGTAAGCCTACCTTGACACACCTGGGCTAAATTTCACCATAGGGGTGTCATCGTCCAATCCATTCGGTCCTCTTGTTGGGATCAACAAATTATTGTACATGACGCCTTTCCCTCATGGGTATGTTATACCAAACTTGCGCAAGTACAATGGAAAGTGAAATCCAATCGAACACATAAGAGAATTTTTCACGATGTGCATAGATGTTGCCTACGACCTCACCTATCTTATGAGACTCTTTCCAAGAAGTCTTATTGGAATTGCACTAGAGTGGTTTTCAGGTCTTGACTATGGCATAAAATCATGGGGCGAACTGGCTGAGAAATTCATTGAACAATTCTCATGCAACATAGACCATGAGATTAACATAGAAACCTTGTTTCGTACTACACAAGACGAAGAAGAAACTTTTATTGCCTTCTTCCAGAGGTGGCGAACTATAGCCAATCAATCTCCTGTCGAAATACCTAAGAAATAGGTCACTATGTTCCAAGAAAACCTCAACCCAAAATTGAGAAGTGACTTAAGGGTACATTGTTGCACATCCTTTACAAAACTAGTGGAAAAGGGGCTCATACTAGAAAAATCTCATTGACAAAGGAGAACTTAAGACAGACACTGAACAAAAATTGAAATGTGCAAAACACCCCCATTGACTGACACAAGTTTTGGTCTCAAAATAAAAATGTTACCAATGATGGGGTAGTTGATGCTAAAACTTTACAAGCAGGACTGATCATCACACTTAGAGGAAATAACCCCTCTACCAACACACTTAACGTCATCAATCAAACCCACAACACTACCCAAAACACCCAACTGCCACAACACCAGAGACGATTTCCAAAACATGAGTTCACTCCCCTCGGGGAACCCATCGAGTCAGTCTTCAAACAACTGTTGCAACACAATCTTATACAGCTTCAAGAGCCAAGACAATACGATCCAGGGCAATTCAAACCATCTTTGTGGGGTGATAATGCCTTTTGTGATTTCCATCAGACCAAAGGATAGCCTACAAAATTGTCATCAACTGAAAAACATCATACAAGACTTTGTCGACAATAGAACTATTGAAGTCAGTGGACAGAAACTTACATCTTCGAACGCTGATCACAAGGTCTTTTGGGATCCATTACATGACCATGTGAAAGGAAACGCCCCCAGTTCGAGTAACAAGACCAATACTTCGGCCAACTATGCTAATGTTAAGCATGATTATAGTGGCACAAACATAAATCACCTTTGGGCCGCTCATGAGTAGGTCAATAGCATTTCCATAAATAAAACTCCCAAGTGTGTTGTTAATACTCGTCGGACCAAGATCACCATCCAAGGCCCTACATCACATCAACCACCACAGACTTCCAAGTCGTAGTATAACTTACTTGACTAGTTGGGGAAGACCCCAACCCAAATCTCCATCTTGGAACTATTGTGTATCTCCCCTAAACATCGCTCTATTTTAGACAAGACCTTACAAAGTACCACTATCCCTAATGATCTCGATGTCAATCATTTCAAGGAAATGGTAGGCTACTTGACTAAGAATCATCATGCCACCTTCTCCGAACAAGACTATGCAACTGAGAAGACAAATCATAATGACCCATTACATCTTGAAGTTCTTGCTGACAAAACCAAAGTTAGAAGAGTCCTAGTAGACGGAGGAGCAGGGTTAAATCTTTGCACTTTAAAATTGGTTAAGGCATTAGATTTCTCAGAAGCATGTGTGGACATAACCAAAAGCATTGTCGTTAAGGCTTATGACGATGAAGAATGCAAATCAAAGGGGGTGGTAACACTTCCTATCAGAATTGGTCCTACAGTCATGGAGAGAAAATTCCAAGTCTTGGATCTCACCCTTCCATACAACCTTCTGCTAGGCAAACCATGAATTCATGCTATGAAGGCAGTTCCTTCTACCTACCATCAATGTCTCAAATTTCCCTACAATGGCACTGAAATAACAATAGATGGTGACCCAAATCCATTCCAATATTGCACCATTTATGAGAGGCACCCCAGCGCCAAGTGCCTGTAAACCAAGAAGCCTCATCATCCAATTCATCTCATTATGTCAATCCATCTACTCTCACTAGAACATCCACTTCGCCTTCATTACCTTCCACTCCTAAGGTTGAGATCCAAGACAAGGGTTGTGGAGAATATCACATGAAGACATCTTATTGCGTTAGCTATTGGATTCCTCCTAAATCATACTGTTTACCTATAGCAGATAGGAGACAATCAGTGGTCACCATACACATCCCTCCCTCAACAACCTTTACAAAATGGGGAGAATTAAGCAAAGAATCCATACACACATAAGATGTGACCTCCTGGTTGTAGAGAGAAGACCATGAAGAACCTCCCTCGCTCACATTCCTACATATCAATATGGCAAAGGTTTCACAATCATGCAGAGCAAGGGATATAATGGACATAGTGGTTTAGGCTTACATCAAGATGGGAGGACTGAACCAATCATTGTTTCTAAGTGGCCGAAAGGCTTAGGGCTTGGATTTCAACCGATTCAGATTGGTGTTCCTAGTACCACATCACCTTTACTTGAGGAAGTAAGTGCTTCTAAAAATATCAAGACATCTGACAAACCATCTGACCAACCCTACTATGATTCCCCCGACTCAAACAAATATGAGTGGGATTCCCTATCCTCCACCTTTGCCATGGACCTTGATAAACTTTTTGGAGAACTTGACTTAATGTTGAAATCCTCATCAAATCCTTTGAATTCTTGTCCACCTAAGACTTTGACAAAAGAGGAACGATTTAAACATTACTACTGGGAATCTCTTGATCCTACCTACCTCTTGGGAACCTGATAAATCTGTTTTAGATAACCAAACCTTGGCATTAGGTCCACCTCAAAATCCACCTAGATCTAAGCAAAAGAGCTAAGAGGACTTGGTACGAAACTTTTGTGACTATATGAACAACTCAGCTTTTACCTTGACCTCGTTGAACTTAACAACTTCGATGATGACATGCCTTTAGTTTATCCCCAGCTCATCGATTGGGACCAACAAGACACGCCCATCTTAGATGTTTTTGAGAATAACGAAGCAATTGTTGAGTTCATGGGATTACAAGAAGGCATACCTAGTGGTGATCACAAGGTTGGGTTTACCATTGACTTGGAAAAAAGGCATATTTTGGGGAATCTATTCAACCCTCCATTCCCAAAAATAAGAAAAAGAATGAAAAAGATAAAAATGATGAGTCTCTAGGTGAAAACCGAAAGGCGCTTTTAGACAATGAAAAAGCAAAAAGTAAGGACGCATTTGAATGTGAAAACCTCTCTAAGGCACCTAAGCATGGAGGTTTGAACATTCTCCCTGTTGCACAGGAAAAGTCACCCATGCTAGTTGAAGAATCAGTGGAAGTTAACATAGGCACAAAAGAGAATCCCCGACTGGTATATTTTGTAGCATTATTGACAAAAGCAGAGCAACCAGAATTTTGTGACTTCTTTACACAACGACAGATTAATTTTTCTAGGTCATACGCAGACATGCCTAGGCTGGATCCTGAACTTGTACTACATCATTTTCCCTTACAACCAGGTGTAAAACTAGTGAAACAGAAATTGAGGAAAATACACCCATAGATTGATTTACTAGTCAAGGTTGAGTTGAAGAAATTGTTAGATGTTGGCTTCATTAGATCAATCGACTATGCAAATTGGATTTCCAATCTTGTACCAATCACCAAACCAACAGGGGGCATTTGTATCTGCACAAATTTCAGAGATATAAATAAATCGTGTCCTAAAGATGACTTCCCTCTGCCCAACATTGGCATGATAGTAGACATGACCGTAGGATATGAGATGTTATCCCTTATGGATGGATTTTCAGTGTATAATCAGATCAAAATTGCAACTGAAGCCCAACCTAAAACAACTTTCACATGTCCTTGGGGAACGTATTGCTAGAATGGAATGCCCTTTGGACTCAAAAACACTAGAGCAACATATCAGCGAGCTATGACCACTATTTTTCACAACCTTATTGTTACCTATTTTTCACTTTGAGCTCAAACAGGTAGAGCTGAATGAAATTCATCATTGATAGGTACAGAATTTTTCATGTTTTGCTGATTTAAGTATTCATTGATTATCATAGAGATTAATTTACATCTGAATCATAGTTTATTGTGCAAGCATTTGAAATAGAAGATTGAAAATTTGCATAGTAATGTTTTTTATTCATTTTGTAAAAATGTTGAATCTCACACAAGCCACGAGAGTAACTGAATTTGATTATGACAATCAAATGATGAATACACAATTCAAGACAAATTACACTACTGAACATAACATAAGCGTAAAGAAGAGGAGCAATTCATCATTGCCTATAATGATGAATCACTTTCATTGGTGTCTTCAGTCGTCGCGTCTCCAAGTTGTTGCTGCCTCGTTCCATGAACCTGCAAAGTTATAAAGAAATGGCGTTAGAGGTGTACTCTAAGCAATGATGAATTACATTTTGCCTTATGCCTATACTACCAACATAAATGTAATTTGCATCAAAACAAGCATTCATCAGATGAGAGGCTGATAATCAAGAGAAACATAACTTAATGGAAGCTTTCAGCTTCTTTTATTTTGCTAACTTGTTTGTTTCAGTGTGTAGGAACAGGTTCATCATGTTCGAGATCATTTCATCAGATATGTGGAGTAAAACGGGCTCCCACAAGGGTTGAGCTCGGCATATGAAGGAGGACACACTCTCAAGTTACATACGCAAGTTCATTAATATTGATAACAGTCATTAAGAGAGTTGATGAAGCTAAAGGATATAATCATAAGAGCAACCTTATTTCTGAGTGTTCATAACTTCAAAAGCATATAACAATCTTAAAAGAAGACATCGTATAACCCTGTGAGGCATGTATAGTATGAGAAAGGTACAAATTCTAACAACTGTAAGCTCTGTTCGAGCTTATCAGCAAAAACGTGCAACAAATCAAAGATCATGCTAATCTCATAAGAGTTTTTGAAATGATGACAGTTCAGCTCATAATCAGTCATAAATTACCACGAATGATAGTCACCATGATTTGAACAACAGTCAAAATTACAGCATACCTTATCACAACAAAGATGCCAGAATTTGAACAACATTTAGTAATAGCAAAAAAATCATGCATATACGATTATGGGAGGAATGTACGGTTTCAGCTGTAGCACAGTCATGATAATGAGCATTTATCAGAGTAGTGATAAGGTGAAGCCACAATGTATGGAGTAGTATGAAAAGGAAAAATCAGAGTCACAATGCCATTCAAAGCCACAACAGTGAAATGTCTACAGTCTATTTCAAAAGAAGATACCATTATGTTCACATCATAAATTAAGAATGATAATATACTCATGGTGGAGTTCGTGCACAGCAATATAAAGGATAGCACTACCATCCATTTGAAAATATTCTTATTGTCAAAGAGTGATAGAAAGCTATAGAAAGTTGAATATATAAGTAGTCATATGAATGTTTTCAGAAGGATTTAAGAAGCATTCGAATTCCAGATAAACCTTCGAGTCTGTTCGTGAAACAAGAATACCTAGATTTAGAATAAGGATAGCCACGGCCAGATTCAAATCATGATAAATATCTTCAAGTTATAAATGTATATGTTTAGAGATAGAAGGGAAAAGTCTGGAATATCCATTAGCTACAGTCAAAATGATTAAAAATGGCTTCAAAACGTAAAAGTTTCCATTCTATGGCTTCAGAATGGAAAAAAAAGCATAGATTTCTGTTAAAGAAGCAAGTTACCTTGTGATTTCCAGCGATTTCCCTCAGAAAGTTATTCAGGATGCAAGAGATAATCAACAGGAAAGACCATGAAAGTCATCCAGATATTGCTCGAATGGTGAAGACGAGCTTCAAACTCCAACAGTGGCAGCCTCAAAACAATTAAAGATATAGAAAATATCAGAGTATATGCATGGTTGTGGCTTTTATGCCCAGATTTGTCTCAGAAAATGGAGTAAAAGAACATTGAAATGCTTAAATTTAGTATTACCATGAATTTCTTATGGAAATCTAGCAAAAGATCACTCAGAAAACGTCCAAGACTACCCAACATCAAAGAATTTCTTAGAAACCCTATTAGGTAGCATGGTGGCCAGTTTTCCTCTCGAAGCTT
This sequence comes from Sequoia sempervirens, assembly GCA_007258455.2. Taxonomy (NCBI): domain Eukaryota; kingdom Viridiplantae; phylum Streptophyta; class Pinopsida; order Cupressales; family Cupressaceae; genus Sequoia; species Sequoia sempervirens. The sequence continues at coordinate 171,974,642 of VDFB02168118.1, forward strand.
CTCCAAGTCAAATACAAAGTAATGATAATGTTTTTTTTAGGGTTTGAGGGCTTTTGTCTATATGCCCAAGTCAAAATGGATTTTTGGTCATTATTGAAACATTATCATTTTGCTTTATTCATCCTTCGTGGCCATAATTTCTAAGTCAAATGCTCACAATATGCACAATGATGTGGTCGGATCTTTTAATTATTGCATGAAATGAATATGGTCGACTATAATAAGATGATATAGTCGTTTTATTTTTGTTAAATGGAATATGCATATTTTCAAATATATGCTAAGTATAGTGTATAAAGCTGTGAGGGGAGAATAATACTATCAAATTTTGCAAGTGAATTATTCTTATTTATTTATTTGCATTGTATCATGTAAGCTAATTAATTAAATGATATGTTATAAATCATTTAATTAATTTAGCATTTTAAAATGCAAATAAATAAATGTTATGTAAAGCTAAGTTGTAACTATTGTCTCAACTGAAGATTAATCATGCATGGATTGAGTTCAAGATATCACAGACGGATTGATACAAACGAGGAGATTTTCGCATGCTTGGACTCATTGTTTATAGCTAATCAGTTCAATTCGAGTTACTTTCCAATTACACACATTGTGACTGTGGGTTTGGATCATCATACACTCAATTTGCTTTAGTTTTGGGCCCATTTTTCAAGGCTCTTTACTTTTGCTCGTGAGAGGCATTCAAGGAGGATATTTTTCACTTTATGATCACTTTCAATTGCTTGTTCATGCACTTTGAAGTGCATTCTCATTGTATATATTGAAAAATTTTATCTTTTTCAATTTGGTTCTTATTTTTCTCCTTTGCACTCTGCAAAAGCGAATTATTTTGTAACTCAACATTATTTTCAGATTAATACAGCAGCAGGTTTACAGGTCAATTAGTGTGTTTTTGTAGAAAGACTCCTTTCATTACCATCTTTTTTAGAATTCGCCTTCAAGTTTTCAAGCATCATTGTCATGTAGGATTGATCGAAGTGATTATTGTGTTTGCAGTTTATGAAACCTTTAAATATTTATGTCTCCTTAATGAATTTTTGTATGCATCCAAGTTTAAATCCATTGGTTAAACATTGTGCTAATCAATAATCAAACAATCTAGTTGTGAGAATCATATTTTCCTTCTATGATTGTTTCTTTAAAAGCCTCTGTTTAAAACATTCAAGTGTTTAAGCTTTTAGATCTACTTGTGCGAATGAAAATAGTGAGTAATCATTCTGTGAGTTAAGTTTGCATATTGAATACTTCGGTGCATCACCATAGTTAAGTTTCATAGTTCAGAATTTAGATTTAGTCTTTCTCCCTTTTCCAGCAAATCACTCAGTTATTAACCCGAAAATTAAATAGGAACCAGCCCAGAATCTGGAGGCCTAATTCCTTATAGGATACCCACAGCCTGGAATTAGTTCCAATGTTTCAACAGATTGCTGAATTTCAATATTCAAGCATTCGAGTGCAATCTTTTTGACAACACTTATACACACTCTTATGGAGGATTATGTTGATGATCTTATTGCTAAATCACTGACAAGAGCTGATCATTTACAGGTCTTAGACAAGATATTTCAAAGACTAGAAGGGTATAAAGTGAGACTAAATCCGAAGAAATGTGTGGAGTGAAATCAGGAAAGCTTTTGGGGTATATCATTTCTAGATGAGGCATTGAAGTGGATCTAACCAAGGCAAAAGCAATCATAAATATGCCTCCACCAACTAATCTCAGTCAGCTAAGGACATTAAAAGGGAGATTGCAATCCATCAAAAGATTCATAGTGCAGTTGGCAGATAAGACACATCCCTTTCAACATTTACTTAGAAAGGGAATACCTTTTGTATGGACAGGTAAATGTCAGGAAGCTTTTCAACTGATTAAGGATTACCTCCTCACACCACCAGTCTTAATGCCACTTGTTGAGGGACGACCATTGATTCTCTATATTTCAGTAACCTACTCATCACTAGGAGCATTGCTTGCACAGAATGACAATGAAGGTCATAAAAGGGTAGTATACTATATTAGTCGCACTTTGGTAGGTTATGAACTCAACTACAGTACCATTGAATGTGCTTGTCTTGCGGTAGTATTTGCTACTCAAAAAATAAGGAACTATATGCTAAACCACCAGACAATGTTGGTTGCGAAGATAGATCATCTGAAATATCTTCTAAGCAAAGTAGCATTAATAGGGTGACTGGCAAAATGGGTAATGATACTTAGCAAATATGATATCCAGTATGTGGAGAGAAAAGCTATCAAGGGACAAGTCATTGCTAATCAGTTGGTTGATGCACCGATACAAGCAGATCACCCTTTAGTTGCATATTTTCCTGATGAGATTATATTCACCATTGACACAGGCATGACATGGAAACTATACTTCGATGTGTCTCATACAAATCATGGCTCAAAGGCTGGTATATTATTTATTACACCACAAGGTGATTCTATCCCTAAGTCATTTAGGATAGCCTTTCCATGTACCAACAACATAGCAGAATATGAGGCTCTTGTGACAGGATTACGCATGGCAATCAAATGGAAGATCAAGAACCTATAGGTTTATGGTGATTTTGAACTGATAATCCGACAAGTAAATGATGACTATGAGACTAAGGATGAAAAGCTTGCTCCCTACAAACACATGCAAGATAGTTTCAAGGAGTACTTTGACAAGGTTGGCTTTCATCAAATACCTTGTGTTCTATACAAGACAATAAACACCATGGCTACTATTGCTTCACTCTTGGACATACCTTGCAACGTGCCTAAATTTGAGTTCTTGGTAGAACAACTTTTGGTCCCTACCTATGACATCCCAAATTCAGAGATGGTGTGTGATATTGTTGGTCTCGATTCCCCACAGTATAAAGATATCTATGACTACCTCCATGCCGAGATCATACCCCCTGACCTTTCCAATAAGCAACGTAGGACATTCCTTCGTAAGTCAGCCAAGTACACCATCATCAGAGACACCCTTTATAAATATGCCCTAGACAATACCCTATTGAGATGTCTCGATATTGAAGAAGCACAAGCAACCTTGCGTGGGGTACATGAGGGTATATGTGGATCCCATCTAGCGGTCCTACCTTAACTAAGAAGATTATGAGATTGGGTTACTATTGGCCTACCATGGAAAAGGACTCATATATCTTTGTCAAGAAATGTCGCCAGTGTCAGATACATGGAGATTTGATACATGCATCAGCGTAGGAGCTCTGTCCCATAACGTCACCATGGCCCTTTGCCCAATGGGGACTCGACCTCATAGGTAAGATACATCCCACATCATCCAATAGCCATAAGTTCATCATTACCACCACTGAGTATTTTACGAAGTGGATCGAAGCTATTCCCATGACCTACATCACCGACACACAGATCTCATCCTGAACTATATCATATGTCGGTATGGTGTTCCTCAATCTATTATCATAGATAATGGTCGTGCATTCAACAACCAAGAAGTTTGTCATCTATGTGAAGAGTTCCATATCCAACATTTTTCCACCCCATATTACCCACAAGGTAACGACCAAGCAGAGGCATCTAATAAAACAATCATCAGAATCCTCAAAAAGACTGTCAATGATGTTGGTCGTGATTGGTATTTACAAAAAAAATCAACCTTATGGGCTTACCATACAAGCATTTGTACTCCCACTGGTGCCACACCATATTCCCTAGTATTTGGCTCTGAGGCCATCTTACCTATTGAGGTCGAGATTCCTTCCCTATGGGTATCTTTGAAAGGGCACATTGATGATGAAGAGTACTGAGTTTCAAAACTACATGAGCTAGAATTCCTAGATGAACGAAGATAGAAGGCATTAGATCATCTCCAAGCATATTAGAATCGTCTTTGTCGCAGCTACAATAGGAAGGTCTTGAATAGAAACTTTGACATTGGTGACCTAATCTTAATGGAGAATCCTAAGAATCAAGTTGAAAGAGAGAAACCAGGAAAGTTTGAACCTAACTGGTTAGGACCCTACATTGTCACAGAAGCCTTTGGTTTAGGAGCGTATCAACTCTCTACTCCTGAAGGAGAATCATTGTTAGCACCTATCAATAGTATTCATCTAAAGAAGTTCTACGCATAACTTCTGAGAGCCTCGTCTTAATTATCAAAAATCAAAATCAAAATCAAAAAATCAAAAAAATCGTTACCAAGGTGAAAACTTGGCAAACAGGCATCTTGGTAACATCAAAAAAACCAAAAAAATAAAGAAAATAGTAAAGAGAAATAAGTCGTTCAATAGTGAAAACCACTTCAGTGGCACTTTGGATAAGTACCATGGTGAAAACCTAGAAAATAGGCACCATGTGTAGTTGACTCTACTCCTTTGTCTACTATCATTCTACTCTGACTTCCCTATACATATCACTTATCCATGTGCATATCACATATTTTCCCCATCCCTTGTACATACCATTCATAATAAATGGTTGTCCTTTCCATACCTTAGAACGATTGACATTGAGTGCATTTCATATCCCCTATTTTATCCTACTCATAATCAATTGGTCTTATACTCGACTGAGGGCAAGCACTTTACCTATGTCATATTTGGTTCTTACATTGGTTATCCTGAAGACGTAAAACCATCGAAAATCCAAAAACATTACAAAATGTCTTGAGAAAATCCAAAAACATTACAAAATGTCCTGAGAAAATCCAAAAACATCTGAAAATTTCAAAAAGACAAAATCAAAACATGTCAAAAATCCAAAAATAAAGTCAGAGTCAGTCACACTTATCAGTCTGTCATTTGTCGAACTGCGTTGCCTCTGCAACTGGATGTAGGCAAGGCCATCTACCGATGTGCCCCTCAGGCATTTAGGTCAGTCCTTTTAGGTTTGTCTGTATAAAATCATGATTCAATCTATTTGTCTATATGACAAGGTCATTGGTCATGTCGAACTATGAGGTCTCTGCGTGTATAATGTAGGCAAGGCCATCAATCGATGAGCCCCTAAGGCCGCACTAAGTTAGTCCATTAGGGTTCATCACATGCACTACCACACACGTCAGATATCTTCATACAAATCAAACTTTTTATAGTTTGTCTTGCCAATCAAAGTCTAGTCGAACTACGAGGTCTCTGTGTGTATAACGTAGGCAAGGCCATCAATCGATGAGCCCCCCAGGCCGCACTAGGTCAGTCCTTTAGGGTTCGTCATCACACACAGTCAATTGTCAGCACATCATATCAAGTCATGCATCAACAAAATGAACAAGTCAACAATCTCATCAAGTCAAATCAAACAAATTGTCAAAGCAACAAACAAAACAAATCAACTTATGTTTGTTATAGGATGTGTCCTTCTTGAAAATAGATATCAGCAAAACAATCAACCTAGGTCTTATTCAGGATGAGTCCTTCCTAGATACAGACATTGTCAAACAAATCAACATGGCCTTACACAGGTTATCACATCAATGGCATCAGACTCAACATCTTATACGATACGTGTCTTTCTGAAACCAGGCTTTTGTCATGCCTTATACAGATAGTCACAAACTCGAAACCAATCTCAACATCTTATACGGTATGTGTCCTTCCTGAAAGTAGGCTTTATCAATCAATCATCTTATCAAACAAAACAATCAAACAAACAGATCAAGTTTTGACAAATATTTTATTGGATTTTTTAATTTGTGGCTTGTTAATCTTATCATTTTATTGACTTTAATTTAGAATCATGTTACTAGCTTTCTCAAGGATGTCCCGTGAAGGATTTAGAGAAACGACTATGTATTAGAATTTTTTTTTTTTTACTGTTGTTTGTCGACTGTCTTTTGGCTTTATCTTTGAATCATGTTACTAGTTTCTTCAAGGATGTCCCATGAAGGATTTAGAGGAGCAATGGCGTCTCATGACCCGTCTTTTATTTGTTTGTTGTATGTGGTTTCTCTTGACAAAAAGACTGGGGCAATTGTGCCTTTAGTATGAGTTAGAACACTCCTTGTTTGCGACTGTCTGTTTTTAGCAAGTGGATGACCTTGCACACCTTGATCTATCTCATATCATGGTGTTTGTCTCCATTTGTATCAGTTACTACCTAATGATGATTTAATGCAAGGCCTATTATGTTTTGGCAAAACATTGAAGATTTATAATACTAACATTCATCTTTTCGCACTAATATTTCTTCTTTTTTGCATCTTCACGACCCTTATCTATGTTCCTCTATCCTTTGTGTCCTTCGTCTTCTAATCCTTTTATCCATTTCAAAAGCACATTTGTTTTCTTTGAACCTGACTATCCTCTCAAGGGGGCATACTACTACTTCCTCATCATCCTTCCTCATCCTACTTTCACTGGGGCATATCTTTTTTTTCTATCTTTTTCTTTGACATGTCGAAATGACATTGTATCAAAGAGGGGCCCCAACAAAAAATGATTTAGTACTTTCTAAATCAATTCGTTTACAATGTTGGAGTTGTTTTCCAAAGTTTTACAATGTCCAATAATGGACTCAAATATTGAAAGTACAATCAATGAGAACTTTAAAATAGCACCAATGTGTAGTGCTCGAAAAAATAATCACCTCAATTAGAGGTCGTATATGAAAGTTACATCCAATTGAAGTTCAAAAAACAAAGAGTCCAAGTGTCAATTTCTGGATTGAAATTGTGTTAATTTCTAAATGTAAAAACTTAACACAGTTTCAATCCAAAAATTGACACTTGATTATCATGGACTATCGAAACTTGATGCTTTCAAATGAGGAGTCCTTCAAATTTGATGAGAAAATTGATTTTTTGGAAACATATGATCACTTGAGAAAAATACAATCACACTGCTGCAAAGAGCGCGAAATTTTACCCCAAATCAAAAAAATTGCACTCAAAAAGGCCTTCGTATGATTGAGAATGAGCCCTCTGAAATTCAGGTGCAAAAGTGAAAACTTCAATAGTGAGGAGTCATGAGTTTCAAAAAAATCACCTCCGCCAAATTTAGTTGAGGTCTTGCTAAATATAGAGTCCCGCCAATTTTAAGTATCTCCAAACAAATCTAGAACTCCGCCAGATGTAGAGTATAGACTGTTAAATTTAGTCCTCTAACAAAGTTGGAGAAACCGCCAAATAGACCGCTGAAATTAGCGAACTTGCCAAATTCCTTTTACAAAAGTTGAGGATAGGTACAAGTACAAGTACAACAGAAACTTTATATTATTTTTTTTGTTTAAATTTTTAATTTTTGAAATTTTTAATAAAAATAATAAATTAAAAAAAAATGCACACAAGTCCCAATGGGTTCCTGCGGTACCCTTGCAAGGTACAGCCTGCGCAGATGCACAGATTCGTACGGGCCTCAACAGTTTGCGCAAGTCCTTTGACCTTTTTTATTTTTTATTTTCTTTTGTTTTTTATTTTCAAAAAAAAATTATAATAAAAACTTTTTGACAACTTTAAAAAACTGCAATTTTTCAAAAAAAAAAAATTATTGCAGAAAAATTAATGAATTTTTTCCTCTATAAGTGTGTCATACCATATACACAGGTGGGTCATACAGCTCGATTTGCCAAAATAAATTGCCTCAAAAATCAACTTTTCAAATTTTGAGGATTTGGTAGTCAATCCTTAGGTTTCAACATCTTTTAAGCACAGTAGTGAGGTTTGTTTGGGCCAAAAATGCATCGATTTGACAACTACCTTATGGAACCTCTCAAAAAACTTCTATCTTCAACCCTTCACAGATCTCGCATCTAATGTCCAATTTGGACGAAACAAAAGTCTAATCTGACTTTTCTAATTGTTTTAAACTCAATAGTGAGCTCAAAATGTCTTCAGGAAGCTCTGAAATACCTGCAATAAAATACAATAGAGATGAATAAACTCAACACTCCCTTAGCACTGAACTAGTATTCCATATTACTAGCCAAGGGTAGGGGTGAGTGTTGTTTTTTATAGCAAAATAATGGCAGATAGTTCCAAGAGGAGTAATAACTCTCAAGTGCCCATAATAGGTGAGAATTTTACCTATTTGGTAAATGTCAAATTGCATGATTATGCCTATTCAGATAAAGACAAGAAATGGTTATAAGAAGTGGCTAATAAATCCAAAAGAGGGTGTGAAATTCAACTACCCAAAGGTGGGTGTAAGTAACACATGTGATAATAGATTGTGCCACATGTCCTCATCCTAACCATTCTAATATAACCTAAGCAAGTTTAATAGTATATGTAGAAAAAATAAATATTCCCTAACATAGAGAAAATAAAAAAACCTACACTAACATTTAGCACATTCAAATCAATCTTTGACTCTTGCCAAAAGATTTCAATTAACTTCAATATTTGAAAAAGAAATAAGATGGCAATCCCTACAGTCGAACCCTTTGTTTCATAGGACACCAATAGTTCAATTATACGACTATGGAAAGATTTTCTAGCCTCAAACTTAGAGGCACTCACATACTTATGGCCTCCTTCAAGGTTAAGTCGCATTAGACTAGTTTGGAATTTCAGCACCTTCATTCATCATTGATTGGAATGGACTAAGTCGTTTATCATATAAAGATATGAACAAAGCATATAATTTCCAAATACTTGTGAATTACTATGATACAAAATTCTTGACATAGTTTTATTTCAGTGGCCGCAAATTTGATTTCTTGATATACTTTTTTTGTTAGATACCTAATTATGATTGTGAGAATTTTCTGATCTTATGAATTTAGAATTCAACAATAAGTCACTGCAAAATGTATTGAATACTGAATAAAACCTTAAACCCTGCTGATATTGCAAATCGCCACAAAAAGCACTTGGAAGTTTATTGCAAAAATTTAGAAACAAAGTTACAGTTATGCAATAATCACCTGGGAGCGAACAGTCAGTGACTATCCTAGGACTTGTCTTTGGCTGCAAATCTGAACTGCACTTCTTTGTATGAGTAAGGTCTTAGGTTTGTAATATTGGATGTTCTGTAACAGATCAGAAGATCATTCGCTGCCAATTCAAATTTGTGTTAGAGATCTGAAGTTACCCCTTTCTGCATATACCACTGAGTGGTGAATGGACTCCAAAGGTGATCGTTGCCTGACTGTAGCCTTGTATCCGTCTGGAAATTCAATTGCGCTAAACCTTGTACAGACCAGAGTGTGGATGTCACTGAGGATGTTCCTGTACCGGCAATTTACAAATCCAGCGATTTGAAGATTGCTGATCCTTGTTCGCTGATTTTGATTTCCTTGTTTTCTGGTCTGGGGTGTCTAGTCTGCTGCTCACGCAATACTTGGTTAATCCGCCAGAACTCTGCTCAAGACATTCAAAAGTACCTCCAGCTAGGCGAAAGAGAGTGTCCTACGGCCTGGTTAATAGACGAATCCCTGTAGTCTTCCAACTATCGCGGGCAGTCCTGGAAGTCAGATTCTCACTGGATAAGTTTGAGTAATCACTAAATCAGAAAATGCAAATTTGCAAAGGAAATTTTGATAGATAAGGTCAGTTTGGTTTCGTCCCAACCTTAGGGTAGGGTTTGAGTCCTAAGTAGCCCGCCTTAGGATTTCTCCCAAAATCATACCAATTTTTCCATGTCCACGCCCAGCCAGCCTCAACACAAAATATACCTGCCAAAATAAGGCGCAAGTGCCAAGTTAGTATCGAAAAGGTGAGGTATTTATGGTTAGTGTTAGAAAACAGTTTTGGTGAGTGGGGCTGAGGTCGACCTCAAGGAAGAGGAGAGATTGACATTTTATTTCAATGGTCTAAACCATACTCCTAACTAACTGCCCGTGATGTTAGGACATAACACCCTCTAACTATCTTTGAAGACACATCATCCTCTTGCAGTCCAATTGCATGGTTGAATCTGAGCAAAGATAGGATGGTGGCCTCAAATCTACTAAAGTCCTCTCAAAACTTTACTTTTCTTTTAAGGCTTAGCACGTGAAGGTCATCCAACTATCTTTGAAGAAACATCATCCTCTTGTAGTCCAATTGTATGGTTGAATCTGAGCAAAGCTAGGATGGTAGCCTCAAATCTACTGAAGTCCTCTCAAAACATTACTTTTCTTTTAAGGCTTAGCACGTGAAGGTCAGGCAAGTAAATAATTACTTGAGAAGGTCTATCGGGCATTTAAATACATGAGAATAGAATTGATGGTCCCTTTCTTCAGCATTAAGTACTACCACAACAATAATTACGTCTCAAATGACCCTACAGACACAATGGCTGCCCTCATGTAGTTGCAGTTGTCCGTGGAATACATTCCTGTCTAAGCCCCGATTGAATCTCCATAAATATTAAAATCCATCTCCAATTTACCATCCAAACCTAAAGATGAATTACAATTTTTTCAAATTGAAAAGGAAAATCCATCTCCAATTTACATAAAGATGAATTACAAGTTTTTCAAATTGAAAGGGGAAAGACACAATGGCTGCCCTCATGTAGTTGCAGTTGTCGTCCGTGGAATACATTCCCGTCTAAGCCCCGATTGAATCTCCATAAATATTAAAATCCATCTCCAATTTACCATCCAAACCTAAAGATGAATTACAAATTTTTCAAATTGAAAGGGAAAATCCATCTCCAATTTACATAAAGATGAATTACAAGTTTTTCAAATTGAAAGGGGAAAGGGTCAACCTCATAGAGTGAACTACTGTGAAATAAAAGAAATGAATCAAAGAAAACAACAGTGCGAAATATTATAAAACAAACAAACCAAAAGCAACAGATATATAACTGAGAATACTCACAGAAAGCAGTACTTAGATAGCCCTATCTTAGATCTAAAAGATGACAAATGAAATGATAAACCTCATAGAGAGTCCCTTCCACTCATTGCTTGCTTCGTACCATTGAAAGTGCTGACAATAGTGTCGGTCACACTTTGGCAACCTCGGTCAATCCGACTCACTCCTTCACATCAGCAGTTTGGTAATGTCTTGTGAACAAAAATAACCTAAAACTGTAAACTGCAGACATCCTGAAAGTTGAAATATAAGAATTATCGATAAGTAGGAGAGGTATTTTCTGCACTGTGTCAAATCATGATAACCTCGGTCACTCCTTCACATCAGCAGTTTGGTAATGTCTTGTGAACAAAAATAACCTAAAACTGTAACTGCAGACATCCTGAAAGTTGAAATATAAGAATTATTGATAAGTAGGAGGTATTTTCTGCACTGTGTCAAATCATGATATTTATATCAGGATTCAACTGCATAATTTTACAGTCAAATTCATTGATCGATATTTCACGAGTATTGGTTCACACAAATCTATCTACCATGAAAATGAATGGTCTATTTAGTACTAATTGCATCTAGGTGATGGTAACAGGGTTGAAGCATTGGGACTTCCCAGGAGGTCATCCATCCCAGTACTACTCTGACTCAAGTATGCTTAACCATGGAATTTCCCAAGATCAAGCCCATTTAACTTGCTACCCCATTTGATTTCCATACATTCATACTGGGTGAGCTCTGGTTTAGTGGTGGCAAAGGAGATAAAAATGCAGGGCATGGTGAGAGCCAGCGGATGAATAGTTTGATATCTACAAGGCTCGAGACAACAAAAAGAAAAAAGGCAACAATCTTAGGATATCAACTGCTGCCCTTAACCATATTAATATGGCGTTTCCAAATAACAGTTCTAAGGAAGAAAATGTGCCTCTAAAGTTAGGAATAGAGAGCGCATTGAGTAGGATTGACAAGGATATGTTCCTCTTCCACCCTTGAAAATGATCCCCTCCTAAACACTACATTTCCTTCTAATTTTCTATCATGGTCCTTGTCAAGCTTAGCAAACCCTCTGCTTCTTTGTTAGATGCTCTAGCCACAAAACCCAGAATACTTATCCTATAAATACATCAGATTTTTCTGTATGTTGAACCATCATGCTACAGATAGCAATCCTGCAAGTTGCAATGCATTTACACTCCACACAAAGATAAAGGTAGCGACATGTTCATTATAAAAGTAGAATGAGATGACTGAGTTGTGTTCATGCAGCCATGGTCTGCTAGATTTATTAGGGTCAAGGCATGATAATTTCTAGAGTGAGCTTTCATAAGAGAAATCTTATATATGATTGATGAGATAGAAGTTTCCCTGAAAACTTTATAGGACTGTGTTCATGAATTTATAGTCCGTAAAAAAGTTATTGGGATCAAGGCATAATAATTTCTAGAGTGAGCTTTCATCAGAGAAATCTTATATATATGACTGATGAGATACAAGTTAACCTGAAAACTTTATGGGGTTCTAGATGGGACTATGTACCTGGTAAAAGTTCCGAAGTACCTGGAAAACGCGCTTAACTTCTAACGGGCCTATTACTTTATTCCATTGAAGATGGTACAAGTGATGCACATGCTGTCCATTCCTGCAAGCCACAATTTTCTAGTTTGATTTCATATGAATTTAATGATTAAGCCATTAAATGGATGTTACATCAAAGTATTATTCCATTTACATGGAATTGACACAGTGTGGCAAATACTGGAAAAACATGAATGGAATTAATTACTTGGGTTTAAATACAGAAAAAAAAAAGCAAAAACTCAGAGCTAATAAATGAAGTACTAGTCGTAAAAATAGAGAAAAAAAAAACTCATTTTTCTATTTCATGACAAATATAGTATCTAGAGATTAAACCAGACATAACACCTTATAGTACTATTCATTAAAATTTTGAAAGATAGAATGAAATATTTTATTCGCCTAAGAAGGTTTATGTAAGAAATGTTAACCATAAAAATTGCGTACAATTAAATAAGTTATTTTATTCACCTACAAGGGGGAGGGGGTTTATGTTCAAATTAAGACCTGGTCCTAAAGTAGCAGCACATTCTTTTATGGAATATGGTCTGCCATTTAGGGGCATCTCATTGTGGTTTAAAATTTAACTCGTGTAAAAAGTATACTCAAAGTAGAACTTAAAGAAATTTTAACATACCCTGAAGCTAAAAAAAAGTTGTTCAGTCTACCCGTGCTCTGTATATTTCTGCCTCTTCAGTGTTAAAGTGAGCCAAAAAGAGGTTAGGTACGTATAAAAGAATATCATAAGCAAATTTTCGAGAATCCGAGAAATAAGATGGAAAATGCAGCGAACCCTGATTATTCGAGATTAATCAGGAGTTTTCCAAGTGTTATGGTACTATGGATGTCACAGTACAATTGCAATAGTGCCTTCACTTTTATGCTATCACAATATTCATACCGAGTTTTTAAGTGTGCGGCTGAAGAATGTTTATTTCTGGCTGAGTTATTGACTCGAAAATGAAATGTGACAAAATATGTAGGCAACTTGCAAAATCCAAACTACCACCGGCTGCACCATACATTTTAGAGTAAATTACTTCAATAAATTGTGCATCAATATAGAAATGTCATATGCTAATAACAATCTTTCATTTTTTATGTAGCCAATGCCATTTGGAAGTCCATCTCAGGATTTAAGCTTTGTCACAGTGACTGAAAGAGACATGCTATCAAAACATTTGATAATACGGAGGGGCCAGCCATATTATAAAACAATGCAAGCAGACACGTTGGGCAGCTTTGTCTATAAACTCCCTAAACAAATAATCCAATCCAATTTTACTAATTATATTTACTTCAATTTACACAAAGTTTGACCATGTCAAGTATAATAACTTTATCCAAACTTCCTCTTTATAACTATTTGTTGCAAGTCTAACCTTTACCAGTTATAGACAATATCAATTTGGTTTTATATCAGGAGAAGTTATCTTTTCAATTTTAGTTTTCGCATGAACTCTGACCTCAAAAAGCAAGTTCAAGTGAAAAAAAAAATATAACTACTTGCTGCATATTGTTGAACCAAATAATCCAAAGGCAACAAAGTTGAAAGTTAAAAATATAACTACTTGCTGCATATTGTTGAACCAAATAATCCAAAGGCAACAAAGTTGAAAGTAGTAGTTTAAACTTCAAGTACTACATGTGAGATATCCTTTCTAATAGATTATTTTATTAAAAGTTATATAAACACTCCATGGTCTATTTACTTGTCATCTGCTGTAAAAACACTGTAAAATATTTTTAAATATGAAACTATCAATATGTAGAGCAAATAATTATAGAAGATATAGCAATGTGCACAACCCAACGCCTATTTATCTGACCATATGCCAAACATTTGAAGATCAATTTCACAAATTCTGGATCGATTTAAATGCATGTAATACTACATGTGAGATATCCTTTCTAATAGATTATTTTATTAAAGTTATATAAACACTCCATGGTCTATTTGCTTGTCATCTGCTGTAAAAACACTGTAAAATGTTTTTAAATATGAAACTGCCAATATGTAGAGCAAATAATTATAGAAGATATAGCAATGTGCACAACCCCAACGCCTATTTATCTGACCATATGCCAAACATTTGAAGATCGATTTCACAAATTCTGGATCGATTTAAATGCATGTAATACTGGCAATAACTGGCTGAATAAAATTACGTTTTACTTACCAAAAAGGCAACTGTCATTATAAACATAACTCAGTGCAAAAGTACTGGGTGCCAAGGCAGAGAAAATACCATAACGAAGACCCATCCAAGTTCAAATGTCATCCAAAGGCTGGCAAGTATGTGTTCGACAAATATCCCCAAGCAGAATTAAGTAGAGTGAATACCTCAATTGACTGAGAAGACCCATCCAAGTTCAAATGCCATCCAGCGGTCCAAAAGTCTGTGTTCTACCAATATCCCCAAGTAGAACTCAGTAGAGAGAATACCTTAATTGACTAAGGGAACTATCCCCTCAATCCATCCTTCCACAGCAGTTGCATTATAATTATAATCTGTTGGAAAATGGAAGAGCATCTACATTTGTACAGTAATAAACACAAATAATAATAATATTGAGTTCATATAGGATTTACAAGGAATTGTGCAATTACTTATAGAGCATTGCATTCCCTTTACTTCCTTAAGCTACCCCAGAACTATCTATAGGAAACTAACTCCCAACAAAATAATTATTTTATTACTAACATAAATCACTAAAGTGACTTTATTACAAATATAAAACCTTAATATTCCAAGATAATTCATACATCATATTGTAAAAAGGAAAGTGATAAATATTTTTAAAAAGAACAAAAACATAATTTTACAACACCAAGATAATCTCATTTCCTGCTATGAATATTGCATAAAAGCCAGAACAACACAAAAGTTTTACTCAACAATTTATGGCATAGCAAACATCTTAAAGTTCTTTTTTCTTATTAAATAACTCTTCTTAATATTGTAAAACTTCAAAAATTTAAAACCTCGAATGATATCTGAGTACTCTGTTTCACAGAGAATATTGTTAATCAATGAAACAATTGCTTTTCATTATGTTCACAATTCAGTAGAATACTGATTTTAAATCTCAAACTTTTTTAAAGTCGCATGCTATGGAATGCTGAGTTGTTGGCAATGCACCTAAATAGCAACAATGTCTGATGTCGTTCAATTTCTAAAACAAAACCCATAAGTAAAAGTAGTATATACTGATAATTTCTTTCATCATTACGGAAGTTACCTTTGTCACTCCTGAAGCTTGGGCACTAAAATTCTGTATTTCATTCTCAATATAGTGTGTTTTTCAGATAACAAGCTCCTTCTCTCATTGTCATTGTTTTATTATTTTTGCAACCACAAACCCTACCACACAGGTTAGCTTTTATGTTCCAACATGGTCACCATGAAACATGTGCACATGAATATGGGGAAGTCATTTTCACAATGAGGATACAGCAATATTTAGGCGCCGATTACATCTATGTACGATGTACTTTTTTTTAAATCATACAAATTGTATCACAAACAAAATTAAGACTGCTTTCCACATTACTCTGCAATGTGAGAAATCTTTGTATATCTATGTCCAAACCTGCAATTTCTTTTTAATTTTTGCTATTCTTTTCTTAACAGTTCGACTGACTACTTTTGCATGCTTTGAAGAACTGCTGTTAATTTCTTTTTGAATGAGTGCATATGGCTAGGGTGTGTTGTCAAAACTTTCAGAGCCCATGGTATCAAGATTTATTTTATTTTATGCTTTTCACTTTTCTATTATTTCTCGATGAGGTACATCCCCTGAAGCATGAAGCGGACATCCACTACTTCCAGAGGAAAGTTCTACTATTCATCTCTAAATAATAAAAGGAATTTAAGTGTGGCGAATATCGCAACATAACATGAACCAGATGAAATTTTAGTATCCTAAAAAGAGCATTAATCCTAAAAAGAGGCTCATTAGTGACCAATAACTAATGAGGCAAAGGAACTGGATTTTTTTTTTTTAAAAGCACACAAATAGAAAGAATCGAACAAGGAAATCTCTTTCAAAATAACAATAGTATTAATCCTTGCAGACTTAAAATACATATACGCTAATCGATCATTGAAAAGCGCAAACGACTCAATGTTCATATTAAAATCCCCTACCACACAAACAAAAAATCCCAGTACAAAGAATAGAGCCAACGGACCTCAAAAAGAATTTCTACTGATACATAGGGTACTCGACCCACAGACAGATTTATGCATACGTGGTATTTTTTTCCCAGCAACAATGAACACGGTTCCTCTCCAGCGCACTCGCGACTAATTCAAATCAGAACCCTTTTTATATAATTCGGGCATCCATTGGGGTTTTCTTCATTCGTGCTGTGCTTGTTTCAGCTTCACGGAGGGCGGAAAATTGGCCGCGGCAGGCAATCCCTCGTACTGATAATCCCGAGGCCCGTCATCGAAATTGAGCTGATAGCTTATCTGATCATAATTTAAACTCGCGGGCTTGCAATTATAGATGGTTTTCCCGTCGGCCTTACACCTCCGAACGAAGTGCTTCCATTTGGCGCCGCCACAGCAGCCCCCAGCATAATCCTCCACGAGAGTTTCAGACCATTCGCCCGCACGCCTGACGCTGCTCCAGCCCTTGCGCCACCACTTATGAGAATCTGTACCTTCCGCCCCGGGACTCGACCCGGTGAGCTTCTGGAACCACGAGGGCTTAAGAAGGAACCGTTCGGCCGTAGAATCGTCAGAGCCAAAACAGCAGCAGCAAAGCAAGCTGGTGCTTCTGGACCTCTTGGGGCGCATGTTTGTGGCTTCCTCCATGCTCTCCCCAGGATTCGATCTCTGCACCACCGCTTTCTGCTGCCGCGGCTACATGCATTCCTCGAGAGAATAATTCGATAATTATTAAGGCCGCAACTACAATAATAATAATAATATTATTTTATAGTCCACGAATACCAGGCAATCTGTTTTTGGGTCTACAGACAGCTTACAGTATATATGGGACTCCTCATACTCCCAAATCTGAGGGAGGCACCCAACTCGTGCTCCACAATATGAGGTGTACATACCTTACCCCCTGCAGGATTTGAACTTGTGACCTCTCTTTCAAGAGTACAAGTTCTTCACCATTAGGCCAACTCGTGCTCCACAATATGAGGTGTACAAGAAAGTGATTGTTCTTCCCGTTGGCATTGCCCAGCTGGATGCTGATATGGATAGTATCGATGAGCTGTATATTTATTTATCTTGGGCGTACAATATAAAGCTTGACGCGTGGTAGGCGTCTAAATTATTATACCCTGCTGCAAAGTATATCAAAAATTAAGATGAAAAGGACGAACACCCAACGGCTAGTTAAACTGTCACTTCCAGCATTCGTTTCGATCAGTAATATATATATATATATATATATATATATATATATATATATATATATATATATATATATATATATTTATTTTAATTTAATTTAGTTTTGGTCATAAGTTCTTATTAGTCACTGCCATTATAGGCACGGTCAGATCTTATCTAGTTATTAATAATTCTCTTTTTAACCAATGAGAGCTCAAACATTTTTTTTATATGATTTTTTTTTATCTATTATCAATGTATACATGCCAATTATATAACAAAATATATTTCAAATTTCAATTCTCTTCAATCTAATTGTTAGACAAATTTCACCGGATATAAGCAATTAATGGGCTTCCATTACTTCCATTTGACGAAATTTTCTGCCACAATGACTATAATAAAAAAAATTATTTACTTGTTTATTAAAGTTATTGTTTAAATAAAATTAGTGTGTTAGACATCTTTTACATTAATTTTCTAATAATAGATAGATTATTCTATAAATACTAGCACTTGCACCCAATGGGGGTTCAAGGGAGGCGTCGATAGGAAAATGAAGAAGAAGCATCAATGAATTATTTTAATACACAGGTGGTGAGAGTAAAATATATCTATATAGGGATATGCACTGTACAGTACAAACAGGTACAATATGTTGTTGGGTTTCGTCTCTATAAAGAACAGAATCCCTTTGAACAATTTATTGCAAGTTTGCACAAGCGAAATTTACATAAGAGCATCAATATGTCTTTTTTTAAAACATGCAATGTCTAAGAAGTGACAGACAATAGTGATTGAGCACCTGCAAAAGCCAAAATTATGTAGTTGATACTCTATTCAAAGAGGGGATAATAAAAAATGTATAACTTTGAGAAAGTGTGTAATTAATTGTACATACCTAAGAATGTTGTTGTGAGAGCAAGTGCAAGCGAGCTTCTTCTTTCTTCCTGACAATAAAAGACAATTTTAGTTTTGATACTCTATTCAAAGAGGGGATAATAAAAAATGTATAACTTTGAGAGAGTTTGTAATTAATTGTACATACCTAAGAATGTTGTTGTGAGAGCAAGTGCAAGCGAGCTTCTTCTTTCTTCCTGATAATGTTGTATGGGTTTTTTTTCATTTTGGAGTAGCGATCAAAAGAGAATGCAGGCTCTATGCGAAGGCCACTTATGGCTTTGACTCTAGAGATTGCTGTAAACGTAAGGCCTTGTCTTTCAGATGTACCAATATTGATTGTGGCTTTATTTAGTGTAAGGCCTTGTGATTTGTGTATAGTGATAGCCCATGCCATGGTTGGCGGTATTTTTCTACGGTTGCCACGTGTGACTGGATGTATTGGTATAGTTTTTGGGTCTGTTTCATCCCATGGTGGACCAGTGTAGTTATCGAATGTGACCGTAACATATGCAGGCAATGCAGGTGGTTTTGATCCAGCAAGATATACAATATCTTTGACTTGACCAAGTGATCCATTTACTAGTCCAGCTTGGATCCATAGGTTTGTTGTCAGCATGACACGTTGACACTTGCTTAGTAATACCTCTTGGGGAAGTTGCTCGTCACTATGATCGGCACCTAGTTTAGATTGTGTATTTTCTGCACGACTTAGTGCAACAGGCACATTTAGCAGTTTCAACATTTTTTTGTTGTGCAATGTTACTAGCTCATTTGTAGCAAATAAGTGTATTGATTGGTCAAAATCTTCTTGTTCAGTATTTGTTAGTTGCTTGTTGGTGCGAGTCATCAATAAGTCTCAATCTTGTTTTGTCGGTTCTGCATTGCGAATGTTTTGTAATGTTTGACGGAATTGTATTTGAATTGGATCATCACCTTCTTGTCTAAATATTGTTTGTAATGTAACAACTGTATTAAATTTGTGCCATAGGTTTCTTGCAGTTGTGTGTGATGCATAGATAGGTTTATCCATAACAGGGGGAGTTGTGCAAGGTCTCCTACAAGAATTATAGACATGCCACCAAAGAAAGTTTGTTGTTGATGGGGGAATGCTTCACGTAACCTACTATCAATTTTCAATAGAATTTTTGGCCCAATGAAGCTCATCTCATCAATGAGAATGTATTGTATATTCTTCATGTCTTTCTGGAATGTCGTAAATGCTTGTCCTTGTAATGGTTTCATTTCTCTAATTGGAATCTTGAGGGCTGCATGTATAGTTGAGGCATGTATATTAAATGTTGCAATTCCTGTTGGAGCAAGAACAAGGAGGGGGTTTACTCTTTTTGGTATGGAAGTTTACAGTGCATTTCTTATGCAATGAATTAGATAGGATTTGCCAATGCCAGCAGTTCCTTGTATGACCATATGTAACGGTTGGTTAGAGCATTTCTCCATTGAGTGGTTTGTTATTATAGTCAGTGATAGTTGTTGTTGGGGTGATAATGTATAGTTGTGGTGGTTCATATTTGAAGGGGAATGCAAATCTTGTTGAGACATCTTGTTTGTGTGCAAAAATTGAACAGCAACATCATGTAGATTTGTAGGGACATTATGGTTTTCCCAATTGTGATTGTTATCAAAATCACGTCGACCTAGCATATCAAGTTCATTCAAGTTTAGATTATTAGTGAGGCCCAATTGAGATAATAACTCCCATTCGTTCATTTCTACATTTTCTTGTTGATCCATATCATCATCAGAAGAATTTATGTCCTCAAGAACATTTTCAATATGTTCAGTGCGATTAACATGCCATGGATTGTATTTTTGTGTATTCATTTGCTTCCAATTGTTGATGATTTCTTCTTTGGTAAGGCCTATATCTTAATTTATTTTCCAGAAAGGTTTATATAAAAGCAACTCACTCCAACAGAAGGTTTCAAAGTTTTCAGAGTCTTCTTTTGGAACGGTATGGAAACGCGGAAACACCTGCACAATTGCTTGTTGTTTTCTATTCATCCATTTGCATCCTTTTCGAGAAGCGGCAAATGTGAAGGATCTGGCTGATTCAATTAGTGATACATTTTCTATGTGACATGGCCGGTTCATGTAGGATTGTATATAGTTAGACAATATCTGGCCACCATCGCTTATTTTTTTTAGGCAGTGGAATACTTTCTGGCCTACATTCAATGACACAAAATTGCAATTGCAAACAACAAGGGGTAATTTTTGTAGCATATGGCACGTTTCTTGGGCTCCAATATCTCGTTCAACAACAATCTCGGCCATGAACTTTTGATATGCTTTCAATGCTTGATCTTCCAATCTTTCATTTGAAGCTATTCTTTCCAACATAGCAACACAGCTTTCTGATTTTCTTTCAGCTTTAGATGCATACTTGGCAATATATTTGAGTACAAAAAGGCATGAGATGATGGGCTGGCAATCTATATTAGCTCTCCATATAGAGAGCATCTCTGCATTATGAATGTTTACCCTGTCATCATTTCTCGATGGTTCATAAGATTTGTTTCCAGATCCATCATATGATAAAGTGGATTCCTTGCATTCTTTCCATGGAGCTTTGTATCTGCATTCTACATGATGCCCTTTCTTTGCGCAGGCATGTGTGCTCTGTGCATTTAGTGTGCCTTTGCACACGATTAACTAACTCTTTATAATCGATGGATGGATCGATAGAGAATATCTCAGATGTGTTTAACAAGCATGGATCATCCATTGGGGTTCTATGTATGATATTCCTCATTTCAGATTTAGAGTGAGGGTTCCAAGTAGTGACATAGTTATCAAAGAATTCTTTTGCTTTACCCACTTGCAAACTGTCTCCCCAGTTGAGGGTATCCATGTTTGGTGCATTTTCTAGCCAAAGGAACCCATGCACGTATGCAGAGCCTCGATGCTGCCATTCATACCTATACCAATAATTTGTTGCATGCAAGAGTTTCTCAATGACCTCTTCACGAAAGATTGTGAAGCGGTGATGTAGATAAAGGGATGTGGTGTGGGGGTTTCTAATCACATTGTTTATATGATGCTTGTTGGAGGAAATAGTGGAAGTATTGTTAGTTGGGAAAAGCTTATGCAATGTAGGCCACTTAGTGTTTGCTGCACTTAGTGTGAAGAACAAAGTCGGGGAACCTATTTGGTTGATCATGTTTGTTAGATCTGCATGACACTTGTTCCAATAAGCCCATGTCCCACGCAAGGCTGAGCCAAAATGCATCAATTCTTCAGCCAATTGTTTATCTGGGAGGTTCTGTAGGTGGGCACGAAGATGTTCAATAGTTGTAGGAATATTTTCTTCGACTTTTCTTTTGATGAATATTGAAGCAGTTGCTTGGCTACGATGCCTCATCATAAGATTTAGTAGGAAGTATCTAAAGCGTGGATGTTGTCCAAATCTATTATCATGATATCACATAAGATGCAAGGCATACTCATGCAGCTACACTTCCCTGGCTCGAGGTTGCATAGGTAGTGCATTTCCATTTGGGAAAAGTGTGGGAAATGCCATGTCAAAAAGCCCCTCGGTAGTGTACTCATTTATGGGATTTGAGCTTATCTTAGGCCAATTAACGATGGTATCATTCTCATTTTCTATTTGTAAAGATTCCTTAATGATTTGTAACTCACGACATTTATTTGGTAGGCTTACCATAAATGATGTTGAATATTCCGTTCCACTTTCTGCATCATCTTCACTATTAGCAGCTTCATTGTCTTTTGTTATGGGTTTTTCATTGTCACTTTGAATTGTATGAAGCATTTCTGAAATGTATGTAGTACAATCAGGGAGTAGGGACAATGCATCAGCATTGATCTCAACATCTTGGTAGTATGGGTCGTAGTGTATTTTGTAGGCCAATGCATTGTGAACGTGACTTCTACTAACATAGCAATCATAATGCCTCCCATGTGTATAAGTTCTTCGAACAATTAATAAGTCCAAGTCTTTGATTTTATGTGGCAAAGACTTTGTTATTGTTGTGATATCTTGAGGGAAGCTAATTGTGTGGCCACTATATTTGTATTGTCCACCATGAGCATGAGTAACTTGCAATATTGGATTGACACGTGCAATTAACATCTCTTCAACCTGAGTGAGAATGCGCAAAACATGTGGTTGTTCACCTGGGTCCATATTATTACTCGAACAGAATTGATATATTCCTTTCTCTGAGCCACATCTTCTACATGTATGATTGTTGTTTGATGAACAAAGATGCATACCAGGATACCGTTCCCTACATATAAAACATGTGTGTAGGTTTGATAATGCATCTATTCTTTGGCAGAATTTTTTAGATGCCTCCATAAAGTTAGCAGACCACCTCATTCCCTTGTTGTTATTTGAACTCATGTTTTGAGGCATTTGTGTTTCATTTTGTTTTTTGTTTCGATGTTCTAGATTTGAACTAATTGATCCAGTGGGAATACATGTATTTGTAGAATTTTGTGTGTGGTTAGGTATTGGTTGGTCTGGTGTTTCTAGCAAGCGGTGGGTTCGCTGCATGCTACGACGAACACTTATTTCTTCTCTATGACGAGCATAATACAAGCGACTTCTTTTACGAGGTTCTAGGGCTTTGGTTTTAGTCTTGGATGTTTGGCTTTCTAATTCTTCCATAGTGGAGTCCATTATCTGGAAAATAAATGAGAGATAAAATAAATATAAATGAAGCAAATGTGTATATTGCAACACCACTAAAATGTGAAAATTACAAAATCCATTTTGCTTGACTTATATGTTAGATGAATATGATAAAAAATGAAAACATGTGTACATATGAAAGAAATATGTTGAAGTGTACATGTGCACTCTACTTTGTATTTACAATAAACTTATAAAACAAGTTTTGAAGGGATCCTGAAACCCTGTACAAGGAAAATTCTCAATCGTATAGCAATTGGGACAAAAAAGAACACAAGTAGGCAGGGGAAAACAGACAAGAGTGGATAATTACAACCTTATGTAGTCTACTTTTCATAAACATTGCACATGTCAGCAATTTGATTTAACAAAAGATTGCTTTCATTTGCAAAATCAAGTGTGCCAACTTCTACGACTGTTGATTTCACTTGTGATTCATTATTGTAGGTTTCATATCTACTTGTAAGGGTGAAGAGAAATTGTTTGCATAGTAAATTGTGAATTACCTCTTCACTATTTTCTGTAGCATTTTGCTTGAACTGCATCATGTATAGTTCCTTTGTAGGCATGCCAATGAGTTTAGTTGCTTCTTCTTCAAAAGCAATTGCCCATAGAGTGTTTGTGTGATCTTGAAGTTTAATTTGAAGAACATATCGATAATCACAATCTTCAAAGGTAACTTCACACTTTGAACAATACCATTTTCCATCATCACTTTGTAGAGCTCTTTTCTTAAATTGTTTCCCTTCAATCTTAATGGGGCAAGCTGGATAACAGAATGAATTTGATTTGATAAATACTATTGTTGCTTTTACAATGCACTGGAGGCATCTTGTTGTATCCAAAGACTCTTCGAGGACATTGGAAATGGTCTTCCATTCAAGAAGTGGGGGCACATCTAGAAGGTTTGTTGTGGATGTGAGAAGACCATTCCCATCTTGCACAAACCAAGCCTGTAGCTATGTTGTTTCTTCGATTTCAGGGTTAATAAACAACTGGGTGGTAACTAAAGTGCTCACAACCTTACCATTATATTCTGTAACACGACCATTTTTAACAACAAGCACAAGCGACTTTTGTGCATGGTACAGTTCGTGGAGCTGTGCACCTTCCTTTTGAGCCACTCGTCCCCACAAAGTCACATTTATAGTGGAGGTAGACATGTCTAGCAACTTGAGGCTCCTCCTACAAACCTCTGTGCCATCT
>VDFB02168118.1:171999196-172103589 GCA_007258455.2 Sequoia sempervirens
AGCTTTGTCTATAAACTCCCTAAACAAATAATCCAATCCAATTTTACTAATTATATTTACTTCAATTTACACAAAGTTTGACCATGTCAAGTATAATAACTTTATCCAAACTTCCTCTTTATAACTATTTGTTGCAAGTCTAACCTTTACCAGTTATAGACAATATCAATTTGGTTTTATATCAGGAGAAGTTATCTTTTCAATTTTAGTTTTCGCATGAACTCTGACCTCAAAAAGCAAGTTCAAGTGAAAAAAAAAATATAACTACTTGCTGCATATTGTTGAACCAAATAATCCAAAGGCAACAAAGTTGAAAGTTAAAAATATAACTACTTGCTGCATATTGTTGAACCAAATAATCCAAAGGCAACAAAGTTGAAAGTAGTAGTTTAAACTTCAAGTACTACATGTGAGATATCCTTTCTAATAGATTATTTTATTAAAAGTTATATAAACACTCCATGGTCTATTTACTTGTCATCTGCTGTAAAAACACTGTAAAATATTTTTAAATATGAAACTATCAATATGTAGAGCAAATAATTATAGAAGATATAGCAATGTGCACAACCCAACGCCTATTTATCTGACCATATGCCAAACATTTGAAGATCAATTTCACAAATTCTGGATCGATTTAAATGCATGTAATACTACATGTGAGATATCCTTTCTAATAGATTATTTTATTAAAGTTATATAAACACTCCATGGTCTATTTGCTTGTCATCTGCTGTAAAAACACTGTAAAATGTTTTTAAATATGAAACTGCCAATATGTAGAGCAAATAATTATAGAAGATATAGCAATGTGCACAACCCCAACGCCTATTTATCTGACCATATGCCAAACATTTGAAGATCGATTTCACAAATTCTGGATCGATTTAAATGCATGTAATACTGGCAATAACTGGCTGAATAAAATTACGTTTTACTTACCAAAAAGGCAACTGTCATTATAAACATAACTCAGTGCAAAAGTACTGGGTGCCAAGGCAGAGAAAATACCATAACGAAGACCCATCCAAGTTCAAATGTCATCCAAAGGCTGGCAAGTATGTGTTCGACAAATATCCCCAAGCAGAATTAAGTAGAGTGAATACCTCAATTGACTGAGAAGACCCATCCAAGTTCAAATGCCATCCAGCGGTCCAAAAGTCTGTGTTCTACCAATATCCCCAAGTAGAACTCAGTAGAGAGAATACCTTAATTGACTAAGGGAACTATCCCCTCAATCCATCCTTCCACAGCAGTTGCATTATAATTATAATCTGTTGGAAAATGGAAGAGCATCTACATTTGTACAGTAATAAACACAAATAATAATAATATTGAGTTCATATAGGATTTACAAGGAATTGTGCAATTACTTATAGAGCATTGCATTCCCTTTACTTCCTTAAGCTACCCCAGAACTATCTATAGGAAACTAACTCCCAACAAAATAATTATTTTATTACTAACATAAATCACTAAAGTGACTTTATTACAAATATAAAACCTTAATATTCCAAGATAATTCATACATCATATTGTAAAAAGGAAAGTGATAAATATTTTTAAAAAGAACAAAAACATAATTTTACAACACCAAGATAATCTCATTTCCTGCTATGAATATTGCATAAAAGCCAGAACAACACAAAAGTTTTACTCAACAATTTATGGCATAGCAAACATCTTAAAGTTCTTTTTTCTTATTAAATAACTCTTCTTAATATTGTAAAACTTCAAAAATTTAAAACCTCGAATGATATCTGAGTACTCTGTTTCACAGAGAATATTGTTAATCAATGAAACAATTGCTTTTCATTATGTTCACAATTCAGTAGAATACTGATTTTAAATCTCAAACTTTTTTAAAGTCGCATGCTATGGAATGCTGAGTTGTTGGCAATGCACCTAAATAGCAACAATGTCTGATGTCGTTCAATTTCTAAAACAAAACCCATAAGTAAAAGTAGTATATACTGATAATTTCTTTCATCATTACGGAAGTTACCTTTGTCACTCCTGAAGCTTGGGCACTAAAATTCTGTATTTCATTCTCAATATAGTGTGTTTTTCAGATAACAAGCTCCTTCTCTCATTGTCATTGTTTTATTATTTTTGCAACCACAAACCCTACCACACAGGTTAGCTTTTATGTTCCAACATGGTCACCATGAAACATGTGCACATGAATATGGGGAAGTCATTTTCACAATGAGGATACAGCAATATTTAGGCGCCGATTACATCTATGTACGATGTACTTTTTTTTAAATCATACAAATTGTATCACAAACAAAATTAAGACTGCTTTCCACATTACTCTGCAATGTGAGAAATCTTTGTATATCTATGTCCAAACCTGCAATTTCTTTTTAATTTTTGCTATTCTTTTCTTAACAGTTCGACTGACTACTTTTGCATGCTTTGAAGAACTGCTGTTAATTTCTTTTTGAATGAGTGCATATGGCTAGGGTGTGTTGTCAAAACTTTCAGAGCCCATGGTATCAAGATTTATTTTATTTTATGCTTTTCACTTTTCTATTATTTCTCGATGAGGTACATCCCCTGAAGCATGAAGCGGACATCCACTACTTCCAGAGGAAAGTTCTACTATTCATCTCTAAATAATAAAAGGAATTTAAGTGTGGCGAATATCGCAACATAACATGAACCAGATGAAATTTTAGTATCCTAAAAAGAGCATTAATCCTAAAAAGAGGCTCATTAGTGACCAATAACTAATGAGGCAAAGGAACTGGATTTTTTTTTTTTAAAAGCACACAAATAGAAAGAATCGAACAAGGAAATCTCTTTCAAAATAACAATAGTATTAATCCTTGCAGACTTAAAATACATATACGCTAATCGATCATTGAAAAGCGCAAACGACTCAATGTTCATATTAAAATCCCCTACCACACAAACAAAAAATCCCAGTACAAAGAATAGAGCCAACGGACCTCAAAAAGAATTTCTACTGATACATAGGGTACTCGACCCACAGACAGATTTATGCATACGTGGTATTTTTTTCCCAGCAACAATGAACACGGTTCCTCTCCAGCGCACTCGCGACTAATTCAAATCAGAACCCTTTTTATATAATTCGGGCATCCATTGGGGTTTTCTTCATTCGTGCTGTGCTTGTTTCAGCTTCACGGAGGGCGGAAAATTGGCCGCGGCAGGCAATCCCTCGTACTGATAATCCCGAGGCCCGTCATCGAAATTGAGCTGATAGCTTATCTGATCATAATTTAAACTCGCGGGCTTGCAATTATAGATGGTTTTCCCGTCGGCCTTACACCTCCGAACGAAGTGCTTCCATTTGGCGCCGCCACAGCAGCCCCCAGCATAATCCTCCACGAGAGTTTCAGACCATTCGCCCGCACGCCTGACGCTGCTCCAGCCCTTGCGCCACCACTTATGAGAATCTGTACCTTCCGCCCCGGGACTCGACCCGGTGAGCTTCTGGAACCACGAGGGCTTAAGAAGGAACCGTTCGGCCGTAGAATCGTCAGAGCCAAAACAGCAGCAGCAAAGCAAGCTGGTGCTTCTGGACCTCTTGGGGCGCATGTTTGTGGCTTCCTCCATGCTCTCCCCAGGATTCGATCTCTGCACCACCGCTTTCTGCTGCCGCGGCTACATGCATTCCTCGAGAGAATAATTCGATAATTATTAAGGCCGCAACTACAATAATAATAATAATATTATTTTATAGTCCACGAATACCAGGCAATCTGTTTTTGGGTCTACAGACAGCTTACAGTATATATGGGACTCCTCATACTCCCAAATCTGAGGGAGGCACCCAACTCGTGCTCCACAATATGAGGTGTACATACCTTACCCCCTGCAGGATTTGAACTTGTGACCTCTCTTTCAAGAGTACAAGTTCTTCACCATTAGGCCAACTCGTGCTCCACAATATGAGGTGTACAAGAAAGTGATTGTTCTTCCCGTTGGCATTGCCCAGCTGGATGCTGATATGGATAGTATCGATGAGCTGTATATTTATTTATCTTGGGCGTACAATATAAAGCTTGACGCGTGGTAGGCGTCTAAATTATTATACCCTGCTGCAAAGTATATCAAAAATTAAGATGAAAAGGACGAACACCCAACGGCTAGTTAAACTGTCACTTCCAGCATTCGTTTCGATCAGTATATATATATATATATATATATATATATATATATATATATATATATATATATATTTATTTTAATTTAATTTAGTTTTGGTCATAAGTTCTTATTAGTCACTGCCATTATAGGCACGGTCAGATCTTATCTAGTTATTAATAATTCTCTTTTTAACCAATGAGAGCTCAAACATTTTTTTTATATGATTTTTTTTTATCTATTATCAATGTATACATGCCAATTATATAACAAAATATATTTCAAATTTCAATTCTCTTCAATCTAATTGTTAGACAAATTTCACCGGATATAAGCAATTAATGGGCTTCCATTACTTCCATTTGACGAAATTTTCTGCCACAATGACTATAATAAAAAAAATTATTTACTTGTTTATTAAAGTTATTGTTTAAATAAAATTAGTGTGTTAGACATCTTTTACATTAATTTTCTAATAATAGATAGATTATTCTATAAATACTAGCACTTGCACCCAATGGGGGTTCAAGGGAGGCGTCGATAGGAAAATGAAGAAGAAGCATCAATGAATTATTTTAATACACAGGTGGTGAGAGTAAAATATATCTATATAGGGATATGCACTGTACAGTACAAACAGGTACAATATGTTGTTGGGTTTCGTCTCTATAAAGAACAGAATCCCTTTGAACAATTTATTGCAAGTTTGCACAAGCGAAATTTACATAAGAGCATCAATATGTCTTTTTTTAAAACATGCAATGTCTAAGAAGTGACAGACAATAGTGATTGAGCACCTGCAAAAGCCAAAATTATGTAGTTGATACTCTATTCAAAGAGGGGATAATAAAAAATGTATAACTTTGAGAAAGTGTGTAATTAATTGTACATACCTAAGAATGTTGTTGTGAGAGCAAGTGCAAGCGAGCTTCTTCTTTCTTCCTGACAATAAAAGACAATTTTAGTTTTGATACTCTATTCAAAGAGGGGATAATAAAAAATGTATAACTTTGAGAGAGTTTGTAATTAATTGTACATACCTAAGAATGTTGTTGTGAGAGCAAGTGCAAGCGAGCTTCTTCTTTCTTCCTGATAATGTTGTATGGGTTTTTTTTCATTTTGGAGTAGCGATCAAAAGAGAATGCAGGCTCTATGCGAAGGCCACTTATGGCTTTGACTCTAGAGATTGCTGTAAACGTAAGGCCTTGTCTTTCAGATGTACCAATATTGATTGTGGCTTTATTTAGTGTAAGGCCTTGTGATTTGTGTATAGTGATAGCCCATGCCATGGTTGGCGGTATTTTTCTACGGTTGCCACGTGTGACTGGATGTATTGGTATAGTTTTTGGGTCTGTTTCATCCCATGGTGGACCAGTGTAGTTATCGAATGTGACCGTAACATATGCAGGCAATGCAGGTGGTTTTGATCCAGCAAGATATACAATATCTTTGACTTGACCAAGTGATCCATTTACTAGTCCAGCTTGGATCCATAGGTTTGTTGTCAGCATGACACGTTGACACTTGCTTAGTAATACCTCTTGGGGAAGTTGCTCGTCACTATGATCGGCACCTAGTTTAGATTGTGTATTTTCTGCACGACTTAGTGCAACAGGCACATTTAGCAGTTTCAACATTTTTTTGTTGTGCAATGTTACTAGCTCATTTGTAGCAAATAAGTGTATTGATTGGTCAAAATCTTCTTGTTCAGTATTTGTTAGTTGCTTGTTGGTGCGAGTCATCAATAAGTCTCAATCTTGTTTTGTCGGTTCTGCATTGCGAATGTTTTGTAATGTTTGACGGAATTGTATTTGAATTGGATCATCACCTTCTTGTCTAAATATTGTTTGTAATGTAACAACTGTATTAAATTTGTGCCATAGGTTTCTTGCAGTTGTGTGTGATGCATAGATAGGTTTATCCATAACAGGGGGAGTTGTGCAAGGTCTCCTACAAGAATTATAGACATGCCACCAAAGAAAGTTTGTTGTTGATGGGGGAATGCTTCACGTAACCTACTATCAATTTTCAATAGAATTTTTGGCCCAATGAAGCTCATCTCATCAATGAGAATGTATTGTATATTCTTCATGTCTTTCTGGAATGTCGTAAATGCTTGTCCTTGTAATGGTTTCATTTCTCTAATTGGAATCTTGAGGGCTGCATGTATAGTTGAGGCATGTATATTAAATGTTGCAATTCCTGTTGGAGCAAGAACAAGGAGGGGGTTTACTCTTTTTGGTATGGAAGTTTACAGTGCATTTCTTATGCAATGAATTAGATAGGATTTGCCAATGCCAGCAGTTCCTTGTATGACCATATGTAACGGTTGGTTAGAGCATTTCTCCATTGAGTGGTTTGTTATTATAGTCAGTGATAGTTGTTGTTGGGGTGATAATGTATAGTTGTGGTGGTTCATATTTGAAGGGGAATGCAAATCTTGTTGAGACATCTTGTTTGTGTGCAAAAATTGA
This sequence comes from Sequoia sempervirens, assembly GCA_007258455.2. Lineage (NCBI taxonomy): Eukaryota > Viridiplantae > Streptophyta > Pinopsida > Cupressales > Cupressaceae > Sequoia > Sequoia sempervirens. The sequence goes on from VDFB02168118.1 coordinate 172,005,790, forward strand.
ACAGCAACATCATGTAGATTTGTAGGGACATTATGGTTTTCCCAATTGTGATTGTTATCAAAATCACGTCGACCTAGCATATCAAGTTCATTCAAGTTTAGATTATTAGTGAGGCCCAATTGAGATAATAACTCCCATTCGTTCATTTCTACATTTTCTTGTTGATCCATATCATCATCAGAAGAATTTATGTCCTCAAGAACATTTTCAATATGTTCAGTGCGATTAACATGCCATGGATTGTATTTTTGTGTATTCATTTGCTTCCAATTGTTGATGATTTCTTCTTTGGTAAGGCCTATATCTTAATTTATTTTCCAGAAAGGTTTATATAAAAGCAACTCACTCCAACAGAAGGTTTCAAAGTTTTCAGAGTCTTCTTTTGGAACGGTATGGAAACGCGGAAACACCTGCACAATTGCTTGTTGTTTTCTATTCATCCATTTGCATCCTTTTCGAGAAGCGGCAAATGTGAAGGATCTGGCTGATTCAATTAGTGATACATTTTCTATGTGACATGGCCGGTTCATGTAGGATTGTATATAGTTAGACAATATCTGGCCACCATCGCTTATTTTTTTTAGGCAGTGGAATACTTTCTGGCCTACATTCAATGACACAAAATTGCAATTGCAAACAACAAGGGGTAATTTTTGTAGCATATGGCACGTTTCTTGGGCTCCAATATCTCGTTCAACAACAATCTCGGCCATGAACTTTTGATATGCTTTCAATGCTTGATCTTCCAATCTTTCATTTGAAGCTATTCTTTCCAACATAGCAACACAACTTTCTGATTTTCTTTCAGCTTTAGATGCATACTTGGCAATATATTTGAGTACAAAAAGGCATGAGATGATGGGCTGGCAATCTATATTAGCTCTCCATATAGAGAGCATCTCTGCATTATGAATGTTTAGCCTGTCATCATTTCTCGATGGTTCATAAGATTTGTTTCCAGATCCATCATATGATAAAGTGGATTCCTTGCATTCTTTCCATGGAGCTTTGTATCTGCATTCTACATGATGCCCTTTTTTGCGCAGGCATGTGTGCTCTGTGCATTTAGTGTGCCTTTGCACACGATTAACTAACTCTTCATAATCGATGGATGGATCGATAGAGAATATCTCAGATGTGTTTAACAAGCATGGATCATCCATTGGGGTTCTATGTATGATATTACTCATTTCAGATTTAGAGTGAGGGTTCCAAGCAGTGACATAGTTATCAAAGAATTCTTTTGCTTTACCCACTTGCAAACTGTCTCCCCAGTTGAGGGTATCCATGTTTGGTGCATTTTCTAGCCAAAGGAACCCATGCACGTGTGCAGAGCCTCGATGTTGCCATTCATACCTATACCAATAATTTGTTGCATGCAAGAGTTTCTCAATGACCTCTTCACGAAAGATTGTGAAGCGGTGATGTAGATAAAGGGATGTGGTGTGGGGGTTTCTAATCACATTGTCTATACAATGCTTGTTGGAGGAAATAGTGGAAGTATTGTTAGTTGGGAAAAGCTTATGCAATGTAGGCCACTTAGTGTTTGCTGCACTTAGTGTGAAGAACAAAGTCGGGGAACCTATTTGGTTGATCATGTTTGTTAGATCTGCATGACACTTGTTCCAATAAGCCATGTCCCACGCAAGGCTGAGCCAAAATGCATCAATTCTTCAGCCAATTGTTTATCTGGGAGGTTCTGTAGGTGGGCACGAAGATGTTCAATAGTTGTAGGAATATTTTCTTCGACTTTTCTTTTGATGAATATTGAAGCAGTTGCTTGGCTACGATGCCTCATCATAAGATTTAGTAGGAAGTATCTAAAGCGTGGATGTTGTCCAAATCTATTATCATGATATCACATAAGATGCAAGGCATACTCATGCAGCTACACTTCCCTGGCTCGAGGTTGCATAGGTAGTGCATTTCCATTTGGGAAAAGTGTGGGAAATGCCATGTCAAAAAGCCCCTCGGTAGTGTACTCATTTATGGGATTTGAGCTTATCTTAGGCCAATTAACGATGGTATCATTCTCATTTTCTATTTGTAAAGATTCCTTAATGATTTGTAACTCACGACATTTATTTGGTAGGCTTACCATAAATGATGTTGAATATTCCGTTCCACTTTCTGCATCATCTTCACTATTAGCAGCTTCATTGTCTTTTGTTATGGGTTTTTCATTGTCACTTTGAATTGTATGAAGCATTTCTGAAATGTATGTAGTACAATCAGGGAGTAGGGACAATGCATCAGCATTGATCTCAACATCTTGGTAGTATGGGTCGTAGTGTATTTTGTAGGCCAATGCATTGTGAACGTGACTTCTACTAACATAGCAATCATAATGCCTCCCATGTGTATAAGTTCTTCGAACAATTAATAAGTCCAAGTCTTTGATTTTATGTGGCAAAGACTTTGTTATTGTTGTGATATCTTGAGGGAAGCTAATTGTGTGGCCACTATATTTGTATTGTCCACCATGAGCATGAGTAACTTGCAATATTGGATTGACACGTGCAATTAACATCTCTTCAACCTGAGTGAGAATGCGCAAAACATGTGGTTGTTCACCTGGGTCCATATTATTACTCGAACAGAATTGATATATTCCTTTCTCTGAGCCACATCTTCTACATGTATGATTGTTGTTTGATGAACAAAGATGCATACCAGGATACCGTTCCCTACATATAAAACATGTGTGTAGGTTTGATAATGCATCTATTCTTTGGCAGAATTTTTTAGATGCCTCCATAAAGTTAGCAGACCACCTCATTCCCTTGTTGTTATTTGAACTCATGTTTTGAGGCATTTGTGTTTCATTTTGTTTTTTGTTTCGATGTTCTAGATTTGAACTAATTGATCCAGTGGGAATACATGTATTTGTAGAATTTTGTGTGTGGTTAGGTATTGGTTGGTCTGGTGTTTCTAGCAAGCGGTGGGTTCGCTGCATGCTACGACGAACACTTATTTCTTCTCTATGACGAGCATAATACAAGCGACTTCTTTTACGAGGTTCTAGGGCTTTGGTTTTAGTCTTGGATGTTTGGCTTTCTAATTCTTCCATAGTGGAGTCCATTATCTGGAAAATAAATGAGAGATAAAATAAATATAAATGAAGCAAATGTGTATATTGCAACACCACTAAAATGTGAAAATTACAAAATCCATTTTGCTTGACTTATATGTTAGATGAATATGATAAAAAATGAAAACATGTGTACATATGAAAGAAATATGTTGAAGTGTACATGTGCACTCTACTTTGTATTTACAATAAACTTATAAAACAAGTTTTGAAGGGATCCTGAAACCCTGTACAAGGAAAATTCTCAATCGTATAGCAATTGGGACAAAAAAGAACACAAGTAGGCAGGGGAAAACAGACAAGAGTGGATAATTACAACCTTATGTAGTCTACTTTTCATAAACATTGCACATGTCAGCAATTTGATTTAACAAAAGATTGCTTTCATTTGCAAAATCAAGTGTGCCAACTTCTACGACTGTTGATTTCACTTGTGATTCATTATTGTAGGTTTCATATCTACTTGTAAGGGTGAAGAGAAATTGTTTGCATAGTAAATTGTGAATTACCTCTTCACTATTTTCTGTAGCATTTTGCTTGAACTGCATCATGTATAGTTCCTTTGTAGGCATGCCAATGAGTTTAGTTGCTTCTTCTTCAAAAGCAATTGCCCATAGAGTGTTTGTGTGATCTTGAAGTTTAATTTGAAGAACATATCGATAATCACAATCTTCAAAGGTAACTTCACACTTTGAACAATACCATTTTCCATCATCACTTTGTAGAGCTCTTTTCTTAAATTGTTTCCCTTCAATCTTAATGGGGCAAGCTGGATAACAGAATGAATTTGATTTGATAAATACTATTGTTGCTTTTACAATGCACTGGAGGCATCTTGTTGTATCCAAAGACTCTTCGAGGACATTGGAAATGGTCTTCCATTCAAGAAGTGGGGGCACATCTAGAAGGTTTGTTGTGGATGTGAGAAGACCATTCCCATCTTGCACAAACCAAGCCTGTAGCTATGTTGTTTCTTCGATTTCAGGGTTAATAAACAACTGGGTGGTAACTAAAGTGCTCACAACCTTACCATTATATTCTGTAACACGACCATTTTTAACAGCAAGTACAGGCGACTTTTGTGCATGGTACAGTTCGTGGAGCTGTGCACCTTCCTTTTGAGCCACTCGTCCCCAAAAAGTCACATTTATAGTGGAGGTAGACATGTCTAGCAACTTGAGGCTCCTCCTACAAACCTTTGTGCCATCTCTTCTTCTTATTGTAGAGGTAGGGTCCACACATATAACAACTCCTACTACATCAATCAAAGAATTGTTATTTGTATTCAGGATCTCATTAATGGGTGTGAAAGAGAACTAATGCAATGGAATTAAGTGGTCATCATCAATAAGAGTGAGCTTTGAATCATCCATCAAAGTGATTTCCATTTGACTATTCAACTTATTGTAAAACTTATTAGCAGCTTTGATGGTCCCACCAGAGATTGTATATACAGAGCCAATATGAACATTTCTGTAATGGAGGTCTGCAACTTCATTAAAGCAAGTGACACGCACTTCAGTGTTGTCACTATCTGCAATATCAAAGCTGAAAAGTTGCCCAGTCCCTTTCTTTGTGTCAAATTGGTGAATCTCTTTTTTCATAGTTACACGACCTTTTATTGTCCACCTTGTCTGAAATGGATTCAAACTTTTAATAGGAGTGATAGTTGAGGTATCACTTTTCTTGCGCAACGATGCATGTATCCCAAACATCACTTTTTTTGGGGTTGACTGCATCGGTGTGACACTCTCACCAACATTTGTGCATGAGTTAGATGAAATCCGTACTCTTTCATGTATAGATTGCTCTGGTTCTTTGAAGAGGAAGGTGGGATCCCCAATGACATCATGTTGTGTGCATGCAATCTCCAATTTAGAAATTACAATAAACCTATAAGTAAATAAAAAAAATGCACTTTTAGTAATGCAAGTAACAAATAGAGATGGACATGTTCAATTTGAGAGCAACATTGGAGTGGTTGGCTCACCTTGAGTTACAGATAGTAGGGCATGTGTATTCTGTGAGCTGTATGATAGAACCCTTTTGAATTAGCTCTGAAGTTAAAAAATGGTTATACTTTCTTGGCAAGATTGTTGTTTGAAGATGCACTCCATCAGACAAATCTAATTTGTATCTAATGGTTGATTCGTCGCCATGGCCAAATGTTGAAATATTGAAGACTTGGAGATGTGGATATATGTCTTTGGTGCCAGTGTTTATCAATGTGATTGCATTTTGTGTCAAAGAGATAGACATAGCTAAAAGGAGGTGAAGTAGCCCTATAAAGCCCAATGAGTTGATAAGTATGGTATGGTTTGTAAGTAAAAATATACAAATTGAAAGTTGGATTCCTTTGTAAAAGCGCGAAGTAAATCAGAGCATGCAATTTTCCTTATATATAAAATGGATAAACTATTAAAAAAAGGAGATGTGTGCACCATAAAGGTTTCTTGGTTTTATTATCCTTGCCAGAAAGAATGCTTAAATACATGCAAAAGTGTCACATACAATTTATAGAGTGAAGGTGATTGAGGATAATCGAGAGAAGGTAAACAGACCTGTAGGTAATGACTGTATTGTAGTTTGTACACAGATTTATTTGGCTGAAACAAATTTGATCCTGTGGATGAAAGGAAGCACAAAAAAGTTACTGAGCACACATCATCAACAAAACAAACAGATGAACCATTGAAAACTTATACATGTAAGGGTGTCAAATATTGATTAACAAATTAGATGTATACATTTTAATAGAGAACTCCAACATGTTTTATTTGTGCGTATGTATTAAGAGAGGAAAAAAAAAACACATGCATATCTACAATAAAAGAAAGTAGTTGTTTGTTTTGTTCCAACTTGTATTAGAAATAATGAGAATGTGTAAATAGAGGACTAAGATTTTTTTGGAGAACTAGTTGTAGAAATGAAACATTGTTGGCACTTGACGACTTTAAGTGTAAAAATGAAGAATGGAAGGAAAGTAACAATAATTTACAACTAAAAAAGTTACAAGTGCAAATCAAACGCAATGATAGTTAATAAAGGCCATAATTCTATTAGAAAATCACATACAATTTACATAGATATGGATTAGATACAAAATACATAGTAGAGAAGGACTTTTGCAATGCAGCTCTAGTGCAAGGCAAACAGTCGTGTTTGTACAAGGAAATAGATATGGATTAGATACAAAATACATTGTAGCGAAGGACTTTTGCAATGCAACTCTAGTGCAAGGCAAACAGTCATGTTTGTACAAGGAAAAGATCATTTATCATAGGAACTTCCACCAAAAAAGTACAAGATATACATAGTTGGTAGTACTCGTATACACAAAACAAAACTTGATGACATATGACATATGTGAAACAAAATTATTTCCAAACATTGTGCAAATAGTTCAAACATGCAAGCTGGATGTATGGAGCGTCGCCCTGTCTGTAGTGAGCATCAGTGCACATTTCGCGTAGAAAAGTGCAAAATGAAGCCAATGTCTCACAAGTCCTATGGAAGTCTTCAAGTGTTCTTTCCACTGAATATATCTCATTGGCTTGCACATTATGTATATATGGAACAAGCTGTTCCATTTTCTGCACAATATCAAAGCAATTGGTGGTGATTTCACATGCAAATTTGTGAATGGCCATTGGAGGAGGCCCACCCGAATTCGTAGAGGGAGGTGAGCCAAGTGGAGTGTAGGATGAGTTGTCACTACTGGATACGTCAATGATGTCATCAGGTTGTCCAAGGTTTGCCATTCCTAAATAAATAAAAATTGAGATTGTATCTAGTGTTAACTAATAGCAATACGTACAAAAAAAAATTCCAAAGAAACATATAATAAAGCGTATCTTACATTTAATTGATTCCATATTAACACCTATAAGATATGGGAAAAATGTATAAGAAACTAAGAATTTCTTTATGAAGATTTATTGAAATATTTGAAAGTATTAGAGACTAAGGGAATTTTGCATCATAAAGCTCTCTCCTAGATGTAACATACTTCCATGAACTTCAAATAGCTTTCTCCTAGATATAGGTAACGTTAGTTTCAAATTTCAGAAACTAAATTTTATTTTCATATTCATCAAAGGAAGATTTATGAGTTAAATATATGCTCACTCTTAATGTTATTTCCAAAATATAAAGATTAAAGATTATTTCCTTATTAATGGTGATTTAGTCAAAAATCAATTTATAATTTTCGATGTATGTTCCTTCATAATGTTATGATCCACTATATAAAGACAAACATGTCCATCATTGAGGAAAACTTGCCTAAATTTTAAACATATACTCCATACTATTATAATTAACTATAATTTTAAAACAAAAATTATATATCTATCTAATCCAAAAAAAATCTTTGAAAATTTTGTTATAATTTAAATATATATACATATACAGTGGGTCTCTTAAAGATGTAACAATAAAAATAATAACTAAAATCCTTTAAATATGACATCTTAAGAATTATGAACTAACTAAAATCCTCTAAAAATGACATCCTAAAAATAATGAACTATCTAAAAACTCTCAAAAGATTACATCATGGTGACATCATCCAAAATAAAAATATAATCATTTATTTGATTGTATTGAATTTACTAAAATCTTATGTAGCAACTCACTAAAATTAGTTTAACTTCATAAATTTGACTTCATCTCAATCATCTTTATAAAAAACAAATTTTTTATTTTTATTTTTTTAGATATATCCAACTCTAAAGACAATATAAATATTAATGTAACTTGCTGAGATGTATTCTAAAATTAATTTAAAAGGTTTAGGGAAAAAAGTTTGCATGTATATCTTAAAAATACCCATATTGTACATTTACACAGTCAGAACTCAAAATACTTGATCAAAACCAGAATTTGGAACTGCTACATAAACTGAAATGAAAGATCTAAGAAAAATGTTTCAATAATTCTAAAATATGAAATCCAACTTAGTTACCACTCTGTGATTCCTTCAATACCGCATAATCATCTTATCTAAATTGTCATTTAACTAATCTATCCAAAACAACGTTTGTAAAACTCTGTAAATCTGCATTGGTGTTTGAATCATGCATATGATTTACAGATTAACTTAATCCAGAAAGTAACAAAAAATAAACTCTTTAAGCATACCATCTTTACAATGATTGAAAACATTTTTATGATTTCTATCCTCAGACCAAACCAGTGTAGGAAAATTCTTCGAAGATACCTATTAATTTCATTTATTTATGCTCGTATTATTATATTTTGGGTGATTGGGCACTTTTAATGGTTAAAATTTATTATTAATCTGAAATTTAATGTGGTCACTTTTAATGGTTAAAATTTATTATTAATCTGAGATTTAATGTGGAGTTTTTTGTGACTATTACAATTACTTCTTCTACTTTAAATTGAGTTATATTTTAAGCAGTTCTTGCAGTGTATTCAACAAATGTTTTCTACATTAGCCAAAGTATGGCAATGAGAATGTAAACAAATCAATCGCTTTTGTTGTATTTCACATAAAGCGTAAAAACTGAAAGTTAGCATTGCCTTATCGGTCTGACATGTCACATGAGCATGGAAATCAAAGAAATGGGTATTTGTTATGATGAAGACAAAATTAACAGAAGAATATAAAGCATTTAAGTTCATGATTTTTTTTGTAAAATGACTGGTTTAAAGCTTGATTGTTTTGCTTGTGTATTACCCTAGCACAACAAGTTATATTTCACACAGTTCCAAAAAGGCGTGTAAGTACAGATTCAAACTACTAAAATTCGGCATCACCCAATGCTCATGGTTGGGAACAAAATTAAACGACCAGATGACAAGACTTTTGGACTATTGCAGAGCACATAACCAAAAGATTGAAGTGAAAAATAAGAGGGAAATATTTCTCTATTAAAATTTTCATTATAAATTTAAGAAAGAAGAGAGTCCTAGAAAAGCTATGACATCCTGTTGACCAGAGGATTACACCTTATCATGTAAGGAATCACCCCAGATGTACAAGTGCTAAAAGGCAATACTCTCTCCTCTTATCATGTAAGGAATCACCCCAGATGTACAAGTGCTAAAAGCCCAATACTCTCTCCCCTGCATATCCTGCAAGAGAGTTTGCAGTGCACGATGTGATGAACTGAACTTTTGGATTTCACCTAATTCAAATATACATAGAGGTGAGAAGTAGTCACTGTATTGGAAGATTTGACAAAAAATCTGGTGGTAAAATTCATTTTATTGAATTTAAGCACATTATGACACTGATACACAGATCTAAGTAGATTTTTTAAAATTGGGGTCTAAACTTCAAATACTCTATTCTCAACTAAGAGGCCTTTACCCTTACTAAATTTGCATCCTAAGCTTTGGTCCATCCAATCCACACCCACATTTCCTACATCATAAATATAAAATCCTAAATGGGTGCAGACCCCAGGTCTGCTCTTATGAATAGAATAGTGAAAATGTCAAGATTTGAAAGAAAACAAATTATCAATTTATATATGGTAATGCTTTATTTTAGAGACTAGTTTCAAATTGCAAGATAAAGAAAGCCCTGGTGAATTGTCAAAATTATAAATCAATTGAAATAACTTAAGTTAACATATCCCATTTCAATTTTTGATAAAACATTCTACTCACATGCAAGGCCGCAACTTACACAACTACAGCAAGACTGGGCGATCTACTTAAAAAATTTAAGAGACCTTATATGTAGTAAATTTCCCAAACCTTTTTTAATAATAGATTGTAACACACTGACACTTACCCTGACATCAACAGTGCATTGGGGAACTGGATGTTGTCCACTTTAACATAATGGCTTTAACATTAGGACCAAGTTGACAGGGGTTTGAAGCCGAGTTGTCATTAAACAGGCTCAGAATAGCTGAAGTAAAGATATATATATATATATATATATATATATCTTTAATCTCAAACACTTGAACAAAATCTGATTGCGGTTAACAGACCTACAGATCTGAATATTTCGTAATACATTCAAACTATGACTCTACATCGTGATTAATACCGTAACATAATAGTAACTTGATAGAAAGTTTGAGCACTTAATTGGCCTTTCTATGGCGAAAAATAGCTGCCTCTTCCTTCACCCAGGATGTGTCTTAGCCTATTAGTAGAATGCAAAATCTTACAAACAAAATAGACATAATATCTATGCTTTGTGCATAAAAATTCCCAAACCACACAAACAGAAACAAATATAGTTTACAAGATAGAGCATACTGTCATAGTCAAGAACTAGTTAAACTTATTGCCATATTACTCTATGTAAGACTGCTTAAAAATGGACTTGAAAGTATAGAGATTGCTGAAGAATCAACTTGAAACATTGATTAAGAACTTCTAAACACAATGCCATGTCTTTCCAAAGAGAAGCTTACTTCTTGTTATTGTGTATTAGGCATAAGCAGGTGATGCTTGAAGCCTATGAACAACGATGCGAAGACACAACCAAGTTTTTTGCAGAATAGTAGCGTCAATCAATGAATAGTACCGTCTGAAGCTCACTATATCTCTGTAGGTCCTTGTGCTCACAACTCTAAATATTATACATAATTCTGAATAGCACAGTCTATTTATACAAATTGGAGGAGGTGATAGAGGGCGGCTGAAGGGAAAAGACAACATTAATATCAACATTCCTCCTGACAGAGAAGATATCTGCTAGATTTATTCATAATGAGATTAGACTTAGAAATTAATTTGGACATTAGAGTGTTTGAACGCTGGATTGTATTCTTAAAATTGCATTCAATGAGGGAGCGCTGGCAAAATGTCTAGTTTTGTTTTAATTTGAATTTAACAGCCATGAATATTGATAGCTCTGTTTAACTGAAGGCGATGACAGCTATTCCGATGGTGAGAAATTAAATTGCAAGGTGGAGTGTTCAGACAGTGGAGTGTATGGAGTGTACTTGCATTCAATGCATGGCATGATGAATATTTTCCCTGAATATTATTCCTGCAAGATCTATTCAATGCACAGCATGATGAATATTTTTCTTGCAAGATCTGTTCAATGCACGACATGATGAATATTGGTCCTTTAATATCTATTTCATCGATTGAACAGTTGGTCCATAAATGAATTAATTTATGACTGCTGGGGTTGAACCTAAACAGGTATTCCGGGTGTGAGACATGGTTTACTGGTTGGATTAAATGGTTTTGGGGGGTGTGAGACAGGTATTCCGGGCTTTTGTGGACTGGCAAGTCCACAATAAGAAGCCTATCGGCTAAATTAAAAAAATGTTTTTTATTAAATGCTTGTACCTATCTTACATGATTAAAATCAAAATTTATGTCCATGTTTTTATATAGTAAAAAAATAGTTTACACTTAAGTGAATAAATAACTATATCGTGTTCTCCTATTTATTCACTTTTCTATACATAGTTATTAATATTTAATATTTAAATACATCTATCTAACTTATGCCACCTTTAAAATGATATCTTTGCATCTAATAAATCTATAATGAATATAAATTTGATACACAATTTATTTTATTTATGAAAGTAAAAATAAAATTTATAAGTTGGTAGCTAATATGGTTGTAGAAATAAAATTTATAGGTATACTAGTCTATAAATATTAATAACTAATTTTCATTAAATACATCTACCTATCTTTTACATTATTAAAAGCAAAACTTATATCCATATTTTTATAAAGTAAAAAAATAGTTTACTATTAAGTGAATAAATAACTATATGTTATTTTCCCATTTATTGACTTGTCTATACATAGATATTAATATTTAATATTTATTTCATTTATAAAAGTAGAAATAATGACCTAATTAATATAAGCACCTTCAAATTGATATATTCATGTATTTTAGATAGATATATATACTAAATATAAAATAAATAAACAATTTATCTTCATTTTAAAATAAATAAATAGTATAATCTATTTATGTCTTTTTAGATAGATATTTAAGATATGTAAGATATCTATATAAAATTTAAAGTAAATAAACAATTTGTTTTTATTTAAAATAATAAAATGTATGATCTATTATTTTACTATATTTATTGCTTCCATACTTTAACATAGATTTCTCTAAGATATCTATATATTACTAAATACTTTTCTTTAGAAAAAATGTACTTTAACATTGCAAAAGATAAATATTTAATTTACTTTAGAAGTAATAGAATATTCTTTACCATGTTGAATATGGTAACAATTTTAAAACTATTTAAAACATTTACACCCACTGTCCCAAAATGTACTTTAAGAAAAAAAAAATAGCAAACATTCCATACATATCCATATGTTGTACAAAATAGATATCAAATGCAAGGAAAAGACTCAACAATATAAGGTTGCAGCAAATTCTTTACCCTTGGAGAAAGTAATCAGCACTAAACATTCTTCAAGCCTTTATATATAAGATTATTCACCCTAGGGTTTTATTCATAGAATTTTGGCTTTAAGAAAACTACCAAGTGGTATTCAAAACCATTGATGGGTCCAATTGACACATGTTCATTGCTCAACATGCAAACAAGAGTTACACATGAATTGTACTCATCTTGCAAATCCAAACATCAAACTTTGCAAGAGAAGCTCAACATTCAATCTAGTTTCTCCAAGATGGACTCATCCTTTTCAATACTCTTAAATTCAATATTTTTTGAGTCCTAAAGGGGACCATATGCAAACAACATTAGAATGTTACCATGTTTAACTAGTGTGCCAACATTACAATAATATTCCAACATTATAACTAAGACTTGCAAGATGTACAACACACTTAGTCCTAATATTACTAAGAATGGAATGCCTCAACCCAGAAAATTTGCCCGGTACAAATTAAATAATAAAGATACTAAGATCTAATGAACATGATAAGCCTTACAACTCCAACTCAGGGTAATTGGCCTAAGAACTTATAGATACATTGTACTTAGTAACTTTTATATCTTTAGTGTCTTTTAGGGGACATGTATTTAATGCGATGTGATAAAATCTTTGTAACTGCTTTACCCTTGTGGGATTTGGTTATTTGATTTTTTAGTCCATAAATTAGATCACAATATAATTTAGCATACAATGGTACAATAGCAACATTTTGGATCTTGGTGAGCTTTGACTGGACACAACTCAAAAAAAATTTCCAATTGGCTTGTGTGTTAAGCTGGAACTAGAGTTGAGGATCCTTGTTTGGAACTCTAGCTCTCTTTGCCCTTGTTCCCCTCCTCCATTGAAATTTATTTGTTGAATATCTGAGCTATTCTTGTTTGTGTTTTTGTGTTGAGCATGGGGCTATATTGTTGCTTGGTTTGTACTTATGTTCTATGTCCATTAGTTATTTGAATCCTAAAATAAAGATTGTAAAGTGCTCACCAAGTAGATGCACCTTCCACCAAGTAGGTACTTATCATTTGTGACATTGCTAAAATTTATCAAAGACAACTAATTAAAACATAACAGTTCTATTACTATTTGGCAGGAACTTCGCTACCCTGCAACTCTTGTTATATATTTGTAATCATTGGAAGGAAAATTTTGTGGTACTTTTTAATTTTTATTTGGTCAATAAATTATTATGTATTAATTTTATTTGTAACTATTAAATTTTGTAGCAAAGTTTTTATTAATTATCTTATTTTAAGTTTAAATAATTGTATCTTGAAAGTGAGTTTGTTTTTCTGATATTTTATATGAAGGAAATGTAGGGTTTTTGGAAGAGGAGTTTTTCCTTATAAATCTATAGAATTGCAAATCATTACACTTAAATTATAGATTCTCACCCAAAAAAATAAAAAGTGCAAAAAAAAACATTAAAGACTTGACAAATTGTTTGTCCTTTACAATCCAAGATCTAAAGGATCAAGGTCTACTATTTTTAGTCAAGATTTTAAATAGTATACAATTTTATATGTTTGTGAAAACAAAACTAATTTACATATAGTTATTGTAGACACCCCAACTTTACCATCAATTTATCATACTAACTTTCTCGTAAACTAATTAAATAAGTAATCATTTAATTAATTGTCTTCATAATTCATCATTAATTAATTTTTCTCTAAGGTCAATTTAATTAAGTAAATTAAATCAATTAGTTTTAGTCTCCAATTCCTCCAAGTCAATTAATTAATTAATCTTTTATTAGTTTCTTAATTAAAACTGATTAATTCTTATTATCATTTTCTCTTTCTTAAATCCATAGTATCCTCAATCATAGCCTTTTAATTATAGCCATTAAATCCATCTACATGGATCAAAATCCAAACTTTTCATCACTTGGCAAGTGTCCCTACCCCATACATGCTCTCATATGTGTGAGCATGCTTACTCACCCTACTCCTTTCTCACACATGTGTGAGTATGCTCTTGAGACATGTGTAGCCTCCAAAAATCTTACATCTATCTTGCTCACACATATGTAGCCTCATTTTCATCTTACACCTATTCTCACTCCTTTGTGAGCATATCACTCATCCATGCCATCTTTCTCACATGTGTGAGCATCTCTAGCTCTTACACCTCATTAATCCTTGTCTTCTTCTTGTGACACTTCAATCCTTTCTTTTATCTTCCTCAAATCTTAGGCTTCCATTAACTAATGCATAGTGGCTATTGATTTTCTTCATAGAAAATCTATAAATTTAGAGAGAGAGAGAGAGGGAGAGAGAAGGTGGGGGGGAGGAAGAGGTAGAGAGGGATAAGTAAGATAAAGAATAGAGAGGGAAGGTGGGAGGAAGGGGGAGAGAGAGAGAGAGAGAGGTGGGGACAGAGAGAAGTGGAGAGGGAGAGAGAGAGGGAGGTGTAAAGAGATAGGTGAGATAGAGAGGTGTAGAGAGAGAGAGGTGTTAGATTTGTGGATAACATGAGATGCAATATCAAACACCGAACAAAAACACCTTCCACGCAAAGAGTTGCAAATAATAATTTTTCATATTCTCAACAAGAAAAACTTACAAAATGAATCACAAGAATCTTCAAGGAGATCAATGAGATCAATAATACAATCAAGGGTGAGTGTTTTATAAGAGAAACCCTAAATGATAAAGGGATTAGATCATGACAAGTGTCAACATCTCATGCAATAAGACATAATGATATAATAATAGCTCAACTAATAAAAGCACTCCTAAGTTTAGCTTAAGTGCATGAAATGAATTAGACTAATAATCAATTAAAGATTAATTAATTAATAGCTAATGTGTGATTACTCTAACACCCCCCTTAAGATGAACTTAGGGAGTAGCTATAAACCCTAAAAAGAGAATGTATGATGGGTCCCAACAAACAAGGCCTAGTGAGGTACCCATGCACAAACAATCTATTCTCTCACAACTGAAGGAAAGGAGAAAACCTCATGGGAAAAAATCCTCCCCAAAAGAGAGAAAGGTGAATGAAGGATTGAAAAGCCTCCAAAACAATGTGAAGGACTAAGAAGCCTCCAACCAAAACAATGTCCCAAAAAAAGAACATAAAAAACATTGTTGAAGCATGAAGAAGTTGTAGACAACTGTCGAAAAATGACTAATATAATGCTAAAATGAGTAACCTCTGAAAAAAATGATGATTAGGATCAAGAAGACAAGAATTTGCATCAATTCCTCCAACGACACTACTCAGAATAGATGGAAAACAAAGACAAACATCTGGCAATTGAAGATATAAAAGACATAGATAATAAATATTTGAAGAACACTAATCAAATGAAAATGGAAGGTTGCCTCAAGAAATAGGAATGCAAGCGTGTCCATATGATAAATTCTCCATCTCACTAAAATGCATGGGTAACTAGCTGTTGCATCTACCTAGTACATAGGAACAAGAACTAGATACATAGATCACTCCAAAAATAAAACTAATGAAGCATTAGCACCAACAGTATCTAAATTCCCCCATAATGCTAAAAAGGGGAGGCAAGATAGGTACATTGAAACTTCGTGTCACCAAGAACTGTATGTAGGATCTAACAAAGAACATTTGAACGTGTAACTAAAAGTACCTGGAAATAAAAAGGGTGTTCAAAGTAAGGCACAGATGTGTGAGGCATGAATCACAAGAATTCGATGTTGTCATGGAAGGAACACTCACTTGACAAAGGTGTGATGGAAAAACAAGGGAACTCATAACCCACCCATGGCCCTTTATATCATAATGTGAGTAAAAAAGGCACAATTTAGGATGTGCAAAATCCCCAAAAAAGATACACCAAAATAGCACTTTATCTTAGTGTGTCCACAAAAAAGAAATTGCATGCAAAAGATGCTCAAAATGCCCAAATAGGATAGAATATTAAACATGTAGAACAACCTAAAACAAGTTATTCCACACAAATAAAAAGTTTCTAGGAGCTTAAACATCCAAGTAATTCACCAAAGTGTGAAGACACCAAAAAATGAATAAAATGTACCCAAAGAAAAAATTGGAAAAAGTGCATGGAAGGCTATGAATAGCATTGAAGGACCATCCCAACACCATTGGAATCATGGAAAATGGAGAAACAAGTCAAAATTTATGAGCTCGGGAGTGAAAACAACACCTCTTACTTTGACAGGCGATAAAATGTACTAGTAGCATTTGAATATAGTGATGAGACCTACACCAATGGAAAGTTCACGAAACTAACTTTTCAATGATATTTTGTTCTCCAAATTTTGATATTGTACACCCGAGTTATGGAAAAAAAAAAGGCTCCTTTAGGGCTCAAAAAGGGCTTGAAGGGGGCCCCACCTTATGTCTATATCATTGAAGTTGAGACCAACATGTTGTCAACAAAATATTCTAAGGAATATTCCCCTTCACTAAAAAATACAACCTCCAAAAAATCAAAAACTAGCGGAATATGCCTGGTAGAAACAAAATATTATGTAAGATTCTGTGATGTTGGAAAATTTTGATACTGTCGGAAAAAAATTTTGCAACTACTTGAAAACTAAATTCATTGGGGGAGCAAGGTGGTTTGGTTGCCATCGAGGTAAAAGTCACCATCAATCAGTATAAAATCCATCGGTGGTCAACATTAAAGCCACCAATGGTTAGCATTAAATCCATGCTAGAAGGCATGGGGCTCACAAGGGCTTGCATGCGCATGTACCTTATGGGTACCCCCCAATTAATGTGGCCTTTTCTTAATAACACAAAAAAATGATAGCTTTTTCAAAAAATCCCCTTTTTTATATATTTTTTAAATTATAAATAAAGAATTTTTTAAAAAAATGGACCTCCTTTTTTAAAGTTGTGCACAGGGCATATAGGCCCTTATGCAAAAAAAATTGCCTCAAAGGCTCCTAAGAAGTAAGATACATAAATTTATAGTCAAATTTCATCAAATCGGCCTCCTGAACGCAACAATGAGGTCCATTTTGTGCCAAAGTGCACCAAAAAATCACCCAACTCCAAAAACTATGAAAAAAACATTGGAGATTTCATATCTGAAGCCCATAACTCTAGTTGAAGAATAATCTCATAAATCAAGGAGTTTGCTAAATCCACACTGTGATACCATGCTAGATTTATGAATGACATGAGATGCAGGATCAAACAATGAACATAACACCTTCCACACAAGAGATTTGCAAAACAAAGATTTATTATTCCTCAACAAGAAAAAATTACAGAATGAACCTCAAGAATTATCAAGGAGATCAATGAGATTGATAATTCAGTGAAGGGTGAGTACTTTATAAGAACAACCCTAAATGATAAAGGGGTTAGATCATGACAAGTGTGAACATCTCATGCAATGAGTGTAACGCGCCACCAAGGAACCTAAGAGGACAACACAACCATAATACAATAATGGAACAATTCTAAAAAATATATATAACAATGGAATGTACAACATAACATAACATATAATCTAATCCTAGGTCCTCTAAGGTTCCATGAATACGCTACTAACACATCTACTCAACAAGAGCTAGAATCATTTCATTAATCATGATTTATCTAACAATCAAGAGTTCATTTTAAATTACCACATTAAATGATTCTACAATATGAATTTCCATAACATGTCATCGGCTAAACATCATTAAAGATCATTTATAAATAACTAACAAATATATATACAAATGTCATTACATGAGAGTACATCAAAGTCTGTTACACCATTGCATTATTTGCAATTGGGAAGAATACATCTGGTTACAATAAATGGTACAACTGAGATACAATCTGATACATATACATAAAATATTGTCTTCCCAAACTGGAATATGAATTGGAATCCGCTACATAAGGTACAACCTCTATGCACACGAACATGCAGTAAGAAAACACAATGGAGAAGAAAACACCAACCTCTTGACCATGTGGAACCCTAAGGTCCACCCCTCGTGCTAGGAGGTAACACAAGGTCCCATTACAAATAAATAGTCAAGAAGATAGAAGGCTAACATAAACAAGAGCTAAACATTGGCTCTAACACAACACTGCAACAACATTAACATCACATAAACACATACATTGCTTCCATAGGCACATACACAACATAAGGGAATAACATAACTAGGGAATTCTAGACTGCAATAGGGAAGAGTGTCATCGCATGGTCCTAGCATGGTTGTCCTGACATTCTCTTACTAGATGTCAGCCCCCATCTATGTTTGTCTTGACAATCTCTCACTAGACGCCAACCCCATAGGGAGACACATGCAAAACCAACATTCCTTTCGTGAGGACAAGGAAGTTGATATTTCCAACCAAGCCTTCTCAACCCATCCTTAGCCTAAACGAGCACTACAGGCATGGGTGAGGCATCCATTATTTTGTTTAATGTGAAATCTACCCATCCCCCTAATTCATTTTTAGGTTATCACTAGATTAAGAAATTCTCCAATAGGTTGTCCTAACAGTCTCTCACTAGACGTTGGCCCCCATTGAGAGCCACTCCCCCTACTTGCAACTAGTAAACCCTACAAACAAGCAAGGAATTTACCATCTTGCACACTTAACCTAACCACATGAATCCCATACACAGAGCAAGGCATGGACCATCTTGCCCACACATCACAATCACAAGAATTTATACTCAGTGCAAGGCATAGACCCTCTTGCACACAACTCAAAAAAGTACCAACCACTTTCAAGTGAAACAAACATAAAACCCATACATACAAAACACTCTCTCCTAAAACTCTAGAAGACTACCATAACAACTTTGGACAAATGGCTCCCATTTTAATCAATAACCCAAAATCACCTTAGTTTCATTAATCAAATACATTACTCGATACAAACAATCAATCAAATAATACGAAAGAGACATTATTTTCATATTTCACATTACTCTTTAACTTAACGACATAATTTACTTAATTGGGTCCTTTACGTATTAATTCATAAGTAATTATATAATAACATTTATTCTAAATATCCAATTACACAATGATTTTACAATTGATTAAGGATGTAATCAACATTCATTAAATAACAAACAAAGTAATATATTTTGCTTATTTAAACTAAAGCTAATCCCTTCAATAAAAATTGATTATAAGTAAATCAACTTCCCTATTTACTTCCAAATTTATTTATATAATCAATTAATTACAAAGGTGGAAATATTCTTCTACTAAAACCATAATACATACTTATGCTTACATATATTCACACACATATATTTACATACATATACATATATATAAGCGAATACCAATCTTTATATAAACGTACACATATAGTAATTGAATGCCAATCTTATCAAATACCAAACATTAAGAAAATTCAAAAAATTCAAAACATATTGTTTATCTATCGAATACCAAATTCAATGCATATTAATCGAATATCAAGCATGATAGTATTCATTGCATACCAGACAATATGAAGCAACTATAAATCGCATGCCAAGCATATAATCGCACTTTATAATATAAGATCGCCATACAAACAATAATGCCAAATATACAACATATGACATGCAATTGATAATATCGAATAACATCCATAAGGAATTTTCATCAAATGCCACACATAAAACACATCCAACGAATACCAAGTACAGAGTATTCAATGAACACCACACAAAAAGTGCATCCAAAGTAATACACAAGCGAATAGAAATACAATCAAAATCCCTAATGCACGTGCCAAGCGACTAGATTGCAAAGAGAGGGAGAGATCTTATCACCTCCCATGGAATTTCATTCATAATATAATATTACACGATTATAGCAAAGGTGGTGATGTAGTTGGCCGCCTCTACAAGAAGCCAGTCAAGGGAGGCCAATGACGTGAGATTTTTGGGTTTCCATACTTTGGCAAGGACATGTTCAATATGCCATCAGTTAGAAATAGGGACAATGTTCTTGCAGAGAATACAGGTGATGCTAAATGAAACAATCTGAAAATAGGATTGCACATTAATAATGCACACTTTGTTGACATGCAAACAAATTGTGTAGCATAGTCCAGTCCCAAAAATGACCCATTTGCAAAATGCCATAAATCATTCTCAAGGGGAAAGCAGCATACCCCTAAGTGTTGGTAGATCCATAGGAAAAAGTGAGGGGCATTTGGCATGTAGGAAGCAACTAGGCAAAACCAACATAAAATATATATATGCATTAATTTTCTTACATAATGGGTATTCACCAAATACCAAGCATAACAAAAAAAATATAAACCGCATTATTAGCATCAAATACCATAATATACCATTGAAATGGATTTGAAGTGTTCAGTACCG
Organism: Sequoia sempervirens; assembly: GCA_007258455.2. NCBI lineage: Eukaryota > Viridiplantae > Streptophyta > Pinopsida > Cupressales > Cupressaceae > Sequoia > Sequoia sempervirens. The sequence goes on from VDFB02168118.1 coordinate 172,026,576, forward strand.
AATATAAATACAAGGGAGAGGTCACTATAAATGGAAACAAATGCAATGCCAACTAAACACAAGAGCGATGCTAAGGCCGTAAGTACATAGGCAAGAAGTTGCACCTCAAAGAGGATGATAACCAATGCGCCCAGAACAAATATTGAAGGCTTAAGAAACCTAAAAAGCAGAGAATTCAGCTAGGAGAAGCAATTTGATGCCATAAAGAGAAGTTATATTACAGAGTATGCACAAGATAGATTTGATAAGAAGCTCAAGAAACTTTCAAGCAAATGCATTTAGTAGGTAAAGATGGATTTTATCTCATCAAATGCAATGGTTACAAGAAATACACAAATTGTCCAGATTTATTGACACATTCACGAAAGCAATCAGCAGAAGTAGTTAAATGTTTTCTCACGAATGCATGATTACAGAATATGCATAAAATATATTGCACTATGATCATAAACAAAATGATTAAATCGTTAAACACTCAAAACAATATCACAATCATAAAAAGAACAAGGACTCATTTGTAAAATTCATTTTCGCCAAATTGATTTGATATGATTCCTTCCTTCACCTATCCTTCTATGTTCCTCCCTTCCAAAAATCAATGATGGAATAAAATTCTTTTACATAAATTTTCTTCCCAAAACTCTGAATTAATTTTCTCCCAGAATCGGGCCATTTCCCCACAAAATTTACAGCATACAAAATTTTCTTACAGACCAATTACTTCCCTTCTCCCCAAAAACAAAATTCCTAATAATCAATAATAAATCAATCATAATCAAAATCTCTCCAAAAGGAAAAATTATTTATAAGAAGAAGGCTATTCGTTTTTTAAAACAAAAATTCAATAAAATCTCACAAAATCCCAAAAAAACATTTAGTTTCCTTTTGACAATTAGTTCAAAGTTGTGCATGTGTTGCATGCAAAATCTTTCTATCTTTTTACAGTATTTTCACTATTTATTATTTATAACATTCCATTTAAAATTTTATTTTATTTTAATATTTCATTACACATTCAATTTATTATAAACTATAATTATTAATAGACATATTTATATTTATTTATCATAACACCTTTTTATTAAATAACTTATTTTAATGCATCTATTAACCAAAAAAAACATTGGAAACAATTTTAAATTAAACAACCAAATGCAAAACAATACTAGACCACTAACTAGGGTCGAAAAGCAAGATTGGTTGACCATAGACAACACTAACACATCGACAAGGTATCCAACTAGATACTCATCATCTTCGAGGATGATGGCTATGGTAGGGGACCAAGTGCCATCTTTGATCAACTATTCCATTGGGTTTAAGGCACACTCAGACCTAACATTTTAGGTGGAGTTGATGCCTAGTACCTGCAACCTGCAGCACATAAACGTCTTTTCATATACATATAATCATCACATACCTATTCAAAGGAAACCAAAACATCATAGGGTTCTTACAAGTGAGAAATACGACATCCTTCCCTTCACACCTAAATAGCATTTAAAAGTTTCATATAATATCTCAAATAACATCTCGTAACCTTAATAATCATAAACCATTCCAAAATAAGGTAACACATTCTATTTCTAGCATATTCATAACCATGTCATAATCATCATCAAAATAATCAAATACCAATCAACATCTAACATAGTAAGTACTTGTTTGGTCTTGATAGGCCTTGAGATATGATTTCTTCAGAAGAGATTTTGTCTAGGTCGTGCTTCTAGAGGAATATTTTTCTTTGCAAAGATGTGATTGCTAAAGGTGTGAAGTGGTTGTTGGGTGATGGGAATAATATTCTTTTTTGGGAAGACATTTGGTGTGGGGTCTGCCCTTTAATTTCTCTCCCTTGGGCCCCTCCTATTGCTCCCCTGTGTAAACAACTTTTTGGCATCAAGGTAGCGGATTACTTTGAGGATGGGGAGTGGAAGAATTTTGATGGTTGGGATCTGTCTTTGAAGATTCATAATGATTTCTTATGTAAGGTTTGGATTCCATTGTTTCCTCGACCAGATAGAGTGGTTTGGGCCCCGTGTGCAAGTGGTAATTTTTTTGTGGCCTCTACTTTTTTGAGTTCTTTGGTTACTCTTGATTCTTTTCTATTTTGGGGGCGGCTATGGAATAAGCAGTAGATTCCTAAGGCGAATGTCTTCTACTGGATGATTATGCAAGGTAAAGTACTTACAATTGACAACCTCTACAAGAGGGGGTTTGTGATTCCCAATAGGTGCATTCTCTATGAAGTTAATGGGGAAAATTCTTTTCATATCCTCATTGGGTGTGAGTACTCATTCACCCTATGGAGTAAGATCCTTAGACTTTGGGATTTGAGGTGGGTCTTTCTAGACTCTTTCGCTAAGTTTTATGGTCAGTGGAAGTGCCCCTCCTATTCTCCTATGTTGTGTGGGCTCTAGGATCTTATGGCTCCTCATATTTCCTGGGGACTTTGGAAAGAAAGAAATAACAAGATCTTTCAGGATTCTAAGCTTAAGGTTGATTGTCTTTTCATCAAGGTTCGTCGGGCTCTCCTGGAAAATTTTTCTCTCATTAGATCTGACTCTACTCAATGTGATCCAACTGTGCCTTGTTGGATATGATCTTATGGTGACTTTGAATTTGAAAATCTCTTCGGTTCCTATCATGACTCCCAAGGCTAGCACTGTTGCGAGGAGGGACACAAGATGGCAACCTCCTTCAGCTAGGTGGATTAAAATTAACTTTGATGGGGTAGTGAAGGAGAATCTCGGGCATGTAGGATGTGGGGAGGTGTTAAGAGATAACTTTGGTAGACTTCTTGGCACTGTAGCACTCCCATTAGGTACATAGAATAATCATCACATAGAGGCGGAGGCTACATTCATGAGTGTTAGATATGCAATTAGTAAGGGTTTCTCCAAAGTCTGGTTGGAAGGAGATTCTATGAATATCATAAATTATTTATGTGGTACGCATCCCCTGAGTTGGAACATGGGTCAGTTAATAAAGGATATGGTAATTATGTTACAATCTTGTGATGAGACCTGTATCTCTCACTTTTATTGGGAAAGAAACTCTCTTGTTGATTGTTTTGCCAATCTGGCTATCATCCTTAGTGAATTTCACTCGTGGGAGGAGGGAACAATAATTCCTGAGAACGCTAGAAACATATTAAGAATTGATGGTGTCAAATAAGGTGATGTGGTTTTTATGGCCTTGTACTTCTCCCCATCTGGCACGCTTTGTGGGTGTCTTATGGTTATTTTGCTTTCTTCTAGGTATCTTTTGCCAAGGTTTTATGTGTTCTGTTTGGGATACCATGGGCAGAGATAGATGTCGAGTTGAGCCAGACTCCTGTGGTGATATTCGAAGAAAAAAGAAGCTTTGGAACATCCTATGTCATGGAAATTTCACTCCATTTTTGGAGAGATTGCACGGGCGTGACCCTAATGCCTCGGCCAATTTTGTCTCTTTCTAGCATAATCACAAGCTTGTGATGAAAGGGCTAGAGGTGGAAGTGAACGAACACCTTATTGCCATCGTTATAGGGATGTTGATTATGGGAAGGAATTTTTTCAAAGACAAAAAGAGAAATAAGGAGGCAATGATCCAATTTTTTAAGGATGATGAGTGGAAGAATTTGGTCAAGTTGGAGAGTTGGAGTTATCATAGAACCTCTCTCAAGAAGATCTAGGCTAGGATTGCGGAGGTGATGATGTGGTACGTGATGTTGGCAGGAAGATTTAAGGCTCTTCTTGGTCACCATTTCACTCTTCTTAATCATTTCAAGCATGGCTTGTTTATATCCTTTCCCTTTTTTCTTTTATCTTTGTTGGAATCCTCAGTGTATGCTTAGTTGAAGAATATGAGGGCCCCTATCCTCCATGAAGGGCTTATTTTTCTTATAATGGACCATGTCCAATCTCTTACCCAAGCTCTGGTCATCAAGGGAAAATAAGAGATTTTAAGTGCTTTATCTGGGTCGTCAAATTCATATTCCTCTTTGGATGAGAAGTAGGAATGGAGTGAGGACGAGGATGATGTATCCACTACGGGTGTGGCTTCGGCTTCAAAGAAAAGGAAGGTGGCAGGTTCTAAGAGGAATAGGGTTCCTAAGAGGTTGGCCTTTTCTGGGAGTGATGATATAGAGGTAGGGTCAAATGGGTCCTCTACTAAGGCTGTGGAAGTGGCTATTGATAAAGGTGTCATTGGTGGGGCTCTTGAGGTTGGGACCCAGGGTAATGTTGGTTTGGTTGAAAAACTAAGAAGACTGTCGAAGAGGTTGGCTAGTTTGAAGAAAAAGGATTTTGTAGTTATAGCCAAGGACTCCAAAGAGGCTAAGGAAGGTAAGATTCCTATTGAAAAAATGATGACTGTTGAGGATTCTCTAGTTCATGACATGCCTACGATGTCTCTAGACAAGGAGGTTGGGGATTTGAATGTGGAGGATGAGCAAAAGAAAAATGTTAATCCACCCTTGAGGACTAATCCTCTTTTGGAGGATTTTTTGTACCTAGACGAAGATGATACTTCTATGTTTGGTTTGGTGGATATGGCGAGGGTTGGGGCTATGGGTACCTTCAAATTGGCCAAATGGGCTTTCCAAGAATTCAATAAAATAAATATCAAGATAAGAGGCTAAAAGGCGAATATATAGAATGTTCAGAAGGCCTCTATGTCTGAAATCCTCATTGATAAAATGGTGGAACTAGAAGGTTCATTTAATGGCTTTAAGTCATTGTGTGAGGAAAGACTATAGGCCCTTGAATCCAAGGTTTCTGGTATAAATGGTGATATTAAAAAATTGTTGTAGGTGATCCATACCTCGGTCAAGAATAGTGCAGAAGCTTTGGAAATTCTCTTTAAGAAAATTGGCCAACTTAGAGAAGATCAAGTTCTCTTCTCAGAGATCATCGAGAAAGAGCAATTGGCTAAGGGCAAGGGTAAAAAAGCGGTGAAGGATGAGGATAAGATACCTATTGACAGAGGTTCAGCTGAATGGAGGAAAGCTTTTGATGCTGAGAAAAAGGAAATGTTGGATATGGTTGAATACATAAGAACCAGTAGATTGAGGTAGCCAAAGCTCTGAGTGGCCTTAACTAGTTTCTTGTTTCTTTATGTTTATGTTGGGTTTTAGTCTCTTGTTGGTTGTTTTGTTGCTGTTTTACGGGTGGGTGTCACTAGTTGATGTTTTCCTTTTTTTAGTTTGGCACTTGTGGTGGCTAGTTTTTTGGTTGAAGGGTTGCTACTAGTAGGATATTGATTACTTGTTGGTGCATCATGTTGTTGTAAAGGGTTTTGGGTCCCTTTAAAACCTATTTTTCCCTTATAATCAAAACATAGTAATGTATTGGACAAATGTCATTATAAAATGTTTTAACCACAAACCAAGAATACTTGAGACATAAAATGAATCCACAAGCATCTGACATAAACATCATAAAAAGGTGAATCATGGAGTGGCACTACAATGAGATAGGATTGTGTGAGTAAAATATGTGTAATCAATAACAAACACACCTAATAAGACATTATATCAAGAGATTTAAACAACAATTAATCTAATTAAAGCAGGAAATCTCTTAAAAGCGTCTTATTGCTCTCTATCTCCAAAGATTTATTAAATCATTGTGGCTCTCAGATTGTGTAAGCACTGTGACTGTTAAAATGGTAATCTAGAGAATTAGATATTGTTAAATGCAGGAAAATAATCCTATATGATATGCTAAATGATATGGTGATGATACTGTAGCCTAGAATAACATGAAAATGATAAAACAAACTACTATAAACTAAGATCCAGCTAAATGAAAAGCCATGATTATGATTGTTATATGATTGAATGATTACTATTTTCTATTTTCTCAATGCTCAAATGCTTAACTTCTCTAATGTTATTTTTGCAAAGTAGGATTGCACAAAGTTGGGAACTATTTCCTATAGAAAGAGGTTGTATTTATATATTCCTGGCAGGATATTTGTGGTGTGGCAACAAAGCAAAGGTCTAGATTTGATTTGAAAGATTCAATGGTGAAAGATGAAGAAGGTTGAGAAGATTATGGAGATTGTTCCTCCACACAAAAACATTCAGCCAGAGGATAGGAAGAATCAAAGGAAGAACATGAAGAAGTTTGCCTGTAATTTGTCTCCAAATTTGTCTATGAAGGCTGAGTTGAATTAATTAGATATAAAATATCTAATTTTGTTGGTAATTTGGAAGAAATAACAATTATTAAATAAAACATTTATTTGAAATTGTTTATTTAATATAAGAGGGATAGTGATAATTAAATAATACTATATGATTTTGTTTATTTAATTAAGAGGGAATAAATAATTAAATAATACAAACTATTGAAGTTGATTATTTAATTAAAATAGAATAATTAGAAGAATGTAAATAGAATAGAAGAATTAAAGAAATGAACTATATAAATAAATAATTTTATTTATTTAATAGTAGATGAATTAAAGGTTAATTAATCAAATAAATGTATTTAATTAATCAAATTTATCCATACCATTTTTAGGTGTATACATTTTTCCCCTCTTTGAAGTGATGTGTTTATGCATTGCTTCAAAGAAAATCTTGTTGTTGCTGCCAGTACTGACAAAAAAATTTCAATATGCCCTAGATAGTAAGTTTGAAGTGATGATGAATATATGCCCCCTTGGGAGATAAATCGATGAATGACCTTTGATTTTTAGAATTTTTTGATTTTTTTTAATTTTATGATGATTTGACGATTTATCTCCCGATAAAGAATAGTGATTCCGCCAGTTGATTAAATGTTGCCCTGCTTTGCCTCCTTGTGTAACTTGATGATTTTTTATCATGTCAGCCTTTGATTTGATATCGATTGATGATCCTGATGGATTAGAAGATTATTGATCTCATGATAGGTGAGATTTAGTGATTGATTGATTGATTGATTGACCTCATGATAGGCAAGGATCAATGATAGATTGATGATTGACCTCATGATAGGTGAGGTTGATTGATAGATTTATTGATTGACCTCATGATAGATAAGGTTCATTGATAGATTGTTTGATTGGCCTCATGGTAGACGAGGATCAATAATAGATTGATGTTTGACCTCATGATAGGCGAGGATCAATGATAGATTGATTGATTGACCTCATGATAGGCGAGGATCAATAATAGATTGATGTTTGACCTCATGATAGGCAAGGGTCAATGATAGATTGATGATTGACCTCATGATAGGCGAGGATCAATAATAGATTGATGTTTGACCTCATGATAGGCTTAGGATCAATGATAGATTGATGATTGACCTCATGATAGGCAAGGTTCATTGATAGATAGATAGATTGACCTCATGATAGGTGAGGATCAATAATAGATTGATGTTTGACCTCATGATAGGTGAGGTTCAATGATATTCACTCATGAGATTTGATCAAAGTCTCACCAGAGCTGATTAGATTGATAGGCTGATTGATTTTTGATTGATTGATAATATTGCTGATTTGTGATATATTATGATCATAGGAGGATTTTAGAGTTCTTCCCAAAGACGTGGGACATGATTCCGCATCTGGTGTAGGCTGATATAGATATCATCAGTCGATGTGGTTTATCAACTTTGATTGATATGCCTCAGTATAGGATTAATTAATGTACTGAAACTTGATGATGTACACTTATTCAGTCATATTTTATGATTGTTCTATCATGTTATTAATTCACCAGCCTTGGAAAATCTATAATGCAGATGCCAAACTAATATGAATGCAATCTAATTTAACCATGAAAATCTACATATTCAAGTGTTGTCATCTTAATAGTCCATTTATCGTGCTTTTGTCATCATTGAGCCTTTAAAATGTTGAAAGTGAGTACAAGCATCAATGGTATGAGTTAGAACATGATGGCCTGAGTACTACTTTCATGATTTTTGATATTGCAAGTGAGCATAAGCATCTAGGTATAATTAAACCAAGATGAGTTGAGCATTTATTGCATAAAAACAGACAAGAATCAATCACTTTCCTATGTGAATTCTAAATGCCATCAGTGATACTTGGTAGAGCACATCTCGTGACAATTCACACAGTAATAATAATTAACTCCTAGATAGCAGACAAAGAAAAATCATACTCCTTCCTTGCTTCTCTAGTTCAAATACATCATCGAGTGGCTCCAAAGATATGATAACAAAAAATAATAAAAAGTACAACGTTTGAACATTCAAGCTAAAGCGATAAAATCATGATTCAAAAGAATATCATCTATTTAGATTTGATTTGATAGATTAATCAAAGTTGTTTGATTTGGATGTTTGATCTTCTATCGATTGATGATTGTTCAATGTTGGATTTTCCTATGATCATTGTTTTTGCTACGTTTGACATACTGTTGTTTGTTAGTTTATTTAAGCCCAAAGTTTATTTCCCCCAATGAGTTCAAGATTTTTCCCCCAAGCTAGGTTTAGACACGACCACAATTGTCAGGTTATGTACATGAGGTTTCCTTTTCAATGATAGGCAGAATGATGGAAAAAATGAAAGACCAAGGCATGTATCTAATAGACGAAAAAGCTAGTTTAAATTAGAAGAAGCACTTATTTACAGGTTTTCACTACATGTTTTTATTGCACTTTTTCATATTTACTTTTTTGTATTTTTTTCTTTTTAAATTTTTTTTTGTATTTTTTTTCTTTTCTTGATTTTTTTGTATTTTTTTCCTTTTTTTTTTTTGTATTTTTCTGTCACCAAGACACCTATTTGCCAGGTTTTAATCAAGGCAACCATTTTACCAAGACTCCAACCACGCACTAGATGATTCAGGTGTAGAATTTCCTGAGATGGAGATTGTTGATAGGTTCGTCAAACAAATCCCCTTTAGGTGTAGATAGCTGATAGGCTCTAAATCCATAGACTGATATGACAACAAAGGCACCTAGCCAGTTAGGTTCAAACTTCCCTTTCTTTTCTCTATCTTGTTGATTTCAAGGGTTTTCCTTTAAGACCAAGTCACCAACCTGAAATGCTCTAGGTTTTACTCTGTGATTGTAGCTTCTAGACATCCTCTTTTGATACGCCTTCAAATGGTCCACAACTTGTTGACGACGTTCATCCAATAGTTCTGTAACGCCCCACCACACAACCCTAGGGGAAGTTGCAATTAACTACTCAAACACAATATTTTTTTTGTTTAAGTACAAATAACATGCAAGTTCACTACCCATTGCCAACAACCCCTAAGGTTACGAGACTGAGTTTACTTAAACCCAAACAAGAAACATGAATTACAACCATAACATTTAATTACTTAACAAATTAAATACACATCCATTCCATACATGATAAAATTACATCAAAGGCCTAAGAGATACCACATGTTCCCAATAATATAATTTACAATACGATTACAACACTCATTCCCTGAATGAGGTAAATCCAATAAACAAGGTTACAAATTACATCTTCCACCTCGATACAAAGAGGGGTAATAAATTACAATAATACTTAAAAGAAAATAGCATGAAAGTAACAAGATCCCACGAGCTCTCCAACTAGAAGTCTCATCCACACGAACAAAAAGGATGACCCAACGGATTAAGGTGCATGTTCCACCCAACCATGTGATACCCGAAGGCTCACCCCCCGTGCTAGGAGATAGTAACAAGGATTCCTAGGCAAGACCATCTAACTCTAGACACAGGATACAAAAAACTAAACTGAATTAAATACAAGTACAACAGATCACATAACACAATGGTTACAATGCTTCCAGAGTTAAATATTCAATTGTATCACTAATACAAACATACTGTTGACTTAAGAGAAGTGTCATCACAATGTCACATGGGATATCTTGGTAAGTCTTCCTAGTTCCCGACCCCCATCTCGGGATATCCTGGAAACCTCTCATGACTCCCGGCACCTCATGCAAACCAATACGAAATTAGTTATCTCTCGTAGAGATGAGACAACAATCTTGCCATTCTAGGACTTCTCATCTCATCCCAAGTCTATACAAGCCCTTGTGTCCATGAACAAGGAAAAATTAATCTTGTTAAGTGTTTGATTCAACCTAAACTTCTAATAAGTTTATTTACGTTATCACTGAATTAACTAACTTACAAAGAGTTTCCCTGACACCACTTTGTGTGTCAGCCCTCATTGCAAGCCACTTCTCTAAGACAACACATGGAATAGCTCCACACCCAAGAGTACCCAAGTGCGACCTAAGGAGAATGACTCCCTATACACGACATAAAGTCAACACCTCCCATTCTTGATAATCGGGTATCTAACTGGATTCATTTAAACGTACTACCCAAGGCAATCCAAAGGTTGACTAACATAACGACAACCCATACAATTAAATGAAAACCCCATCTGGAAGACTTACATAAACAAATGACTCAATTGCCCAACACCGAGAATGAACGAAAACATAACTAGAAAGCATTTCAAGCAATTAAATAATCTAATGTTAGGATTTCCTAAATCCAATTCACTCAATAACACCTCATTTGCAAATACTCGAAAGTAAATTAAATTTCATTGACAACATTGAGGAATTTAAAACTAATAATTTCATTTCATTTCCTTCAATCACACCTATTGATCAAAATCAATTTTTTTTAAAATAAATCATTTTAGTACACAAACAATTTCTTTTTTTTTCATCTATTATACTAAAATAACTCTTTTTAAAATAATCATATTTAAATATAACTATATATTAAATATATATATATATATATATATATACATTTATATACTTAATATATATACTAATATATATATATTTAAATATATAATTATTATTTAAATATATATTTAAAATCACCATATAATTTCCAAATCTAATATTTTAAATAAATTTCATTTATTTAAAATATAATATATATATATATATTATATATTAAATATTCATAAAAAAAACAAAATAACATATTATATATATTTAAAAAAATAAAACAAAATCAAAGTTTCCTGTTGGTGCAAGCCCCAAAGGAGAATGCCAAGGCTGACCTCCCCATTGAGGGCGCTACCTACAGCGCTTCCCAGTGGGGGCGATGCCATGCGGCCCCTCATGGGGTTAGTTGTACAGGCCCCCAAATCTTATAATTTTTTTATATATAATTTCTTCAATAAACAAAAAAAACAAAAAAATCCTCTGTTTTGTTTTGGGGATTTTCTCAGAATTTTTCCACAATAAAATTTTTTGAAATAAAATTTTACCAGAAAGAAAAATAAAACATATTTATAAAATATGTATGTATATATATATATATATATGTATGTATGTATATATATATATATATAAATATATATATAAATAATTTCCCCTGTATATTCTAGGAATTTTTTCCAGAAAACACAAAAAAAACATATTTATAAAATATATATGTTGAGCAAATTGACAAATTGATTCAACAAAAAATTTGACAAGGTACAAAGGTTTTTTTTTTGTTTTCTTTTGATCATCCTTCAACTTCCCATTGTTTGAATCTTCTTTCTATTGTTTTCTTTTTTTTCCATTTCCAATTTTCTACAAGAATCTATCTTTTTGTCTTCAAGATTTCAACAGAGGTTTTACAAGTTTTGAAGCCAGATTTGACATGGGTTTTCCTTGCAAATCTAACAAAGTTTAAATCTTTTCCAACAACATATAAAAATCTATAAAATCTTTCAAAATGAAAACTAAATGCATAGAAAGAAACCTGGTTTCCTCAAAAGCTTGGAAGATTGTCAATGGAGTCCTGAATCCTTCTTCTGATTCCAATTCCTCCAAGGAATCCAAAATTGCTTCTTCAAATCCAAAAGAAAAACCACAACAAATCCTTTCTCTCTTTTTTTTCCCTTTCAATCTTTCATTTCCTTTCTTTTATAGCAATTTTCTCCACCAAATTGAAATTGAAAATTAAAAATGAAATTGTATTTGCTCTCATAGAGTTTTCCAAATTTAGTCAAACCCCTAAAAATATCCCATCCACCAAATTTATTGCAAATTTGGAGATATTTTGATTTTTAAAAATTAAAACAAAATTTCAATTTCCAAATAGAATTTCATGCATTTAAAAATTATTTTTACAAAAGAATTCAAAATTTTGTAAAGAAATTCTTTTACATATTAATTTTCAAAAAGTGCAATTTAAAACATATTTTCATTTTTTTTATTTAAATCAAAATATCTATTAATGCCAAAACAAATAACTTAATTAAATTCATCCCTATTAATTTAATTAGTCAATAAAATAAATCTAATCCAAGACTAGATTATTTTATTAATTAAATTAAATTAATCAATAAATAACTACATTTCCAACATTACAACCAGATAAATTTAATCAACAAATTAACTACACAAGCCATTTATTTACCTTTATAATTTTGAAATTAAATAATAACCAAGGTGAAATGAACATAAAACAACTAAACCCGACTACAAACCCGACGACACACTATGACTAGGGTGATGACTTGGCACGAAAAACCTAACTACTATCTCCCAATCGAATACTGTTGGCCAATGGACACGCTCAAACCTGTGAAACCAAGTGGAGTCGATGTCCTGTACCTGTCAACCTGTGATCAAAGAGTATATTGAACATGCATATAAATAACATAATAAACACACTGTGAAGAGGAAATCGTGGAATCGTAGGGCACTCGCCAGCGAGTGATACAATCTCGTCCCCTTCACCAATACAGACTTTCTAACTGACGAGTCTAACATCAATAATATAATCAAAAGCATAAAGCATCATTAATTCAAATATATGCTAAGCTAATCCAAAGCATGCCATAATGATAACATCTGAATAAAATACCATCACATCAAAATATAACGTTCACATCGCTTAACAGATAGCGGTCAAAAGTAACCAAGTACCATAGTCAAAGTAATAGCAGAACACAACATAACAAAGAAAACACTATCCGATCAAAGAGCAAAAATGGAGGGGTGCTACATCCTCCCCCCTAGGGTCAGGCTTACTCCTGGAAGCCTGCAAACAAATAAGGATAGAGCTCCTTCATCCTAGCTGCATCCTCCCAAGTGGATGATGTGTCATCCCTAGGATCCCACTAGATCCTAACCTGATCAATATCTTGCCCTCGAAGAGTGAGCATTCTACGCTCCATTATGGCCATAGGCTCCAAAGCCAACTTCTCGTCCTCTACCTATAATGCATTCCAATCAAGTACATGAGAAATGTCTAGATGGTACGGCCAAAGAACTGAAACATGAAAAACATCATGAATACGCGAGAGACTGGGTGGTAAAGCAAGACGGTAAGCAACTGGACCAATCCTCTCAAGTATCTCGAAGGGTCTGACAAAGTCAGGTGCCAACTTAGAGCCCTTCCCATAATGGATGGGACTCTTTCACAGATGCACCCGCAAGAAGACTATCGCCCACAGAAAACTGACGATCCACTCTATGCGCATCCACATACTTCTTCTGCCTATCCTGCGCTGCCACCAAGTGCTCTCTAATCCTATCCACCTGTCGCTCCATATCCTGCAACATCTCAAGAACCAAAGTCACTCTATCCTCAAGTCGATCCCAACTCAAAGGAGTGCGACATGGTCACCCATACAATGCCTAGAATGGATGCATGCCGATAGAACTCTGAAAACCATTATTATATGCGAACTCTACCAAATAGAGATAATCTTCCCATCGTGTCTACTGGTCCATTACATACATACGTAACATGTCCTCGAAGATCTGATTGACCCTCTCAGTCTGTCCATCTGTCTCTGGGTGGTAAGTTGAACTGAATTTCAACTATGTCCCCATCGCATGCTATAATGAAGTCCAAAGAGCTGAGGTAAACATTGGATCCCTGTCATAAATAACCTGACGCAGAATACCATGTATCCTCACTATGTCCTCCATGAACACTCTAGCTACGCATGATGTAGTATAAGAAGAGCGAATAGGTGAGAAGTGTGCTACCTTCATTAACCTATCCACTGTCACCATGATCGCATCATGCCATCTCAAAGAGTTGGGTAAACCAACAATGAAATCCAATGAGATAATATCCCACTTCCACTCTGGTACTAAATGTGGTTGCAAAAGCCCTACTAGATGCTGGTGTTCAGCCTTCACCTGCTGACACTCAAAACATCGTGACACATAATCGGCAATATCGTGTTTCATCCCTGGCCAAGAGTACAACTGACACAGATACACATACATCTTCTTCACCCTAGGATGGGCTGAATAAGGTGGATGATGTGCTTCAGTCATGACCAAGGTGTGAAGATCACCTGATGAAGGAATGTATATGCATCCCATGTGCCTCAATATCTCATTTGAATCCAGAGAATAACCTGAATATCTGCCCTCAAGGGGTCTTCTTACCTCAATCTCTGTCCTAACTTCCTGATACCAACTATCTGCTAGAAGGGAAGAAAGAATCTGACTCTGCAAATCTACAACAAGAGTCAACTCAACTATCTCATGTCTCCTCCTACTGAGTGCATCCGCTATAACATTCTCCTTTCCTTGGATATACTTCACTTTGAAGTCATATTCACAGAGAAACTCCATCCAACACCTTTGCCTAGCATTAAGGTTGGGCTACGTGAAAATATACTGAAGGCTTATGTGATCACTATGCAACTCAAACCTATGGCCAAGAAGGAAATGCCTCCATCTCGTCAATGCATGAACAACTGCCGCTAACTCAAGATCATGCATGGGATAGTTTAGCTCATGATCCTTGAGCTTTTGTGACTCGTATGCAATGACACGACCCTCCTGCATCAACACTACACCTAATCCCTCCAAGGACACATTTGTACAAACTACAAAGTCCCCAGTCAGATCTAGTATCGCAAGTATTGGTGCACTAGTCAGCTTCCCCTTAAGATCTTGAAATGCTACTTCACACTTCTCTGACCAATAAAACCTCTTCCCTTTCCTCTGAAGGGAGGTGATAGGATAGCCTATCCTCGAAAAACCCTGCACAAAACGTTTGTAATAACCCACTAGCCCCATAAAGCTACATATCTCTGCCACATTTGTGGGCACAAGCCAATCTGAGATTGCTTAGATCTTTGCAGGATCCACTAAAATACCTTCTGCCGAAACCACACGACCAAGGTATTGGACCTCAATCTTGAAGAATTCACACTTCGACAGGTTAGCATAAAGCTAATTATCCCATAAGCACTGTAATACCTTCCATAAATGTTCCTCATTCTCTTCCACTGTCCTAGAGTATATCAAAATGTCATCAAGGAACACAAGGAAAAATCTGTCTAGGTATGTACGAAATACCCCGTTCATCAGACTCATGAACATTGAGGGGGAATTCATCAACCCAAATGGTACTAATGTGAACTCATAGTGACCATACCGTGTTCGAAATGCTATCTTATGGATGTCTGATTCGAAGATACGAAGCTGATGGTATCCTGACTCAAGATCAATCTTTGAAAAGATTATGGCACCTTTGATCTAGTTGAATAGATCATCAATCCTAGGAAGTGGATGTCGATTCCTGATGGTCGCTTTGTTCAACTATTGGTAATCAATACATAACCAAAGTGATCCATCCTTCTTCTTCACGAAGATAACTGGTGCTCCCCATGGAGAAACATTAGGGCGAATAAAACCCTTCTCTAACAACTCCTCAAGCTACAAGTGAAGCTCTTTCAGCTCCTGGGTCGTCATATGATAAGGAGCTCATGAAATGGGTTCTGATCTGGCACAAGGTCTATCTTGAAGTCTAAATCCCTCTAAGGTGGCATCCCTGGAATCTCATCTGGAAAGACATTAGAGTACTCATGAAGAATGGGGTGACTATCAAGAGA
Organism: Sequoia sempervirens; assembly: GCA_007258455.2. NCBI lineage: Eukaryota > Viridiplantae > Streptophyta > Pinopsida > Cupressales > Cupressaceae > Sequoia > Sequoia sempervirens. Next base: position 172,042,374 of record VDFB02168118.1, read on the forward strand.
GACTTTCTCCTCTCCACCTCCTAGATCCAAATCATCCACTATAACAGCAAATAACTGGCAACCCTGACGCGCACACCTTCTCAACTACATAGATGAGATGACCCTCAAGGAAATTGGCCTCTAAACTCCCACTAACTCTACTACTCTGCCAGATGCCTTAGTGCAATGAATCGACTTACGCCGACAATCTATGACCGCACTATGTGCCTCTAACGAATCCATCCCTATGACAATGTCATAAGAACCCAAAGGAATAACTCGGAGGTCCAATGTAGTATGAAGAGGTCCAACCTCCAATCTATAATCTAGTACAATGGAAAGGGATGCAACCTTCACACCCGAGGCTAACTCAACCTGCCACCTATTGACTTTCCTTACCACACCCAGTCTACATCATGTCATGATGGAAGAAGAAATGGAGTCTGACGCTCCAGAATCAAACAAAATGGTAACTAGGTTACCTGATAACATACCATAAGACTCAAAAATGGTACCTTGATGCTCTTCCTAGCAGTTATCAACTGATGTGAATGCACGATGCCCTCAACCAACATCACCAACTGTAGGCTCAGATGTCACTGGTCCCTGAGAAAACCCAGATGTGCCCTTGTTGGGACACATTTTAGCTATATGGCCATGTTGGCCACATGTGAAACACTCAGTACCTCTACCATAGCCCCTACCTCCAGATGGTGCGCTAGACTATTGCGCACTACCCCTGAAGGTGGAATGGGAACTTTGAGCTGGCTAATCAAAGTTGAAGCGTCTAATACACGTCCAATTTTTGTCCCCTTGTCTCTACTAGAAACCTTTACGTTTCCCTTGCGATACCTGCTGCTGCCCACTCTGTGATGTTCCCTGCTGAGCTCTGGAAGGTGCACCTCACTGAGATTGACCTCCTCTAGCACTAGACCCCATTGTCGAACTGTTGCCTATCTGTGCACCCATATGGCCTCCTAGTGCCAAATCCAGATTCTCCTCCACCAAAAGTTCCTTCTCCATCGCTACCTCCATGGTCTTGGGTTCAAAAACCCTCACTCCTCCACTAAGATGGGCATTTAAGCCCCTGAAAAAATGGTGGACGAACATACCCTCATCATCTCCTACCCTTGCATATTGTTTGAGCTCGTAAAAGCGTCACTCATATTGCTCAACTAATAGGGCCAACTGACGTAAGGCATGAAACTCTTCACCTTGACGTTGACGCCAGTGCTCAGATAGGAAATGAGCTCTGAACCGCTCTAAGAAGATCTCCCAAGATACAGAGTTGATGTCTATGTGGAGCTTCTGCTCCTCTAACCTCCACCATGTGGATGCAAAACCCTGTAGGTGCATGATAGCGCATCACGCTTTGGTATTGCTACCATATGGATGCATCAAAAAACACCTATCTAGGTCTATGAGCCATGTCTCAGCCTCTAACCCAGTGTCAGCTCCATGATACAATGGTGGACGTGCCCTGAGAAAATCTCTTATGTGCATCTTTGGCTGAGGTAGAACTTCCCTCTTAGTAGGGTTACCCTAAACCACGACCTGTCTCTGACCAAGGAGTGCTAATGCCTCCTCAAGAGCTCTACGTGTAGCCTCAATCCCTAGTGGATCCTGTTGTTGAGCCATACCCCCTGAAATATTCTAAGATGCCTGGTGCTCTTCCTAATCTGGTATAATAGGAACAACAGGAAGAGATTCATGCTGACTCTCACCACGACCGCCTACTTGACCACGTCCATGCCCTCTACCTCTTCTGCGTCTGGGAGGCATAATCCTACATAGACACATCAAGGTATTAGGCAAGGTACACAACTAAAAGCTTAATGGGTTCATCATAATCCCAAAGTACCCAGTGTTTAAACCCGAGCTCTGATACCATGTGTAACACCCTGCCATGCAACCCTAGGGGAAGTTGCAATTAACTACTCAAACACAATTTTTTTTTTTGTTTAAGTACAAATAATATGCAAGTTCACTACCCATTGCCAACAACCCCTAAGGTTTCAAGACTGAGTTTACTTAAACCCAAACAAGAAACATGAATTACAACCATAACATTTAATTACTTAACAAATTAAATACACATCCATTCCATACATGATAAAATTACATCAAAGGCCTAAGAGATACCACATGTTCCCAATAATATAATTTACAATACGATTACAACACTCATTCCCTGAATGAGGTAAATCCAATAAACAAGGTTACAAATTACATCTTCCACCTCGATACAAAGAGGGGTAATAAATTACAACAATACTAAAAAGGATATAGCATGAAAGTAACAGGATCCCACGAGCTCTCCAACTGGAAGTCTCGTCCACATGAACAAAAAGGACGACCCAACGGATTAAGGTGCACGTTCCACCCAACCATGTGATACCAAAAGGCTCACCCCCCGTGCTAGGAGATAGTAACAAGGATTCCTAGGCAAGACCATCTAACTCTAGACACAAGCTACACAAAACTGAACTGAATTAAATACAAGTATAACATCACATAACACAATGGTTACAATGCTTCCAAATTTAAATATTCAATTGTATCACTGATACAAACATACTGTTGACTTAAGAGAAGTGTCATCACAATGTCACATGGGATATCCTGGTGAGTATTCCTAGGTCCCGGCCCCCATCTCAGGATATCCTGGAAACCTCTCACGACTCCTAGCCCCTCATGCAAACCAATGTGGAATCAGTTATCTCTCGTAGAGACGAGACAACGATCTTTCCATTCTAGGCCTTCTCGTCTCATCCCATGTCTATACAAGCCCTTGTGTCCATGAGCAAGGCAAAATTAATCTTGTTAAGTGTTTGATGCAACCTAAACTTCTAATAAGTTTATTTACGTTATCACTGAATTAACTAACTTACAAAGAGTTTCCCTGACACCACTTTGTGTGTCGGCCCTCATTGCAAGCCACTTCTCTAAGATGACACGTGGAATAGCTCCACACCCAAGGGTACCCAAGTGCGACCTAAGGAGAATGACTCCCTATCCACGATATAAAGTCAACACCTCCCGTTCTTGATAACCGAGTATCTAACTAGATTCATTTAAATGCACTACCCAAGGCAATCCAAAGGTTGACTAACATAACGACAACCCATACAATTAAATGAAAACCCCATTTGGAAGACTTACACAAACAAATGACTCAATTGTCCAACACCGAGAATAAACGAAAACATCATTAGAAAGCATTTCAAGCAATTAAATAATCTAATGTTAGGATTTCCTAAATCCAATTCACTTAATAACACCTCATTTGCAAATACTTGAAAGTAAATTAAATTTCATTGACAACATTGAGGAATTTAAAACTAATGATTTGATTTCAGTTTCTTCAATCACACCTATTGATCAAAATCAATTTTTTTTTAAATAAATCATTTTAGTACACAAACAATTTCTTTTTTTTTCATCTATTATACTAAAATAACTCTTTTTAAAATAATCATATTTAAATATAACTATATATTAAATATATATATACATCTATATACTTAATGTATATATTAATATATGTATATTTAAATATATAATTATTATTTAAATATATATTTAAAATCACCATATAATTTCCAAATCTAATATTTTAAATAAATTTCATTTATTTAAAATATATAATTTATATATATTATATATAAAATTTAATATATATATTTTATATATTAAATATTATAAAAAAAATAACATATTATATATATAGTATAATATATACATGATATATATATAATATATTATATATATATATAAAAATAAAACAAAATTAAAGTTTCTTATTGGCGCAAGCCCCAAATAGAGGAGGGGACGCAACCAAGGCTGCGCCCAGCCTCCCCTATTGGAGGCAGCGTTGCCTGTGGCAGCGCTTCCCCTGTGGGGCACGCTGCCACAACAGCACCCTCCATGGGGTTGGCTGTGGTAGCCAAGGCTGTCGCCCCCCCCCCCCCCACAAATCTCAGTTATAATTTTTTTAATATATATAATTTCTTCACTAAACAAAAAAAACAAAAATCCTCTATTCTGTTCTGGGGATTTTCTTAGAATTTTTCCACAGTAAAAAATTTTGAAATATTTTTTTTCTAGAAAGCAAAATAAAACATATTTATAAAATGTGTATGTATGTGTATATATATATATATATATTAACAGGACATATATATACATATATATATTTATAAATATATATATATGTAGGACATATATATACATATATATATATATAATTTCCCTTGTATATTCTAGGAATTTTTTCTAGAAAACACAAAAAAAACGTATTTATAAAATATGTATGTTGAGCAAATTGATTCAACAGAAATTTGACAAGGTACAGAGGTTTTTTTTTTTGTTTTCTTTTGATCATCCTTCAACTTCCCATTGTTTGAATCTTCTTTATGTTGTTTTCTTTTTTTCCATTTCCAATTTTCTACAAGAATCTATCTTTTTGTCTTCAAGATTTCAACAAAGGTTTTACAAGTTTTGAAGCCAGATTTGACATGGGTTTTCCTTGCAAATCTAACAAAGTTTAAATCTTTTCCAACAGCATATAAAAATCTGTAAAATCTTTCAAAATGAAAACTAAATGCATAGAAAGAAACCTGGTTTCCTCAAAAGCTTGGAAGATTTTCAATGGAGTCCTGAATCCTTCTACTGATTCCAACTCCTCCAAGGAATCCAAAATTGCTTCTTCAAATCCAAAAGAAAAACCACAACCAATCCTTTCTCTCTTTTTTTTACCTTTCAATCTTTCATTTCCTTTCTTTTATAGCAATTTTCTCCACCAAATTGAAATTGAAAATTAAAAATGAAATTGTATTTGCTCTCATAGAGTTTCCCAAATTTAGTCAAACCCCTAAAAATATCCCATCCACCAAATTTATTGCAAATTTGGAGATATTTTGATTTTTTTAAAATTAAAACAAAATTTCAATTTCCAAATAGAATTTCATGCATTTAAAAATTTATTTTTACAAAAAAATTCAAAATTTTTGTAAAGAAATTCTTTTACATATTAATTTTCAAAAAGTGCAATTTAAAACATATTTTCATTTTTTTTTTAATTTAAATCAAAATTTCTATTAATGCCAAAACAAATAACTTAATTAAATTCATTCCCATTAATTTAATTAGTCAATAAAATAAATCTATACAAAGATTAGATTATTTTATTAATTAAATTAAATTAATCAATAAATAACTACATTTCCAACATTACAACCAGATAAATTTAATCAACAATTTAACTACACAAGCCATTTATTTACCTTTATAATTTTGAAATTAACTAATAACCAAGGTGAAATGGACAACATAAAACAACTAAACCCGACTACAAACCCGATGACACACTATGACTAGGGTGATGACTTGGCACGAAAAACCTAGCTACTATCTCCCAATCGAATACCGTTGGCCAATGGACACACTTAAACCTGTGAAACTAGGTGGATTCGATGTCCTGTACCTATCAACCTGAGAACAAAGAGTATATCGAACATGCATATAAATAACATAATAAACACACTATGAAGAGGAAATCACAGAATCGTAGGGCACTCGCAAGCGAGTGATACAATCTCGCCCCCTTCACCAATACAGACTTTCTGACTGATGAGTCTAACATCAATAATATAATCAAAAGCATAAAGCATCATTAATTTAAATATATGCTAAGCTAATCCAAAGCATTCCATAACGATAACATCTGAATAAAATACCATCACATCAAAATATAACATTCACATCGCTTAACAATTAGCGGTCAAAAGTAACAAAGTACCATAGTCAAAGTAATAGCAGAACAAAGCATAACAAAGAAAACACTATCCGATCAAAGAGCCAAAATGGAGGGGTGCTACAAGTTCCAACTCTTGTAGTCTAGACACTCTATAATCCTCAACTAAAATAATTCCCTTTAGTGACACACAAAGTTATGGTATCTCCACCTTAATAGGTAGGATGCCCTTTAATCCATATACCAAGGCATATGGTGTAGCTCTTGTAGGTGTTCTGATGTTGGTTTAGTATGCCCACAGAGCAGGGTTTAATTGATTGTGTCAATCATGTCCAACATCGTTGACTATTTTCTTTAGGATTTTCAAAATAGTTTTGTTTGAGGCTTCTGCTTGGCCATTTCCTTGAGGATAGTATGGAGTTGAAAAGCAATGTTGGATATGAAACCTCTCACATAGTCCCTAAACATCCTGATTCTTAAAAGGTCTACCATTTTCTATGACAATGGACTAAGGAATGCCATACCGACAAATGAGGTATTTTTATATGAAAGAAGAAATTTATTTTCTAGTGATTGTTGTCAAGGGAACAACTTCTATCCACTTTGTAAAGTACTTCGTAGCTGTGATTATAAATTTGTCTCCATTGGATGAAGACGGATTAATCTTTCCTACCAGGTCCAGTCCCCATTGACAAAAAGGCCATGTTGAAGTGAACAGTTGTAATTCTTGTGTTGGTGCATGGATTAGGTTACCATGGATTTGACATTTTTGACACTTCTTAACTAAAAAGACTCCTTCTCCATATTCGGCCAGTAATACCCCAAACAAAGGAGTTTCTTTGCTAGGGTTAGTCTGCTTGAATGAGTTCCACAAATACCTTCATGAACCTCATGTAAGGTTGTCTCAAACTCATTATGTTCTAGAAAATGAAGAAGAGCACCATTCAGACCTCGACAGTAATGTATATTGGAAATTAAGGTATGTCGTGTGGTTTGGCAGATGATGTTGCATTTTTTGTTTTTGGAAAGATCAGGAGAAAGGATATTGTCTTTTAGATAAGTGCAGGTCTTTCCATAAATTGAGGATTCAACATCAACTAAATGGCATATGGTTTGAGATTCAGGATTATCATAGGTAGGATTAGACACTTGTTCCACCATAAACTCATAACAACCTCACTTTTCTGGTATTTGTAAGAGAGAAGCAATTGTTGCCATAGCATCAATAGCTTTGTTTTCTTCCCTTAGAATCTATTCAAATTTGATATCCACAAAGTAATTTTTGAAATCATCCACCATTTTCTTATACGACATCAACTTCTCATCTTTGGTTTGATATTCATCATTTACATGATAAATGAATAGTTGTGAATCTCCATATACGTGTAGCTCTATGATCTTCCATTCAACTACCACTTTGATGCCAATGATTAATGCCTCGTATTCAGCTACATTATTTGTACATGGAAACATGAGTCAGTAGGAATTTGGGAGGGTATGTCCTTGAGGTGTAACAAACAAAATTCTTGCACCTAACCCACATTGTGTGTAGGACCAATCAAAATAAAGCATCCATTGTTGTGTTTTCATACTAAGAATGTCTGCATCAGGAAACTCAATTCTCATTGGACCATTATTTGGTAGTGGGGCTTCAACTAACTAATTGGCTATCACCTAACCCTTGATTGCTCTTCAATCCACATACTAGATATCAAATTCACTCAAGATCATGACCCACTTGGCTAGTCTTCCTATTAGGGAAGCCTTGTTGAGTAAATACTTTAATGGATCAATCTTTGCTATGAGTTTGACTATGTGGGTTAACATGTAATTCCACAACTGGTGAGTAGAAAATACCACCACCAAACAAGATTTATCGATGAAGGTGTAATTTATCTCATAACCATTCAAATTCTTGCTGATATAATAGATAGATTGTTCCTTTCCCATAGGATCTTCTTGTGCTAATAGAGCGCCCAAAGAAATTTCAGTAGTTGCAATACATAGTAATAATGGTATCTCTTCTGTAGGTGGCATTAGTATGGGTGGTGACATCAGATATTGCTTTATTTGATTGAAAGTTGTTTCACATCCTTGATCCCATTTGAAAGAGACATTCTTATGTAGCAAATTATTGAAGGGATAACTTGTGTCTACTAATTGGGAGATAAACCTCCTAATTGATTGTAGCCTACCCTATAGAGACTGTAATTGATTGATATTCTTTGGTGGTGGAATTTCCATTATGGCCTTGACCTTGGTAGGATCCACTTCTATAGCCTTTTATGAAACTATGTATCCTAGAAGCTTTGTTGATGTAACACCGAACACACATTTCTTAGGATTTAATCTGACATTGAACTTCTCTAATCTAGTAAATATTTTTTCCAGGATCTCTAGATGCCCTTCTCTGGTATATGAATTTGCTAATATATCATCCATGTAATCCTCCATAAAGGTATGCATCATGTCATGGAAAATGGTGGTCATTGCTCGTTGATATGTAGCCCCTGCATTTTTCAACCCAAAGGGCATGACATTCCAACAGAATGTTCCCCATGGAAATGTGAATGTTGTTTTCTCCTCATCTTCTGGTGCTATTTTGATTTGGTTGTAACCTGAGAATCCATCCATTAGTGATAACATGGTGTGTCGTGTTGTTAAGTCTACAATAATGTCAATGTTTGGCAAAGGAAAATCATCCTTTGGGCATGCCTTGTTAAGATCCCTAAAGTCAGAACAAATTCTAATACTACCATCTAGTTTAGAAGCTGGTACAATATTAGAAATCCACTGAGCATAATCAATAGATCTAATGAATCCTGCATCTAACAACTTCTTCAATTCTTCTTTTACCAACAAGGTGATATGCAAATGCATTTTTCTTAGTTTTTGCTTCACAAGTTTTATTCCAGATGGTGGAGATAAATGATTCATTAGAAGATCTGGGTCTAAACCTGGCATATCAAAATAAGACCAAGCAATCTTAATGCATTTGTCCTCAAAGAACTTAGTGAATTCAGGATTTTCTTCTTCAGTCATAGATGTTGCCAGAAGTAGAGTTTTTTGCTTTTTCTGTTGTGCCCAGATTGATAGACTGTGTAGGCTCCACCAATACTGATGATCTTTCATGATAATGTTTTGGAAGGGTGTCAAATCTGCCATCCTTTGGTTCCTCAGAGAGGTTTTCACCATTAGATGCATTCTTTACTTTTTACTTTTTTGAGATTTAATGTTGTCATTAAATGGTTTTCACCATTATATGCATTATTCCTATTTTCAATTTTGAAACTAAAAGATTTGACACCCTCCTAACTCAAAGCATTGTTATGAGATTTATGATTAGAACTTGTGTCAAGTTTGTCACAACAAAGGAAATTAATGATAGCATCATCATTCGCAAAGATAGGTACATTGATAGGTTCAGTCGATAAGTTCAGGATGCATTAAGGGTAAAAGGTCATTAGATTGGCTAAGGTCAATGACAATGAGGGTTTTGATGGCCATGTTATCAAGGTTGTCAATAGAAATGTCAAGGTCTATGATAGTACTCTCCTCCAAGTCATCTATCTCACTCGATATTTTTCCATCCTCACTTGAGTCATTGATGTTTTATGATTCAAATACAAGGGGTGTAGTCCCTGAGCTTTGTCCCTCCTCACGTGTGGGTGCATACTCTTTTATGACATCAATTTGTATGTCCTTGTATGATGCTTTAAATAAATAATCCCGCTTGTACTCATTGGAATCTATTTCAGAACTATCTTGCATTTGAAGGATTATTTTAACAACTCAGAGTGATTTCTTCTTTTGTTTCCTCTATATAACCCAGTCTTGTTTTGTCTTTTGAATGAAGTGTGAGAGGTTGGATGGGTTCTATAATTCCTTCTTTTCTTTTTCCAATAGGTCCTTGTCCTTCATACCCCATTTTCTCTAATATTGTTTTTCCCTTTCCATATTGATCTGTCTTTATGTTGATAGTTGCTGATGTAGATGCTTCCTCATCTTTGTAGAGCCAATTGAGGATGGCATTATCTTCAGATTCATCTTCTAAAGTATCTTCCTTTACAAATCTATCATCCAAAACTATGGCCAATTGTGATGATTGTTGTGTTAATGTTGATGGCTTCCCATATTATCTTGGAGATGGCAACAACTATGAAAGACATAAAGATTGCTCTATGGAATACTCTCCCATGCCTTTTTCTTTTAACCGAATCTTTTCCTTGAATTTTTTTGATAGAGAATCTAGTTGACCTTCATTGTTTGATGGAGTGGAATCAACAACACTTGTATCTTTTGACTGGTCCTTTTTCTCAACCCATTTAGATACAACGTTTAGTTGCCTTTCACTGTTGGATGAACTAGAAGTGTTTTCTTCCCTATTATGGGGCACAAAAGTGTCTTGACCTGTTTTAAGCATGTTACAATATTGGGGATTGTTGTAGTTAGCTGAAATAGTGACTTCTTGTCAATTCAAAGGAAACTTTAAGCACTGATGATAAGTTGAAGGCACTACTTGCATTTTGTGAATCCAAGGACGTCCCAAGAGTATATTATATGTCAGCTCTTTTTCTAACACTTGGAAAACTATATTCTTCACAATTTTTCCTACTTGAATAAGCAACATGATCAATCCCTTGGAAGATCTCTCTTCTTTGTCATAGGATTTTATTGTGATTTTCCTTCTAGCATCAATAGCATTATCAGAATATCCTAGTGCACAGATTATTTTTAAAGTGCAAATGTTTAAACCAACTCCACCATCTATTAGGACACGTTTAACACAATTTTTGTGGATTAATACTTCAATGTCAAGGGTCACATTGTGTAGATAAGTAAGTGATATGTCATCTTGTTAGGAAAATGATAGGCAGTGAGGCGTGGTTAAGTGTCCCACCATAGCCTAAAATTGGAAAACTTCTACATTGTTGGGTACTCTGGTGGCCACAAGAGCTTGTTTCAAAACCTCCTTATGAGATGGTGAGATTTTAAGGAGTTCTAATATTGATATTTGGGCTAGTATTTTCTATATTTGATTGAATATGTTGTACTAATTTGAAGGGGAAACAATGGTTTTAGATGTAATTCCTTTCAATATTACTTTAGATTGCCCCCTTGTTGTCACATTGACTAGTTAGTAATCTTGCTTTTCCCTGATTTTTATGACATTAATCTGATTGTTGGATGTGACCATGTTTGACGGTGGATTTATTGGTATGATGTCATTGATTCCCACATTATTAGTTTGATTATCAACAACACCATTATTCTCAACCATAGAAATACAATGAATATTGCTACCATAAATGTAGTTTACATTTTTACCTTTATTGTTTGTAGAAGAAGATTCTCCCTTTTCATAATTTGGTAAAGTATTTTTAAATGCACTATGATCATTGTTTGTTTGATTTCCTTCTATGAATACTATCTCGTTGTCAATCAAATCTTGTACTAGATGTTTCAACTGCATACAATCGTTTGTTTTGTGTCCTTTGTTTTTATGAAAGTCACAATAGTTTGTATCATTCCACCAAAATGGATTTACTCTTGGTTCCCAATTTCTTGCTTTAGGTAATGTGATAAGTCTATGTGTAAGAAGTTCTCTCATTGCTAATTCTAGTGTCTATCCCAACGGTGTGAATCTTCTTCGATTTGATGGTTTTTGATGTGATTGTGGTTTAGATTCACCATTGTTCCGATTGTTGTTTTGATTGACACTTTGATTGATGTTTAAGTCATTGTTTTGATTAGTCTTTGCAGTAATTTTCATCAAATTAAATACCAGTTTCACATTTTGTGTTTCATTTGCAACATCATTGTTACCAATATTTCTATTCTTTTTCCAAAACTTTGGTTTATCATTGTTATTATAGTGATTCGAGTAGTTTATATTATTTGATCCTTCATTGTAGATTTTTATTACCCTTCTCTTGACCAAGGCTTCTTCGATATTGAGCACATTTTCAATCACTTTTTCAAATGTAGGTGAGCATTGTAGTTCAAGCCTATAGCTCATCTCATCAATTAGGTTGTCAATGAATAGTTCCATCTTTTCCTCTTCAAGTATGGAACAAGGATACCTAGAAAACAACCTTCGCCATCATTTTAGAAATGAGAGGAATGTTTCACCTTTCTTTTGTTTTGTATTGTAAAGATCCTTTATTGTTATCTCATGTTGAATATTATAGGAGTATTGTGAGATAAACTGGTTGACTAGTTCCTCAAAAGATCGAATTCCTAGTTGTAGTTTAGAGAACCATTCCATACATTGACCTCTTACACTTCTTGGAAAAAAACTCATCAAATAAGTTTCCTCTTGTGAAAATTCTAAACTCATGGTTCTAAATTCCCTCACATAATCTATTGGGTCATTTTTACCATTGTATTTGTTGTATTTTGGGAATTCGCAATGTCTAGGAAACGATATCATGTCCACACTTGGATCAAAAGGATAGGGACAAATGTCCTGTAACGAGTACCTTCTCGCGGTCCCTTTTTGCCTATATTGAAGTTGTTGTTGCAAGTTTTGCATTTGATGTGTTAGGGCAGTCATTTGATCTGTGTTTTGTGGTTAAGTTTTAGCTCTTATAGGTGCTTCTTTTAGTCGATTAACATCAAAGTCCTTTGGAAGTTTTGCACCTAATTCAACTAGCATTAAAAGGTATTTTTCTCCATCCTTTTCCAAAAAAAAATTCATGAATTGGTGGAAGTTAGGATCTTTTTGTGCAGTTTGGATGTCCTCATCAGTTATATCCTTAGGTTCGGATCAATGTAATCAATGAAATGGATTTTCTTCAGCCATGATACTTAGAGATTCAATTTCTTTTTCTAGGATTTTTTGTCTTTGTAACCTTGTTAAAATGGGCATACAAGTGTTAGGGTTTTCACTAAACTTTGATCCTTTTGTGAAGTAGTGCCAAACATAATAACTAAGTCAAATAGAATGATAAATTCTATTGATGAGACTAAGTTATATTTTTCTCTTTTTTTTATACTGTTTCATTTCATGATTTTAGGATGAATGATCCTGATAATGAAACTTAACTTAATAATCAAGAGTTGTGTTTGATGATAAGGCACTTTAAAGGTGTAAGATCTTGGTTTAATTTGGAAGAATTTGGCTTGTAAGGTCCTATTTTTGCAAGTTTAAGACACTGGTTTGATTGAGAAAATGTTTTTGCTCTGATAAAAATTCAAATTCTAATGTGAATTGTCTGATAGGGGGTAAAAATAACTCTTCAATTTTGTGGATGTGCTAAAACATAGTGTGAATGCACTGGTAAACTGACTAAATGCATTGAAAAACTGGGTATATGCACTATAAAACATGGTGTATGCACTAAGATATCTATCAAATGCACTGACAGACTAGGTATATGCATTGTAACAGAGATTGGTTGCACTAAAATATTGGGTAAATGAATTGACAGACTTTGTGGATGCGCTATAAAATAGGACAAATACATTGAAATGAAGTTTTAATGCGTTGTTTAAATCAGGCAGATGCGCTAATAAACTGGGTATATGTGCTGAAAAAAAGATTGGTTGTGCTAATCTAGAAGTGATCAATATTTTCACAGTTTTGTCCATTTGTTTTGCATTTTCTTAGTAAAAATATTGATTCCAAGATGAAAATTTCTTATTAGCAAATATTTGGGGGATATTTTGATTGTGAACTTGGAATTTGGGTGCTCTAATTGGATGATTCCTTTGGAAATGATTTTACACACATAGTAGCAAGTTTGTAAACATTGGTTTCACATCTATACATTAAACAAAGAGTTTGTATTCTAGAATCAGGTCTGATTCTTTCAATTTCCATGGGTTTTACACAAGATAATACAGTTCAATCACTTTTCTATCTCAAAGGTCACTTAGAATATCATAGCCCACAGCTTGCAACTATGTCAGCTCACACAACCTTGTGCTGTAAAAACTCTAAAATTAAAGAAATGAACTATATAAATAAATAATTTTATTTATTTAATAGTAGATGAATTAAAGGTTAATTAATCAAATAAATGTATTTAATTAATCAAATTTATCCAGACCATTTTTAGGTGTATACAAGAATGATCTAATAATAGCTCAACTAATAAAAGAATAAAAGCATTCCTAAGTTTAGTTTAAGTGTGTGAAATGAATTAGATTAATAATCAATTAAAGATTAATTAATTATTGGCTAATGCATGATTACTCTAACAAGAGGTGAGATAGAGATGTGAGATGAAGAGATGTAGAGAGAGAGAGGAAAGTGAGAGAGGTGATATAGAGAGGTGTAGAGAGAGAAGTGTAGAGAGGGAGGTGAGAGAGAGGTGAGAGAGAGAGGAGAGTGGGAAAGGTGTAAATAGAGAGAAGTAGAAAGAGGAGGAAGTGGAGAGATTGAGAAAGAGGGGAGAGAGAGGGAAGGATGGAGGGAGAGATAGGGAGGAAGAGAGAGGGGGAGAGAGAGAGGGGGGGCGAGATAGAGAGGTGTAGAGAAAGGGAGAGGTAGGGAGGAAGAGGTAGGGAGGGAGAGAGAAAGATGGATAGGTAGATCTAGGTAGTTCTTGAGCTCAAGGGAGAGATAGAGTCAGATAGAGAGAGAGAGGTAGATAAAGGGATGGAGATAGTGAAAGAGAGAGATATAGAGTGTAAGAGATATACAAAGAGTGAGATAGAGAGAAAGATGATAGAGCTTGCTAATTACTCAAATTTGACTGTCTAAAAATTATAAGATCTTCTAAAACCTAGAATTTTCATTATAACTCTTAGAGATCTAAAACCATTCTCAAACATCTTGAAACTATATACATGAAATATAACTTGAAGTTCAAGTGACATTTACTTTCTTATACTTTAAGTTATATTTCATGTATATAGTTTTGTTGGATTCTTATTTATATGTACCCATCTTACTCATCTTATATTAAATGACATGATGTATGTGAAACCAATCGGCCTTATCCAATTGATGAGGATTATGGATGCCTATCATGCTAGCCTAGCCTGGTAGCATATTCGTATTATTATGTGTTTTTTTTATTATTATTTCTTTATGTGTATTTTGGTTGCTATAAGTGAAATCAATTGCATAGCTCAGAGTAATGTTAGCATGCACTTGAAATGATTAAAACATGCCTTTGGATTTTATATACATGGAAATTTAAGATGTTGTAAAATGTTATTTTTTCTTCAATTTTTCAAAAATAGCTTAGTATTTTACATGTCTATACTTTGGGAATGTTCTTGACTTATCCAAAAAGTGAAACTTGACTTTCTAAACAAGATAAAGGGGTCATATTTGATAATTTATTCAAAATACATATTTGCTCAAAGTATATTTCTAATGTGAAAAGGGAGAAGGGAAATTTTTTTAGGTTTTGGTTATATGAAAAAATATTAATTTTATTTTCATTATGTATGTTTTACCTTGTGAAATTTGGATGGCAAAAATTAGAGGAGTGTGTATTCTTGAAGCCCTTGATTACTTGCATTGAAATATTGGAAAGGGAATTACGAGAGCTTGGAAGATGGTTGAAGTGTGTTGAATATTGCGTGTAGAATGATAAAGGACCATCTTGTGTTTGCAATTGAATTACATTAGAGATTTTTATCATTCTTTTTATTATAGTTTCATATGTGCAAATTACATCCAAAGAAGAAAGCTTGTTTGTGAAATCTTGGTACATTTATAGAAATATAATATTGGATTTATGCCTTTAAAATTATTTCAATTTTTTAGTGGGTTCCTAATTTATAGTTTTAGGTAAAGTCCAATTAATTCAATATGTTTTAAATTCATTGGGTAGTTTTAAAAATTCAAGTGTTTATAGCTTAACAAATTTTGGAAAATAAGATTTTGTACTCAAACCCTTGCCAAAATTCCATAAAATATTATGTATTTGCATGTTAATATTATTGAGTGAATTGGGAGAAGAAGGTATATTTAAAATTTTAAAATTACATATAATCTAATTTTGAAGAAAATTGAAGGTCCATTAATGGAGGAACCTGCATAGTTTTAGATTTTTAGAAATGAAAGGAGGCAAAGGTGCAAAATATGTTCTAGAAACCTATATTTTTTCATACCTAACCACGCCAAACTTTAATGCCATCTCCCATTTCCTATCAATTTAAATATGTACATATTAGGTATGTACTTGTGTCTTCCTTATTTCTATTTACTATGTTTCTTCCCTTCCTGATTATACCTTTCTTTCAAAATTTCTCTTCCCTTCTACCTATCAAAGTTTCAAACTTCTCCACCAATCGTGCTTTATGTCTATCACCCACCTCAACATTATATTTTTGGGACTTATCCATCTCATCATGCATGTTTCTTGAGTCATAACTCCTCTTCCTATTGTTTGAGTAGATTGTGATATGACCAAACCCCAATCCTTGAGATTTCCTCCTATATTTCTATTCCCCTCCAAACTTCCCAACATGTGTCGTATTATTTCTAGTAGTCTATTTTTTGCATCATCATTTTTAAAATATAATCTTTCCCACAATCCATGATTAATGTTCAAATTTGAATTTTCAATTATGCATGGTAGCCTACCTATTCTATTTATGGAGGATATAAAAGAAAAATCATTGGGTGATCCCACAATAGTGTCCCACTTTTTAGCCAAAGTAGGACATTTTTTTAAAATAAAATCCAAAGGCCTAAACTATTTTATATTAATATAATAGCATAATTACGTCCTTATAAGTTATATTACAAATGAAAGAGGGGAATATGATTGTCCCCTAAACTAGAAATTTATACTGAAGACCCAAAAAGAACCTTTGATGCAACCAAAACCCTTCAATGGCTACTTCGAAATTACACCAAAAAAATTGCATCCCCATAACCATACAACCAAACTCAACCGCACAAAACTAAGGTACCAAAACAAATACCAAATCTTAAAGCCAACTTTGAAAATTTAGCCATTCCATTATCAAATCACCCAACCCCCAAAAATAACTCCAAAATCCTTTAGCAAACAAATTTCTAGCTAGGGAAAAATATTCTACACTTCACAAACAATAAAAACAAAATGCAATATGTTGAACACTCGAATATTGAGAGGGGAGGTGAATCAATATTTTTTAAAACCATTTAAACATTTAAGCATTCAATCCTCATAGTATATTCAACTTGTAGTAATGAATGAAACATGAAAACAACCAACAACATTGCATAACACATGAACACTAGATTTTTGCATGGAAAACCCAAAATGGGAAAAACCATGGTGAGGATTAGCTCACAATATATTATAACTAGTTATAGTATATTATAAAAGCTCTCGCTACAGGTGGACTCACTACATCCAAGTGGATTCACTACCCACTGAGAGAAGAAAAGATAGAAGATATTGTAGAACAAAACCAATTTGAACTATTACAATTGCATTTAACATATGCATAAAATATAATTCCAATGAAGTTCAGAATACAAACTTTACACACTCCATACTGATTTGACTTAATACATTTCTCTGCTCTCCATTCACTCTATATTCATACAATTCGTATCCACAAACCCTTGTTACTTGTCACTACAACTCAAAACACAAAAAATGATCCTTCATATATATCTACTTCACCTACACCATCAATTAGGTTGACCTAATTAGATGTAATATGCAAAATGTACCTTGTTAGCTCAAGTTCCATATACACGCTTCACACCAAGATTCAGAACTCATAACAATTCAAAGTAGGTCGACATGGACCCAAAATAGCACCCACATAACGGATCAAAACATATTCAAACTCTACAATACATAAATCTCATTAGGTTGGCACCAATAATGACCTAATAACAAAGTTTTCCAATTATACACCCACATTCAAACACGTGGACCTCCAAAATCTATGCCATTTGGAGTATACACACTACTAAAACCTATCAACATCTCCATGACTCTACAAGGCCATATTCCAATCCGCACAGAAGTGTGGATTCACTAAAATATATATATTGAATTGGAAAATTCTTGTTACTATCAAACCAATAACTGTCACTCATAACTTCAACACCAGGAGCAAAAACAAGATTAAATTATGGATTTAGGTTCCTCTAACAACCATCAAAATTATCCCAAAATGCAAAGCAATATTTTCTACAATAGACCAATGCAGACCCAAAAACTAGATGTCTTGTTCATAGAATCACTTGTATTGATACTTCTAAGTCAATTTTCCCTTCATCTATCTTCACCAAATAAAACCCTTTTGCAAATACCCACTAGATAACCATCTCAACACATGTTGAAGTTGTACAATTTGATCTATAGAATGGCCTTCATACCAGATTATAATGTTGACGTTAATGAAAGAAATTTAATGTGTACTTGTACAATTCATGCTCATCCCACATGCTCATGTTGCCAAAAAAATGCATCAATGAAAAACTCATTCTTCCAACACAATCCTTACAAAAAAGATGAACTATGAACTATTCATCACCAAATTCTTACACATAGTTGATAAATTTGTTGACCCATTCAAAGTCTTGGATTGGCTTGAGATGTAGCATTTCCTTCAAGAAGCTTACTCCCACCTCAGTTCGCTCCCTTTTCCTGAGCAATTCCATGCCCTTGATATCTAGAATAAAATGGTAAAATTTTACCACCTCGCCTAGAACAAAAAGAAGCTCCAAGTCATGAGGCCTAGGTTGTCAATACCTAGAGAGGTAGATTCCAACACCTCCTCCATCCCACCCAAGATTTTAGGTTTGAATAACTTCCAAGACATCGTCGCCACAACCACATTCAATATTTGTAGGTCAAGGAGAGCCATCATGAACCACAATGATATATCTAAATCCACTCTATATTTCCCACCCAATGACATAAACTCTCGACCTAGAATGATTTTGACTGCACCAAACAACAGGAAATCCACTTCCAACATAATTCTCTTTAGCTGAAGCTCTGAAATCTCACTGAAGAAGGCCATCTGCCTACAGGCGCTCACCAACCTAATGGGTCTATCCATACCACCACACATAACACATTCAACAAACATGCACAAAAATAAGTATTTTTCACCAAATTTTCACTTTCTAAAGCCTATAACAACTAAACTGATAAAAATTTGAAGATGACATGAACTAGTGATTTTTGAGATTTTATTTATAGATTATATATTTAAAAATTAAGAAATAATTTGTGAGTTTTTTATGTACTTTTAATAAATTATTTTTATACTAACTAGTTTTAAAAAGTGGCATTTATTCGATATAACATAACTTCATTTGTAGGAAGGATAAAATTATAAATTTTTAAACATAGATTTGTAACATAGATATCTAAGGCATGGATATTTTTCCATAATTTTATAAATTGCATAATTTAATTTTTATCTTTTTGAAGTGAGATTAGCTATAATTTAGACATAGGTTTATTCACTATCACAAAAAAAATTGCATTCATCCAAATGAACTAAATTTTTTGTTGAATAAGAACATCAATTCCTAGAGGAAAATTCTTCCAAAAAAAATTACTATTTTTCATATGTGTGGAACAAAGACCTTCACAATTGTTGTAAAACCTATCTTCACTAGAAACTAGAAAATAAATATAATAATCAAATTAAACATATTCAATATTATACTCATTGGAAAGCTTACCTTGAGTGGTACAAACCTAAAAAATATGTTGTTTGGTTGATAACATTAGAAGGTTCAACTTGAGGTTTGAAGTTGAAAATTCTAAAAAAAACCTCAAAGATGAAAGGGAATAGGAAATCCAAGCAACTTTTCTCAAAGGCCCTTCAAAAAAAGGTGCTTGGATGAGCATAAGAAGGAATAAGATAATCCATAAATAATACCTTTGTTTGAAGGTGAACAAGATTAAAAAATTTAATATATGCGACCTTCAAATGAAGGTATTTTAGGTTGACTTTAAAAATAATAACCCATACCCATCTTGGTTAAAAATCATATTGTGAAAGTGCATTTTGGGTACCAATGTCCCAAATGTCCAATATTTACACCTAATTATCGTCATTAATGCAAAAGGTTTCCCATTTACTATAAATTAATGTAGGCATCTTCTTTCAATGTGTCACATCCAATGCCCTTATTTCCAGAACTTCCTTCACAACCAACAGTGGCCCCTATCCCAATGGTTTCCACAAGCCAACCTTCTACTTTTGTTGGACTTCTAGAAGATTGGGCCACCTTGCTCGGAAGTATGAATAATGTGTTAGTGTCAATGAAGAGGCATCAAGCTCAAAATAATAATCCTTATTAGCCTCAAAATCAAGGTTATCAACAAAATAGGCCACCTTATCAAGGACAAAGTCAATGGAATCATAGTAAGCCTAAAAATAGCATGCACATAGGTACTACCAACACTTCTAAAGCTTTGGTCCCAGTGAAAAATAATATAGCACAGGAGTAGAAGTGGTGTTACCCTTGTGAGAAAGCTCATAATCAAAATGCTTGTCAAAATGGAGAATTTGTACAAACTCTAATAGATCAAAATGAAACCCCTACTTCAAAGCAATAGATTGGAACAAACCAAACGGCTACTAGTAATCAAAATCATACACATGAGGACTCCTCATTTTTCATTTGGGGTGAAGAGGATTTCTATGGTGTAAATTAAGTAAATACCGATGCAATAGCCCATAATACAAGATCAAAGAAAAGAGAAATGGAGGGTGGTGCATCTTCCATGGTTGGGAAAGCACCAGTCTCTCAACAACCTCAACCAAATGTAAATGTTGGACCAGCAGGTAGAACAACAGAGGTTTCACAATCAAAACAACCTGTTAATAGGCCTAAACAAGTGGTGGAGCAGCCTAAGATCACACAAGCAATGAGAATAGACCTTGTTACAAATGTTCCTTCTAAAGCTAGTCAACTTCCTTTCAACATAGTGGAGCAAATGAAGAAAGCCAATCTGAATGTTACTATGTGGGAGGCTCTATCTATCCCATCACAAAAGGATTTGCTATAGCAGGCTTTAAAGGAACATAAAAAAATAGATGATGTACAAGAAAAATAGCAGACTACTCTATCAAGTAGCCTAGTGCAACCCAAAGAAGGGAATTCAAGGAAAATTAGTAAGCCACTTCCCTTCTATCTTTCTCTAATTATCAGAAATCATATAGTGCATAATTGTATGATAAATTCAAGGGCTAGTAGTTTTGTTATGCCTAAGGGAATTGTTGACATGCTTGGTATCAAGTATGAACTGGTGGCTAGAAAAGTTTTACAATTGGATGGCACTGTCATCAATACAGTGGGAGTAATTAAAGACCAAAAATTGTCCTTGCATGCATGTCTCGGCTGTAATTTGTTGCAAGATATTTTAATCATAGACCTCCTTGCTCATTTTTCCATTTGGTTATCTAGAGATTTCACTGCTAAGATAGGTGGGTACTTGTCTGTTGATTAGTCTCACATGCTATTTGGAACTAGATATGGCACTAAAGAAGCCATCAAATCTGAGCCCATAGTAAAGGATCATCTAAAACCTTACACTTGTAGTCCAATAAACATGAACTACACATTGCATGATCAAAAGGAAGAGTGTTATGTTCATGAGTGTGCAAATCCTTTAGAGGACGTACCTGAATGTTTGTTAGATGAATGGGGAAATTCTTTACTTTTTGACCCATTAACTATTGTTGAAGTGGAGGATACTGGTTTTGGCACCTATTGCATTCATGAAGAGAATTCTACTATCCCCAATCTCATAAAAACTCAAGAGGGTTTAGAAGATTGTGGAAAATGTTTTTTGATGGTTCTAGCAATAGGAATGGTGTTGGTGTTGGTGTAATGTTAGTATCTCCAAGCAAGGAGAAATATTATTTCTCTTACAAGATTCAATTTAGTTGAACTACCAATGTGGGTGAGTATGAAGCACTCATCCAAGGTCTCCATCTTGCACAAAAAAGGAACATCAAATTGTTACAAGTTTTTGGTGACAGTGAATTGGTTATCCATCAAGTTAGAACTCAAAGTTTAACCAAGAACAATTTACTCAAATTCTACTAGCATAGGGTTTAGGATTTGATAGAGGACTTTGAGGGTTTTAACATCCAAAAAACTTTGAGAAATTAGAATAAACACGCTAATAGATTTGTAGCAATTGGTGCTTAGTTTGACATACCAACACATATTGCAAGTAAAAAGGAGCAGCATATCAGACTTGTGGTGAGGCATATTGTTTTGGATAATCAAGCTCACTGGCAACTCTTTGACAGTGACCAACAGATAGTGATTTTTTTGCAAGATGGGGTAGAATTTTCTAAAATAAATCAGTCCAAGTTACAAAATTAGTATGGTGATCAAATTGTGCAACTAAGTAGCAACAAGCTACCAAATGGTCTTATCACCCTTGAAGGTATTTTCAACCATGATGATTAGTTAAAGCAGAAAAGGATGAACTTAGCTACAAAGAAGGATGACTTCAAGCCAATAGAAATTTCAGAGGGCGAGTCTCTAAACTTGGGAAAGGTATGCTCTACCACTGAACATGATGTTTTCATAAACCTCTACAATAGATACAATAGTGTAGTTGCCTTGAATTATGAAAAATTAAAGGGTTTTGACCCATGCCTTTCCCAACATACTATTGAATTAGATCCTGATGCATAACCTATAAGGAAAAAACAAAGGCCTATAAATCCTAAGATTGAACCTTTGATGAGAAAAGAGTTGGCCAAATTGATTGAGGCTAGAATCATTTTTCCCATCAAGCATTCTTCATGGTTGCAAATCTTCTTCCAGTTAGAAAAAAGAATGGGGAAATAATACTTTGTGTGGATTTTAGGAATCTAAATAAAGTGTCCCTAAAGTATCATTATCCCCTCCCCTCCATGGAGTAGATTTTGCAAAGAATCAGTGGTTCAAAAAGGTTTTCTTTCTTAGACGGTTCCTCAAGCTACAACCAAATTTCAGTCCAAGAATCTGACCAACATAAGACAACATTTACTACAAAGTGGGAAACCTATGCTTATTGTAAAATGCCTCTTGGTCTAACCAATGCAGGTGCCACTTTTCATAGAGCCATGGATATGACATTTCAAGGTGTATCTAGAATTTTTTTTTTGGTCTACTTGGATGATATCACAGTGTTTTCAAAGCATGAAAAAGACCATTTTAGTCACCTTGAGAAAGTATTTCAAAAATGTAGGGAATATGGTATTCCCTAAATCCAAATAAATGTGTCTTTGCTACTAATCAGGGCAAGCTTCTTGGGCACATTGTTTCAAAGGATGGCTTTGTCATTAATCTTGCAAGAGTAAAATCTATCTTGGCCATCCCACTTCCCAGTCACAAGAAAGGATTACATAATTTCTTAGGCACAATTAACTTTGTGAGGAGGTTCATTTCAAACCTTGTTGTTTTGGTAAAGCCTCTTACTTCTATGCTTAAGAAAAATATGGTCTTCAAATGGACCAAGGAAGGTAAAGATAGCTTTGAGGCTATCAAACAAGAAATTGATCAAGTTCCTACCCTTTTCAATCCTAACTATGACAAGGATTTCATTCTTGTCATGGTATATTAGTTGTTCTAACTCAACTAAATAAAGACAATCTGGAGCAGCCTATTGCTTTCTTTAGTGAAGGGCTCAAGGATTATAAGGTCAAGTATAGATAAATTGAAAAGAAAGCTCTTGTTGCTATTAGAGCATTGAAAAAATTTAGACATATGTTGTCTAATAATAGGATATAGCTAATGGCGCCCCATGTCAGCATTAAAGAGTTCCTGGTAAGCAGAGATATCAATGAAAAAAGGGTTGGATGGATCACCAAGGTGATGGACTATGACGTTGAAATCAAGATCACCAAGCTATTGAGGGGCAAAGAGTTGTGTGAGAAACTTGTATCAACATTTGAGACTCCTATAGAGGTTTCCCTTATGCTACAAGACCAACAAGCACCAAATGAAAACATACAAGGAAATTGGGTGCATATGACTACCTTTCATATTACAGTATGTTCCCTACATCATAGTGGATGGAATACTCTTCAGAAAGGATTTCAATGGAGTCCTATTAAGATGCATAGTAGACTAGGTCAGCAGAATGCTAAATGAATTCCATGATGGCTCTTCAGGTGGTCATTTTTCTACAAGGACCAAAATAAGACATTTCAAATTACAGTCTGTTCCCTACATCATAGTGGATGGAATACTCTTCAGAAAGGATTTCAATGGAGTCCTATTAAGATGCATAGTAGACCAAGTTAGCAGAATGCTAAATGAATTTCATAATGGCTCTTCAGGTGGTCATTTTTCTACAAGGACTACTACTGCAAAGATTATGAGGGTTGGCTATTATTGGCCAAATTTGTTCCCTACCTTTGGGTCTAAATAGGACCAAAAGAAGACATTTCAGATTACAGTTTGTTCCCTACATCATAGTGGATGGAATACTCTTCAGAAAGGATTTCAATGGAGTCCTATTAAGATGCATAGTAGACCAGGTCAATAGAATGCTAAATGAATTCCATGATGGCTCTTCAGGTGGTCATTTTTCTACAAGGACCAAAAGAAGACATTTCAAATTACAGTCTATTCCCTACATCATAGTGGATGGAATACTCTTCAGAAAGGATTTCAATGGAGTCCTATTAAGATGCATAGTAGACCAAGTTAGCAGAATGCTAAATGAATTTCATGATGGCTCTTCAAGTGGTCTTTTTCTACAAGGACTACTGCTGCAAATATTATGAGGGCTGGTTATTATTGGCCAAATTTGTTCCCTACCTTTCGGTCTAAATAGGACCAAAAGAAGACATTTCAAATTACAATTTGTTCCCTACATCATAGTGGATGGAATACTCTTCAGAAAAGATTTCAAAGGAGTCCTATTAAGATGCATAGTAGACTAGGTCAGCAGAATGCTAAATGAATTCCATGATGGCTCTTCAGGTGGTCATTTTTCTACAAGGACCAAAAGAAAACATTTCAAATTACAGTCTATTCCCTACATCATAGTGGATGGAATACTCTTCAGAAAGGATTTCAATGGAGTCCTATTAAGATGCATAGTAGACGAAGTTAGCAGAATGCTAAATGAATTTCATGATGGCTCTTCAAGTGGTCTTTTTCTACAAGGACTACTGCTGCAAAGATTATAAGGGCTGGTTATTATTGGCCAAATTTGTTCCCTACCTTTCGGTCTAAATAGGACCAAAAGAAGACATTTCAGATTACAATTTGTTCCCTACATCATAGTGGATGGAATACTCTTCAGAAAGGATTTCAATGGAGTCCTATTAAGATGCATAGTAGACCAGGTCAACAGAATGCTAAATGAATTCCATGATGGCTCTTCAGGTGGTCATTTTTCTACAAGGACTACTACTACAAAGATTATCAGGGTTGGTTATTATTGGCCAAATTTGTTCAACAATGCTCACAAATGGGTGAGAAATTACAAAAAGTGTGCTTTCTTTTCTATAAAGCAAAGGTTGGTTTCCCTCCCTCTTCACCCCATTCAAGTCGAGCAACCATTTACACAATGGGGTTTGGATTTTATTGGCATAATAAATCCACCATCAAGTGCTGGTCATAAGTGGATTTTAACAACCACATATTACTTTACAAGGTGGACAGAGGTAGTTGCCTTGAAGGATGACACTGATGCTTCAATTTTAGAGTTTCTTGATGGAATTGATACCAAATTTGGCATTCCTTCCACCATTATTTTGGATATTACCAACGCTTTTACTAGTACTCAGATCCTTGATTAGAAAATGAAGCATGGAATTTACTTGAAGACCTCATCTATTTATTACGCTCAGGGTAATGGCCTGGCTGAGTCTTCAAATAAAAATATCATCGGGATTATCAAGAGGACCATTGAAGACAACCAAAGGGTCTAGCATAGCAAGTTGAAGGTATCCCTTTGGGTTGATAGAATGCTTCATATGGTAAATGCTCCATCTCACTTAAATGCATGGGTAACTAGTTGATGCATCTACCTAGTACATAGGAATAAGAACTATATACATAGATCACTCCAATACAAAATTAATGAAGCATTAGCACTGACAATATCTAAATCCCCCCATAACGTAAAAAGGGAGAGGCAAGCTAGGTACACTGAAACTCTGTGCCACCAAGAAGTACATGTAGGAGAACAAAGAACATTTGAATGTGCAACTAAAAGTACTTAGAAATAAAAAGGGTGTGCAAAATAGGGCACACGTGCATGAGGCATGAATCATTGGGATTTGATGTTGTCATGGAAGGAACACTCACTTGACAAAGGTGTGATGGAAAAACAAAGGCACTCACAACCAACACATGGCATTTTATATCATAATATGAGTACAAAAGGCACAATTTAGGATGTGTAAAATCCCCAAAAAAGATACACCAAAATGGCACTTTATCTCAATGTGTCTACAAAAAAGAAATTATTGTTGTGCATGTTTTGCACACACACCCCACCAAAGGCAGGGACCCCCTTTTCTTCGCTTTTTCCTTGCTCCTGCTAGCATCACAGAAACATCCCAAATCCATAGGGTTTTCATGTGCAGGTTGTCGTCTGCAGGTTTTTGTGTGTGGGTTTCCATGTGCAGGTTGTCATCCACGGGTTTCCATGTAGGGTTTCCATCTGTAGGTTTTCGGGGTTGCCATCCATGGGTTTCTGTGTGTGGAATGTCATTTTTCTTACGTCGTCAGACCCTACAACTTTCGCATTCCAAATTTCCGTATTTCAAAAGAAGGGTACAAACTTTAAGTTTTCAACATCTAGGGCCCATAAATTGCATTTCTCCATAATCCTAAAGGGGTTTGAGCCAAATTTTCTAAGTGTTTAGACATTGCAGAAACATCACTATGGGAAGCCGTCAACAAGTTTCCATCCATGAAAGTCCATTTGTGAAATGCCATTGCTAACAGATCTAGACCCTCCGACTTTTGCATTCCAAATTTTTGCATTTTTCAAAATGAGTGAAATCTTAAGGAAATATTTCTAGACACTCTTTCTACCCCTTTTCCCACATGCTAAAATTGAAAAATCTCAAATTTACTAAGTTTTGTGATTGTGAAAATTTCATTGTGGGTTGTTGTCTATGGGTTTTTGTGTATGGAAGTCTATCCGTGGGTTTTCGTGTGTGGAAGTCTGTCCACGGGTTTTCGTGTGTGAGAGTTCGTCTGTAGGTTTCCATGTGTGGAAGTCTGTCTATGGGTTTCCATGTGTGGAATGTCGATGCTAACACCGCTGAACCCTACGGCTTCCATGTTCCAAATTTCTACATTGTTTGAAAGGGTTCAAATCATTGAGGAATAGGTATAGGCACCCTTCTAATGCATTTTTCATGCGCTTAATATGAAAAAACACAAAATTGGTAAGAGTTGTGCCTTTGCGAAAGTTTTCATGCGGGTGGTCGTCATTTCACCACCGTTCTTTGATGGAAAATCTCACATGTCCTCCCACCATGTGGACCCCGAACCTACCTACCTTTACCATTGTCAGTCCTAAAACATGCAAGTCACAAGCTTTTGAGAAAATCAATCTGGCAGGTCCGCCCATGTAGGCCACCACAATCGAAAGACTACCCTATTAAAATTGTTCTTTAACGGCAAGTGCTTAGTGCCCCTCCACTACCTAGAACCCACATTGATTGACTCTGAGATCCACAACCTCCAACTTAGAAAGGAAATGAACTCATGAATTAAATTAAACCTGTGGGTTCTACCATGCAGAACTCCACATGCAAGTCATTGTTCACCCAACGCCATTCCTTAATGATAGAGCTTTAACATCCTTCCCACTGATGGCGTCTACATTGCTCTCACTCGCATAAGCTAGAAAGGACCAATGTGATGAGGGAAACAACTAAAGTGCTTCATAGCTTATTTCCGTACATGCCAAGTGACTTCATGGGGAATTTTCCCTTCAAACATCTCATGTGGAAACTCCCATGCGAATCTCCGCATGCAGGCCTCTATGCTCTCTTTGCCTTCGCCTTACGGCAAGACTATCGTGTCTTCCCACTACATGGGTCCCGCATGCCTTATTTCCCAAAACAAAGCTTTGAGCCAAGTAATGAAAATTGCAAGTCCAAACGTATTTTCTAGGTCCACCCTAGCAAACCATTGTCCATGAGAGATTGTTACTCCTTAGCCATTCTTAGTAGCTAAACCTTACCCACTTCACGCCTAGCAACACACCGCCTCACGAACCCCACATATCCCATTTCCGCACTTCCCAAGTGATCAAGTCTCCAAAGAAAAATTGGGTAAAATAGAAAGTTTCCAAAAATGGGAAGTTTTTCAAAACATGAATTTTTCTTGATGGACTATAAATTAATACATTTTACTATTTTAAATGAGGGAAATTTATCATTTTTGGAGATTTAAATCATGATATTTTGTGACACTGGTGCTTTTACCGATGCTTAGAGGAATAATGAATCAATTCATTAAAAGAACCAACATATGAAGATGTGTCAAGAGGGGAGATCATAATTCAAAATGCCAAGATGGAGATGGGTTTACCTATGGATGCAAGCCAGGAAGATGTTATCTAAACATCTAATTTCCAAAATCTGCCTAAGAATTTGTGCCAAGCTATACAACAAATGGAGAAGTGCTTTCAAGCAAGACAATAGGGGAGGGGTTGTTTTATTTTCACCGAATGATAATGATGGTCAAGAGTTGTTCACAGGATTGAGGATGATTCTGCTTCTCATGAATAAGAATTTGCAAGAAGATTCACCTGATCAAATGAAAGGAGGGGTGGAAACACATCAATAGAGGGAAAAATTTTAACAATTTCCAACTACAGTGTAAGGGCAACTACAAGACAAAATAGCTACAGGAAAAAATAGACTACAAGACAAAATAGAGAAGAAGACGAAATAGTCTATTTTAAATTGTAATATATTGGGGCTAGGTGAAACCCTAAATGAGAATGAATCTAATCCATTCATTGTAAATAAATCTTAACCATTCATTTCACTTGTGGGAAACTATAAATAGGGGCTTGCTCCTCATTTGTAAGGGTGGTGAATTGTTGTAAAGAGGCATTTTGCAGCAATAGAAGGAAGCATTGCATTGAAGTTGGGTGTTTTCTTTGATTTTTTTCATTATGCATGCATGATTCAGCCTTCATGTTCATTTTAGTTTGTTAGTTTCTTGAATGAATTTAATGGTGGTTGTTGTAACAGTATTTGATGAACTTCCAAGTCATTATTTTTATGGTTTATTGATGATATATCACTTTGTAAAGCTAGTCTGAGCCTCTCTTTTATGTTGCACCTTAGTTCAATTTTTTGTTCATGCTGAATGGGTGAATGACACAGTATGAAAATCTGTAATGAGCCTTTGAAGGTTGCACTAGTTTGTGTAGTTGTAGGTTTCTCTTGGTCAAGCAAAACTCAATTTTGTTGGAGTTTTTCTACTGTAGCATCCTCCATGGTTACTGTTCATTCATAGCTTAGAGTTGGAAAATTCTCTCAACCCTTTACTCTTTTGCTATTTATTTTAGATCTTTGTTAGTGTAGGAATCCAAGCACCATAACAATGTCAAACTTGGTGATTGAAGTGAGTCTCAACTTGCTATTTTGAGTGAACAACCATTGTTCATTCATTTCCATCACTTTGAAACTCCATTTCCAGACCTAAAACTCCCATGCTTTGTGAACCATAAATTCCTCCTTGTGATTACCAACAAATCACATCAACGAATTGAACTATTCCAAGAATTTTCATGACTTGATACCCGAAAGACCTTGGGGTGATTTCTAAAACTTAGTTGTAGAAATCACCTTTCAAGAGAGGCATTGCACTTGTGCTTTGTATGTGTTGAGACAGTGCAAAAACACCGATCAACAAAATTGGTGCTAGAAGGAGTACATGGCTAAGCACAAGGCTACAAAGTTAGAAGTTGAATGCACCTACAAGTGAAATCTGAGATACCATAGATCTCATCATAAATAGAAATTTTAAAATCAGAAGATTTGAAGGAAAAGCAACATTTGAGCTGAGATGGAGCATCAATCTCATATCAACATCACTCAGCTTCAAGAAGATTTAAGTAGGAGATTGAAGGAGCCATTACAATACTTTGCATTGTCAGGTAGGTGCAGAATTTATAAGACTCACAGGCATAATGAATTGGAGTGTTTAACATTCCTGGGCAGAATTGAGATGGCACTACAGGGAGAAATCTTCTTTTGGGATGTGCATCAACCATTGGCTCTTGTTGATCCAGAAGGACTTGTTGACATTGCAGCTGAAGCATTTGAAGAGTTGACCAAGGGAAAACTAAGCATGGAGGATGGGCTAGGCTTAGAGGAAGTGTTGATGTCCAAATGGTGCAGGGTTCATAATGCACCTCACTTGGACGTAACTTGTCCTTCATGTGCAGAAATCATTGATCAAGGTAAAAGCTATTTGAATCAAGTTGAGCAACCAACTAGCAATGAAGAGGATCCATCTACTAAGGAAAAAGAACAGTCAACATTTGGAAGACAACACACTGAAGCTAAATCAAGAAATTCTACAAAAATAAGTGTTGGGACAACTAACGCAGATGCTAAAAATCAAAAGGAGGAGGCCAAAACTCTTGAGGCAGTGGAGAATCCTGATAAAAGTTGAAGTGAAATAGGATTAGAAGACCTTTCCTCAATGGATGAAGGTGATCAGGAATTTGGAAAGGAAGGTCCAGAGGAGTGGGAACAACCACAAGTAGAGGCAGTCCACCATCAAACTTCCTCCCCAAGCGTTGATGAAGATCTGATATCAGAGAGGTATAATGAACTTATCTTGAGGCTCATGAGAGACTGGGTAGAATTACGATATCAGATAGATTTGAAGGTATTGTTGCTGCCGGTTTGGCGTAGGCTTCATGATTCTACACATTTGGAGTTAACATGTGAGTTGTGTCAAGAGGACATCAGGCATGTAAAAGAACAAGTGGAGCAACCCAATGCAAGTCCTTTTGTTGTTGCTTCAAGAAGTGAACTAGAGGTTGAAGAACATGATTCAAGAGGTAGTCTAGTCGAGTGCAACTCATAAGAGGATTTGGAGACAACAATGAAAGAAGAACAATGCAGTCCCAAACCTCCAAATTATGAAGCAGATCGAATGAGGGGGCCATCCATAGACCATCAATAGTCCTTCCCCTTGGTGGATAATTTATACACCATTGATGATCAACTTTATGGGGAATCCTTGGAGGAAAATCACATATCAAATTTCGGTCCCCTTGAAGAGGTACCATCAATTGATGACTTCTTTCCATTGGGGGCTATACTATGGAGGTATAATGACAT
The DNA here is from genome assembly GCA_007258455.2 of Sequoia sempervirens. Taxonomy (NCBI): domain Eukaryota; kingdom Viridiplantae; phylum Streptophyta; class Pinopsida; order Cupressales; family Cupressaceae; genus Sequoia; species Sequoia sempervirens. Next base: position 172,073,347 of record VDFB02168118.1, read on the forward strand.
AGAGAAAGGGTATGTGTCAGAGGTTGGTAGTGATGAAGACATATCACTTGAACCTCCTGATGATGAAGTATTTGAGCTCCCAGATTGGGAAGAGGATACCATTTTTGTCTACAACAGTAGTGAACAAGAGGAAACAAGCATGTATCCTGATGAGTAGCAATTTGGGGATGTTAGTGACCTGGCTAATGAACCACTCTAGATGTATGCACACAAACTACAAAGATAAGAAGAAAAAAGCCAGGATGCCTTGGCGGCTCCCAAAAAAGGAGCTATAGCCTTCCAACCACAGGATGCAATAGGGAATCTTTCCATCTTGTCTATTGTTGATCCTCCTACACATTTTGACGATTGTAATGGAACAAATTCATCCATGTCATGTTTTTATGACATGAAGCATCATCACATTGAAGTTGGCATGAGGTAAATCAAATGGGGCAATAAACTACCTCTTGAGGACAACATGTTGCCTTTTGAGAATGACAACTCAGTAGATACAAGGACTACAAATGATCAACATGATAGCTTGTATCTACTTGAGGAACAATCGATGGAGGTTGTGGATCCCACTAGGAGCTTGGAAGATGGGTTAGCTGAATCATTTTCCCAACCTTATGCAAACTTGGAATCGGGTAGAAGGTTCATTGAATTTGAAAGTTTTAAATTTTCAAAGTGTCTACTACTTAATCAATTTGATTATGATATGCAGATCTAAAATGCAAGCAGGATGTTGCATCATCCATTGCACTCGCCAGAGGCTACCCATGTCATAATGAATGATGCCATGCATGCTTCAGACCGGACCTTCCAATATGGTTGCCCTTGCATGAATACATCTAGGTTTTATCTTTCCCTACTCTTGCGGATGTTCATACTTTTATTTTTATTATGGGAATGGGGGAAGGAAAACTTGTTTATGGATTGACCATGGGCTTTAAGAATCACCTGAGCTGTTGGTTTTTCTTGAATGTGTTATTGAATTTGAGTTTTGTGACATAAAGTTTTATCTTTTTGAATATAAGGATGAATTTGCATGGCTTACGACTGTAACGATATCCCTTTTGCTTGTGCATGCATTATGAAATCTTATGGGGGTGGGTTCCATTTTTCCTTGTCTAAACATAGTTCATTTTGAATCCCTTTGTACATAGCTTTTTTTTCCTACTTTTGTTAGACTAGTTGATTTTCCATAGGTTAGCTTGCTTTAGAGTAGTTTCCTTTTGCTTCTCCCTTGCTTTCCTGCTTTGGTTAGTTTAGGTGGTTGCCTTAGGTTAGCTTCTTTCATTTTTCTTCTACTTCACTTTCGCTTTGCTTCTTGCTCGGGGTCCCTTTTTCTTCTGTTGGGTATGTTTGCAAGTGCAATAACCATTTCATTACCTAGGGTTGTTCTAAGTATTTCTTAGAGAAACTTCAATCAAGTTTTTAGAGTGGATGGTGAGGGTCTTCTATTAGTGTCAAGTGACCTAGATAGTTGATTCAAAGAGGATAAGTTACTGGTTTGATCTTATTCTAATATATTCTAAAATCTTATATCTTTCACATATTTTAAGAATCTTGAGGCCGATGTGGGCTCCTTTGTGAAGTTGAGTTAAGTGAAAAAACAAAAATTCTACTTCAGCGCCACTATGATTCTCAACCCTGAGTGCAAGCTTCACTACTTGCGGGTTGAAATGAAAAGAAGAGAAAAAAAATCAAAAGAAAGAAAATGAAAGAAAAAGGAAAGAAACATTGAAAATCAAAAGAAAATTTAACTTTCAGGGGGATCTGAATAACTCTACTGATTCTATGGATGCCCGACTGGTAGTAGAACAATGTTCGAGAGAATCATAGCAACAACCTCGTCGGGGCTATGGACACCTGACTGGTAGCGAGACAATGTCCAAGATGCTTTTGGAGTTAGAATCAATTATGTAGATTAACTTGACAGAGCTTGGGTTCCTATTGTGACTAAAGGAGGAAGATTAATACACTTGCACACACTTAGATTTTTAGCATACAGAAGGTTGGATTGAATAGTGGTTTTGATCCTTTGGTCAAGTGTTTGGTTTGTTTGGCCTAGTGTGAAGGTCTGAACTAGAGATTATGGGTTCATGATTCCAATTTTTCATTGAAATGCTCTAGAGCATTTCCCCAGCCGAGTCGCCATTTTTTGTGCATGTTTTACACACACACCTTGTCGAAGGTAGGGACCCCCTTTTTTCACTTTTGCCTTGCTCCTACTGGCTTGGTCCCTTCTCACTTGCTTCACTTTTTCCTTCATTTTTTTACTTTAAGGGACAAGGTTCCTATGGATTTGGGATGTTTATGTGATGCCTAAATGAATTTCCAAGGTTTTGTTGAGTTTTAAGAAGTTGCAAAATTTTCATTGCAGGTTTCCATGTGCAGGTTGTCGCCTGCAAGTTTCCGTTCATGGGTTTTCATGTGCAAGTTTCTATATGTGGGTTTCTATGTGTGAAATGCCATTTTTTTTACGGAGTCAAACCCTACAGCTTCTGCATTCCAAATTTCTGCATTTCAAAAGAAGGGTACAAACTTTAAGTTTTCAACATCTAGGGCCCATAAAATGCATGTCTCCATAATCATAAAGGGGTTTGAGCCAAATTTTCTAAGTGTTTAGACATTGAGAAAACTTCACTATGGGAAGTTGTTGCAGGTTTCCATCCATAGAAGTTCATTTGTGAAATGTCGTTGCTAACGGCTCTAGACCCTCCAGCTTCTACATTCCAAATTTTTGAATTTTTCAAAATGAATCAAATCTTAAGGAAATATGTCTAGACACTCTTTCTACCCCTTTTCAAGTGCTAAAATTGAAAAATCTCAAATTTATTAAGTTTTGTGACTTTGCAGAAATTTCACTTCGGGTTACTATCTGCAGGTTTCCGTGTGAAAAATTATGTCCACGAGTTTCTGTGTGTGGAATTCCATCCATGGGTTTCCTTGTGCAGAAGTCTTTCTGCAGGTTTCTGTGTGCAGAAGTTTGTCTGTGGGTTTCTGTGTGTGGAATTCCATTCACGGGTTTCTATGTTCAGAATTCCATCTGCGGGTTTCTATGTGTGGGTTGTCATCTGTGAGTTTTCGTGTGTGGAATTTCATTGCTAACGGCACCAGACCCTACAACTTCCACGTTCCAAATTTCTACATTTTTTGAAAGGGGTCAAATCATTGAGGAATAGGCCTAGGCACCCTTCTAATGCATCTTTCATGTGCTTAATTTGAAAAAACTCAAAATTGGTAAGAGTTGTGGCTTTTTGGAATTTTCCATGTGGGTGGCCATCATTTAACCACCGTTCTTTGAGGACAAATCTCACACGTCCTCCCACCATGCGGACCCTAGGCCCACCTTCGCCACTGTCGGTTTTAAAATGTGCAAGTCACAAGCTTCTGAGCAAATCACTCTGGTAGGTCTACCCATGCGGGTTGTCGTGGTCAAAAGACTACCCTGTTAAAGTCGTTCCTTAATGGTGAGTGCTTAGCACCCCTCCACTACCTAGAACCCGCATTGCTTGACTCCAATCCATAACCTCCAACATAGAAAGGAAACAAACTCATGAAGGAAATTAAACCTGTGGGTTCTACCATGCGGAACTCCGCACATGGGTCACCATTCACCCAATGTCATTCCTTAACGATAGAGCTTTAATGTCCTTCCCATCAACAACGCCCACATTTCTCTCACCTACATAAGCTAGAAAGTACCAATGTGATGAGGGAAACAACTAAAGTGCTTCATAGCCTATTTTTGCATGTGCAAAGTGACTTCATGGAAAATTTTCCCATCACACATCTCATGTGGAAACTCCCATGCAGGTCTCCACATACGGGCCTTTGTGCTCTCTTTTCCTTTGCCTTATGGCGAGACTATCACGTCTTTCCACTACATGGGTCTCACATGCCTTATTTCCCAAAACAAAGCTTTGATCCAAGTAGTGAAAATTCCAAGTCCAAATGTCTTTTGCTGGTCTGCCCCAACAAACCGCTATTCGCGGAAGATTGTTACTCCTTAGTCGTTCTTAGTGGCTAAACCTTACCCACTTCCCGCCTAGCAGCACCCTGCCTCGTGGACCCTACATATCCCATTTCTACACTTCCCAATTGATCAAGTCTCCAAAGTGAAACTAGGTAAAATGGAAAGTTTCCAAAAATTAGAAGTTTTTTGAAACATGAAATTTTCTAAGTGATGGACTATAAATTGATACATTTTAATATTTTAAATGAGGGAAATTTATTATTTTTGGAGATTTAATCATGATATTTTGTCACACAAGTGTTTTTAACAATTCTTAGAGGAATAATAAATCAATTCATTAAAAGAACCAACATATAAAGATGTGTCAAGAGGGGAGATTTTAATTCAAAATGCTAAGATGTAGATGGGTTTACCTATGGATGAGAGCCAAGAAGATGCTACATGAACATCTAATATCCAAAATCTGCCTAAGAATCTATGCAGAGCAATACAACAACTGGAGAAGTGCTTTCAAGCAAGACAACATGGGAGGGGCTATTTTATTTTCACTAAATGACAATGATGGTCAAGAGTTGTCCACAGGACCAAGGAGGATGATTCTGCTTCTCATGAATACAAATTTGCAAGAAGATTCACCTGATCAAATGAAAGGAGGGGTGGAAACACATCAATAGAGCGGAAACTTTTAATAGTTTCCAACTACAGTGTAAGGGAAACTACAAGACAAAATAGTTACAGGATGAAATAGACTACAAGACAAAATAGTCTATTTTAAATTGTAATATATTGGGGCTAGGTGAAATGCTAAGTGAGAATGAATTTGAGTCATTCATTGTAAATAAATCTTAACCATTCATTTCACTTTTGGGAAACTATGAATAGGGGCTTGCTCCTCATTTGTAAGGGTGGTGAATTGTTGTAAAGAGGCATTTTACAACAATAGAAGGAAGCATTGCATTGAAGTTGGGTGTTTTCTTTGATTTTGTTCATTATGCATGCATGATTCAGTCTCCATATTCATTTTAGTTTGTTAGTTTCTTGAATGAATTTAATGGTGGTTGTTGTTACAGTATTTGATGAACTTCCATCTCATGCTTTTTGTGGTTTATTGATGATAGATCACTTTGTAAAGCTAGTCTGAGCCTCTCTTTTATGTTGCACCTTAGTTCAATTGTTTTTTCATGCTAAATGGGTGAATGAAATAGTCTAAAAATTTGCAATGAGCCTTTGAAGATTGCATTGGTTTTGTGTGGCTATAGGTTTCTCTTGGTCAAGCAAAACATATTTTTGTGGGAGTCTTTCTACTATAGCATCCTCCATGGTTACTATTCATTCATAACTTAGATTTAGAAACTTCTCTCAACCCTTTACTCTTTTTCTATTTCTTTTAGATCTTTGTTAGTGTAGGATTCCAAGCACCATAACAATGTCAAACTTGGTAATTCAAGTGAGTTTTAGCTTGTTGTTCTGAGTGAACAACCATTGTTCATTCATTTCTAGCACTTTGAAACTCCATTTCTAGATCTGAAACTCCCATGCTTTGTGAACCATAAAGACCTCCTTGTGATTACCAACAAATCACATCAAACAATTGAACTATTCCAAGCATTATCATGATCTGACACCTGAGAGACCTTGGGGTGATTTCTAAAACTTAGTTGCAAAAATTATCTTTCAAGAGAGGCATCGCACTTGTGCTTTGTCTGTGTTGAGACGATGCAAAAACACCCATCAACAATTACATGAAAAATATGCTCAAAATTCCCAAATAGGATAGAATACTAGACATGTAGAACAACCTAAAACAAGTTATTCCATGCAAATAAAAAGTTTCTAGGAGCTTAAACATCCAAGTAATTCACCCGAGTGTGAAAAAACCATAAATAAATGAAATGTACCTAGAGAAAATTTTGGAAAAAGTGCATGGAAGGCTATGAATAGCACTAAAATACCACCCCAACACCATTGGAATCATGAAAAATGGAGAATCAAGTCCAAAGTTATGAGCTTGGGAGTGAAAAAAACACCTCTAACTTTGATAGGCGATAATTTAATGTACTAGCAACATTTAAATATAGTGATGAGACCTACACCATTCGAAATTTCACGGAACCAACTTTTTAATGATATCTCGTTCTCCAAATTTTGATATTATACACCCAAGTTATGGCCAAAATAAAATAAAATAGCTCCTTTAGGGCTCAAAGAGGGCTTGAAGGGGGGCCCACATTGTGTCTTTAGTGTTGAAGTTGAGACCAACATGTTTTTAGCAAAATATTCAGAGGAATATTCCCCTTCACAAAAAAATCCAACCCCCTAAAAATAAAAAACTGGCAGAATATGCTTAGAAGAAACAAAATATTATGTAAGATTTGTGATGTTGGAAAATTTTGATATTGTTGGAAAAAAAATTTGCAACCACCTAAAAACTAAAGTTGTCAAGGGAGCAAGGTGGTTTGGTTGCCATCGAGGTAAAAGTCACCATCAATCAGTATAAAATCCATTGGTTTTCAACATTAAAGCCACCAGTGGTCAACATTAAATCCATGCTAGAAGGCATGGGGCCCGCAAGGGCTTGCATGCATAGGTACCCTATGGGTACCCCCCAATTAATGCGGCCTTTTTTTTAATAACACAAAAAAATGATAGCTTTTTCAAAAAATCCCCCTTTTATATATTTTTTAAAATTTATAAATAAATATTTTTTTTAAATGGACCTCCTTTTTTAAAGTCGTGCACAGGGCGTATAGGCCCTTATACAAAAAAAATTGCCTCAAAATCTCCTGACAGGTAAGGTACATAAATTTATAGTCAAATTTTGTCAAATCGGCCTCTTGAATGCAACAATGAGGTCTTTTTTGTGCCAAAGTGCATCAAAAAATCACCCAACTCCAAAAACTATGAAAAAACATTAGAGACTCCATATTTGAAGCTCATAACTCTAGTTGAAGAATAACCTCATAAATCGAGAAGGAGTTTGCTAAATCCACACTCTAATACCATGTTAGATTTGTGAATGACATGAGACGCAGGATCAAACAATGAACACAACACCTTCCACACAAGATATCTACAAAACAAAGATTTGTTATTCCTCAACAAGAAAAAATTACAGAATAAACCTCAAGAGGACCATTGAAGACAACCAAATGTTCTGACATAGCAAGTTGAAGGCATCCCTTTGTGCTGATAGAATTACTCCTAAAAGAGCAATTGGTAATTCTCCTTTCATGGTAGTTTATGGAAGGGAAGCAAGGTTACCATTATCATTGGATTTTCCTTCCCTTGAGTTGGCACATTAGCTAGAGTTAGAGGAAAAGTATGCTATGACAGTAAGGATGGTTAAAATCTTGGAATTGGAGGAGACAAGGAACAAATCTATGAAAGTCATAGAGGCACATCAAGCACAAGTCAAAATAAATTTTGACAAGAAGGAAGTTTGTAGGATGTTCTAAGAGGGAGATCTAGTGCTGAAATGGGATGCAGATAGAGCTAAAGCTCAAAGAAATTCCAAGTTTTATGTCATGTGGAGTGGTCCATATGTCATCACTAGCTGCAAGGAGGCCAATGCATTCTATCTTCCCAGGTTGGATGGTGAGGCTCTCCCAATCTCAGTCAATGGTATTCATCTCAAATCTTATTTCTGATAATTTTTGAGTTTTCAAGTACATATTTTAAATGTTTTTACTTTTCATGAAGTGCTTTGCACACCCTACATTCTCCTTAAGGGAATGTATGCTCTAGTTTCCATGCTTTCCTCCAAGTGCAAGCCTGCATAATTTTTATTTTTCCCTTAGGAGACCCAATTTTATAAATCCCCTTCATGACTTCCTTCCCAATGGACCAATAAGGCCTTTGGATCCCATGATTAGTAGGCAATCATCCCACAAAATTCATCATTAATGTTGAAATTTCATGCCCCCCTTAGATGAACCATCATTGATAACCGATCTAAGAGATTCCCTATAGGCCATCTTGCATGAATTTTCCTTGAGATCCCTAAAATTGGGTAAGTCCCAAATTTTTTGGTTTTCAGGCTTCTCTTACCCACTTCCTTCCCCTTTTTCTTCTAAGTGTTTCAAGTATCGACCTTCAACCTTACCTTTTACCCCTTACTGATATCTCATGGTAAACCTCAAGCCTTACCCCCAATCACTAAAGCTCGATTAGGTTTATAAGACTTTCCTAAGTCTTCGTTTGTCAAACTTCGGGGATCATTCTTCCCTCTTTCCTCTTCCTTTTTTCATCTTTCTTCTATCGGCCTTTGAGTTTCATCTTTTTCCCTTACCTCTTCCCTCTTATTTTTTTCACTTCTCAACGCGTAAGCCTTCCTCCCAACCTCCAACCTCCGATGGTCCAAGGTCTGACCTCCAAAGTCTCATCTTCTTTGAACCTTTTTCTTTCTTCCTTCTCCTTCTCACTTTCACTCTTTTCTCCCAAATTTGGCTGTCAAGTTTTCCCATGTCGGCCTTTGGCCTTCTCCATTACCTCTTACCTTTCTTTGATAAGAGGTAACCCATCTCCCCGATCCCTGATGCTCGTTCAAAGAAGGTTATTTTCAATGGTTGTAGTTTCCTTCTTCCTTTGGTACGCAAGAAGCTATAAGCTTGATGCCTACCCTCCGATGGCCCAAGGCCTAATCTTTGAAGGATCCTTGTCGAAGAGAAAGATGAATATTGGAGTGATTTGAAATGTGGTCCCTTCAACATTTTGATGGAGCTGTATCGAGGAGACAATAGAATATCGGAGTGAGTTGTTTTGTGGTCCCTTCAACATTCTGATGGAAGGAAAGATCTCTTCATCAAAGGAATGATGAATATCAGCAGGACCTTGATGCTTGTCCCTTCAACATTCTGGTGATTCATTTTCAGGGGTTTGAACCATTTAATTTATATGCTTCCAAGGAATTCTTTCGAGCTTGACACCTTGACGATCCATGGATTGGCGCATTTTTGTTCAACAACGCCATTAATGTGAAACTACCTCCCAACTACTAGATTTGAGTTTTAGGGTTCGAGGACAACCTTAAATGCTTTCTCTAACTCCTCCAAGTAGATTTGTGGTAGCCATGCTCATTCATTATTGTTTCCTTACTCTTTTTGATAATTCCTTACACATTTCCCTAATTTTGTGGGGGATCTTGGATGACTTTTTGGCAAATGTTTATGGCAAGATGGATGGCATGTAGGTTGGTTCTCTTCAGGGTCTCTTGGTACAGTTTTCATGAGAAAATATTTCTTTGAGAAGATATTTATTTAACTACTAACCCTAGCTGGATTAGGGTTTAAGTTGTATTCATTTGAGTTATGCTTGATATATAAAAGAAAGACTTGTATATTTTTTGAAGGGTTCTTCCTTTTGGCTCCTCTAGGGTTTTTCTATTGCAGACACTGCATTCTTTGCATTCTTCCATTGTAAAGATTTCTTCTAAGCTTTATGTTAATAAAATTCAACTATTATCACTGCTATCCCTTGCATGTTTGAGTAAAATCCATTTACCTTCATGTTTGAGTATACATGTATTTTAGTTGTTTCATTGATGTATTATGTTGTTCTAAAGCAGGAAGAAATGAATTTTTGTCTTGATGCATCACCTCCCTTTCATTTCATGTTCTCCTCTATCCCTTTTCCTCTGTGATTTGTTAGATTAGAGTAGTGATGGGGTTTTCATGTTTTGGGTTAGACTAACACATTTTCACTTAGTTTAGAAGAGGAAGTCGGCCTTCTTTGAAGATTCAACTTCATTTGTGCAAGGTCGCACACCTTGAGGTTGTTTCCATTGTGTCATTAGAACACTGAACGCTTGTTCAGTAGGCTATCATTTTATGTGACAATAGGATCTATAACAAGAAATTTGGATAGATGATTAATTTGAGAGGTACAAGGCTAGATTGGTGGGAAAGGGCTATTACCAAAGAGAGGGAGCTGACTATGGTAAAATATTCACCTTATTACAAAGTAATCTTCTATCAGATATATTTTATCTATATCTGTATTATTTTAAAATTGAGAAAATGGATGTTAAGATTGCATATTTGGATGGAGATATAGAAGAAGAAATTTATATGCAATAGCCAAAAGGATTTTAGGAAAAAGGAAAAGAACACTTAGTCTATAGATTAAAGAGGTTTCTTTGTGGATTAAAACAATCACCCTAAATATGGTATAAAAAATTTGACTCATTTATTTTGAAATCAATTTTTTAATAAGTGAAAAGGATTGTTATATTTACATTAGATGTATTGATAATCACATACTAATTATTTCCTTATGTGTGGATGATATCTTTTTAGTAACACCAAGGGTATGATTAGTGGGTTAAAAGCTTAATTTTTAGGTACAATTGAGATGAAAGATCTGGGGAAATGAGATACATATTGGGAATGAAAATCAAATGGGATTGAGGTAACAAAAAATCTTTGATTATCTCAAAGTACGTATGTTGATACTATTTTGCATAGGTTTAATATGTAGGATTGAAAGACAGAGTTTTTATACCTATTGGCATAAAGCTTACTTTATATATGTGTTTCAAAATAGAGGATGATTTTGAGGATATTTCTAATGTGCCATATGCTAGTGTTGTAGGAACTTTAATGTATGCAATGTCTTTAACTAAACTAGATATTGCTTAAGTAGTGGGATTATTAAGAAGGTTCATGTGTAACCCTACTAGAGAGCATTGGAATAATGTGAAAAGGGTGTTAGTAAATTTATATAGTAATTATTATTATTGTTTGGTTTATTTTAGTATTGATAATGTGTATAAGGCATTGGAAATGCATTTTTTGTTAATATAGATTGGGTAGGTGACGTGGATAGTCAAAGGTTTGCTAGTGGGTATCTATTTACTTTGTTTAAAGGATCTATAAGTTGGATGAGTAAGAGGTATCCCATAATCAATTTATCAACTACTAAAGTAGAGTATATGGATAAAGTACAATATGTTTAGCAAAAAATCATGTGTATCATGCTCAAACTAAGCATATGGATGTTTAATACCACTTTTTTTGGGAAAAAGTTGCAAATGCATATGTTGCGTTAAAGAAGACTGACACTTGGGAGAGTGTTGTAGATTATCTTATCAATCCTATGAACATATAAAAGTTTACATGGTGTAGGAAGGTTATAAGCCTCATTTCTTGTATTTATTTGATTATATTTTTCTTATAGTCTATGTATTTATAATGTGTGATGTCAAGTGATAAAATGTTAGAATTAAGGTGCCATCAACCTAGTAAATATTATGAATTTAATAATTCTACTACATTACTTGTACATTCATAATGAATGTGGGATCCATTAGTAGTGATAATTATTTATTTATTATTTATTGGTTAAAAACATCTTCTAGTTTGAGATGAGATGATAAGGTCAAACTAGGGATCCATCTTGGAGTGTCTCTTATTTTGTAGTGATTCAAATAAGAGTGTCTCCTTTTTATAGGGATTAAAAATCAAGGAGCTCAAAATAGAGAGATTTTTTTGTGAACTATGACTTTTTGTAAGAGTCTTGGTTTAGCATGTTGAAGTTTTTTCTCAAAATTGAGGCATGATTTTTTTCCCAAAATTGGATGCCATATTTAGTGACTACGAATAATGTAATTCATGATTATTATACATGTGCTTGATAATTTAGAGAAGTGTGAGGTTGCACAAGTACAAAAATCCTATCATTTTGGATGCAAGAAAAAGGGAAGTGATTTTATTGTATTCTTATTTCAAGATAATATAGATTTGGCCTTTTTTCTAGTGGAATTTTGTACTTGAAAGGGTTTTCTCCATGTAAATACTATGTTGTATAAATCTCTTATTCTTGTTGATTTTTTTGTTAATTTAACTACAAACAATACTTTTTGGTTGATACAAGATTACTTGTTTATTTATGATGTTCTTTCACTACAAGAGGATCCTCCCAAGTCCACTTATAATCATTGTGTTGGTTACATTGAGCAATCAAAGAGTACTTTTGGCATATACAATAGTAATATTAATAATGAATCGACCATATGTAATGGGTGTCATAAACTATCATACATGCAAGTGGGTCACAATGTGGTGGTGTAATGATTAACCATACAACTATATTTGGGTGACAACATAATAGTGTGTCCCACTTTCCAACATTATGGTCCACTTAAATCAATATTTTTAGTATTTAAAACATTATGTCAGTTATACCAAATAAACTCTCAAGAATTTGAGGATGATGCAAACTAGTATTTTTGACATTTTCTATGTAGATTCAATTTATAAATTCTAAAAAATATTTCTATTATATTTGGTTTATTTTCAATATTTTTATTATATTTCAACTATTTTTTACTATAATATTTTACTATAACACAACTTGAACTAGAAACAATTGTTTTTCATGTTTTCATGGGCATAGATAATTAACTCTAATATCTACTTTACATATATATTTTGGTAAATTTATATTGAATAACTATAAATTTAGATTTTTATTTCATCACAACATGTTTCTCTTTGATTATTTATCAAAACTAAAAAACAATTAATTAAAACAAGGACATCTATGAGAAGTGTAGTATATTTTTTTCTATCTTCTAGTGTGTTATTTTTTCGATGTCTCAAATAGAGGTCATTATTTTTTAATGGACCTATGCTAATTATAAAATTAAAAATAATATTATAAAATAAAACGCATATTATAAAATTTGAAAAGCTAAAACTAAAGGCTACATAGCCATAAATTTTTAGTTTTGAATGACTTCATTTAACCCCCCAAAACATGAGGTGTGCTAATTTTTTTGTCAACATGTGAATAGGAGAAGAGGAGACTACTAAGAAGATCTAGAAAGGAAGGTTTAGTTTAATCCTAGATTGAAACCCCATGCATTTTTTAATCAAAGCATAAGTTTAGGAAATAATAAGGTTGGACCATTAGTGGGACACATTATTATGATTTTATCCAATTAATATTATAATAGAAATAAGGGTATCTCAAGAACATTAGTTTGATCCATAAATTACCAAAATTACATTATTAGCTATACATTCTCATTACAATGATTAAAGTTATAAGAAATAAATAACCATTAAAAAAATCAAAAGTTCAAAAAATAGAAATGATAATACAAGGGATAAAATATTAGCTTGCTTCTCTAAAGATAACAATAAAACTGTGTAGAATACAGAGCAACAATTGACAAACACTTAGTAGAATTTAGAGGATGGAGAGGAGTGGGAAGAGGAGAGGAGGGGGAAATTTGAATTGTGGAGATGATTCAGATGGAGAAAGAGAGGATGCAAAGGGCACAGATGGGTCACTGCTAGGAGGCGGGGGTGATGGAGAAGGAGATGATGCAGAGGACACAAATGGATCTCTACTCAGAGGCGATGGCAACTTGTGGGTGGACTAGTTGTTGCGTGTTGGGTTGCGGTGACTTCATGTTGTTTGCTTCCTTCTTCTAGTCAGGTGGTGGTGGTGCAAAGCAAGATGTTTTCATCCAATTGGGAGGTGAGAGTTTTGCTTCTTTGTCGGGATAGGATGGAGGATGTTGTTGTTCCTTTAGTTTATGTATGCTTTTTAGCCTACCCTTTGCATTTCTTCTTGAGGGTTTTGGTTGTGGCCTTTGTGGGGTGCACTTTTTTTTCCTTACAGCTGGTGAATGTGTGCTTTGGGTTTTTTGAGGAGGTTTGGTTGGAGGGTGGGCTTATTTCTAGTCCTATTGGGCATAATGGGACAGCTTGGGTTCTCTTTTTGATGGCTTTCTCTCTTTCTAGTTTCTTCTTGGCTTCCCTCAGCCCCTCTCTATTGTTCGCTTGGTGGTGCCTTTTTAGCAGCTCTCGCTATTGGGTTGCGATGGCTTCATGTTGTTTGCTTCCTTCTTCCAATCGGGTGGTGGTGGTGCAATGAAAGTTGTTGTCATCCAGTTGGGAGGCAATAGATTTTCTTCTTCGTTAGAATGGGTTGGAGGATGTTGCTGCTCCTCTAGTTTTTGTCTACTTTTTGGCCTGCCCTTTGCATTTCTTCTTGAGGGTTTTGGTTGCGGCCTTTGTGGGGAGTGCTTGTTTTTCCTTACAACTAGTGAGTGTGTGCTCTGGGTTTTCTGAGAAGGTTTGGTTGGAGGATGGGCTTATTTCTACTCCTATTGGGTGTAATGGGATGGCTTGGGTGCTCTTTTTGTTGGTTTGGTCTCTTTCTAGGTTCTTCTTGGCTTCCCTTGGCCCCTCTTTGTTGTTTGTTTGGTGGCACCTTTTTAGCTACTCTTTCCATGGGTGTTTCATGGTTGTTACTGATTTCCCTCCCGTGGTTTGGTGGTGCTTCCAATTGGTTGGAACTATGGAGTTTTGTCCTATCTTTGGCTCTTATCGGCATATTGGGGTTGCTTGGGTGTTTAATGGTTTGGTCATCTCTCAGTTTCCTTCTTGTATGGGTTGTTCCCTTTTCCCGTTTGGGTCATGGTTGCTTCTACTCTCGGATGACCCCTTGGATTTTATTCTCCTGGGGTTTTGTCTCATCTTTTGGGACAGGTTGACTCTACGTCATCATGTTGTGGGAACTCTTAAGATTCTTCTGGAGTTGATGGATATGTTTATATCCCCTATTTTTGGTGGGGTGCTTTTGACTAGGTTGAGTGTCATTCTTATTTTGTTTCCCTAGTTATTTTCATTGGTTAGGGTTGTTTTTGGTTTGCCCTCTTCAGATGGGTTCTTTGCTCACATTCTTATTGAGGTGGTGATGGAGTTAGATGTTTTGGATTTGAGGTCACTGCTAAAGTTTTGCTTGGTTGCGGTGTGTGCTCTTGGTTCTTTTCTACTAGTGATTTATTGGCTAAAGGCTCTTACTGTTTTGGACTCTATTCAAATCAGTTGTGGCCTTCTTCTCTTAGCTAGGTGGTCCTCATGTTTTAATCCTAGACCCCAAAAACTCTTGGAGTTGGAGTTTGTCTTTGTTTCCTATGTGTTGAAGTAGAGTGGTGTGTTTGAGTTTTTGTTGTTGGAGTTGTCTATGGACGATTTGGGTCTAGTTTCTTTTTTGTTATAGGCTGGGTGGTTTTCTAAGTTTCTTTTTTTTTCCCAACAGGTTGAGTCCCCTCAGGCTCAACAGTTTTCTTTTAAGGATTGTTATCTACAAGTGATGGCTTCTTACTAGGGTTTTCCTTAGGTTGGTATGGCTACTTATTATGCTACTGCATTGATCTTCTTCTCGGATCCTATGGAGGTGGATTTTGCTCCAATGGAGGTGGAGTTGGGAGGTGTTTGTCTTTGGCTTCCTCAGTTGTTGATCCTGTTGAGGTGGACGCTTCTCCTATGGAGGTGGAGGTTGAGGGTGTTGGAGTCTTCTTGCAGTAGTGGACGTGGTGGGCATATCATCCTCTCCAATCAAGAGGATATCCTTCTTGTTGAGGTGGTTTCAGAGTTGGCTTCCTAGTTTGAGCAGTGGCTTTGTGCCCAATGGTTTGTTGTGCTCTACATCTCCCCTATTGAGGTGGGGTTTTTAGATTTGCTCAAGTTTTTTATTAGGGGCCTGATGGTGTCATACACCATTATCCACATTATCTTTCTTGGCTTTGTGGTGTCTTCCACGAGCGGCTGGTTTGTTGATGCCTGACAGATGCAGGTGGGTTGGGTGTGTATCTAATTGGGTTTCTGGTCCTAGTTAAAACTAGGTTGTTAAAGGGTTTCAGGTCGTTGCTTGTTTGTAAGATGCAGTGTGTGTAGTCATGTTAATATTTAGAGGCTATTGTTGGGTTGTTGTTGGTTTATGGTTTATTTTAATTGCATCTTGCTTTTCTTTGTAATGGGTTTCGGGCCCCATCAAAACCTATTTTTAACCCTTAATCAAAAACAATAAAACTGTGTTGAATGTTGTGGTGGATGGTGTAGACAACTAAAATTGATACATTATCATTTTAGCCCATTACAATAGTCATCCCCTTATTAATTAAATAGTATTTTATTATTCAATTAATAAAGTCAACATTCATCCACTATTCATTCACTTAATCTCTTTTCTAGCCTAAAACTACTTAATCACCCTTCCTCTATAGTCCACCTTAGGTAAATGAATTTAAATGTTTATTTACCTAAGTTACCCATCCCCTTTTCAAAAATTCAATAAATATGTATATTTATTTAATTTCCTTTTTTCATCCACTTTTCATTAGTGAGTTAAAATTAATTAACTTCACTAACCCCTCACTTGCACACACTAACCTTTGTCAACTCTCCTCAAATGTTTTACATCTTCATATGTGTACATAGGTATGACCTTTGTAAATAAGTCATTGCCTCTTTGTACTTGTGACATGGGCCTTGGTACCATGTCACATGGGACAAAAGACTTGCCCATCCCCCTAGGATACTCCAAAGTACCTTTTTTCCATCTCATCCCCCAACTTTCTCCAAGGGGATTCTCCACAATAGTTTCCCATTTAATCTTTGGTTTCTCCCCATCCACCAACCAAATAAGCATAAATTTACTCCTCTCATCTCTCCCAAGGTCTCAACCAATTTGAGCTCTTGATCTTTACTTTTAATCATGGTCATCTCATTTTATAAAAAAATATATAAATAGGATTCCATCCTAATTCAATATAATGTTTTGACCTTATGTAACCTTATGCTATTGGTGAAGGCTCTCACATATCACCAAGCTAATTCTCCTTGAGCACAACCACCATATCTTGGTGTAACAAGGGTTGGTATTGGTGAGAAATTTATTTGTTTTCATTAAAGTTTACTAACCCTTATGCTTTATCTTGAGTATTTCATTTGGATTGTGATTATAATAGGTTAATGTTAATTTAACTTATTCTTTTATACTCTCCAATTTCTAAGTACAAAAATTTTATGGTCAGTATTGGTATCCATGTTGAAGGTTTTCAATATTAGAAACGCATTGATAATCTTCCATAAAATATTGTGGCTCTTTATCATAATGATGTTAGTCATAATAATTAAAAATAGCCCATTTGTGGAGAAATAGAACTCCCATTATGTTGCAAGCAACATTAATATATCTATGGAAAGAATCCCAAGTTATGATTAATTTGAAGGGCATGAATTTAAGTCATGTGAAGGGATTTATTGACACAAATCATAATTGGAGTGATACTATATCTTTTTGAAGGAACCTCCAAAAAACTATGACCCAAATTTAGAGAAATCGTAATGAAATGACATATATGATATGCAAAGGTGGTGATTTACTTGTGTTAATGAGGTGACATCTTCAATTTAAGTTCTCACTATCCTTAATGTCGTTGATTTTCTTCTCCTTCTATTATAGATTGGAAATTTGATGTTATTTGGTTCTTGTTATATCTAGATGACAATGGGTGGTGATAGAATGAGAACCAACATCATTATTTTCAAGAGGAGAAAAATAATAGTATTTTATGGCAGATTTAAAAAAAAGGTAGTGTCAAGTTGTATTTTGAGGCTACAAGAGGATTTACCCCCTCACTCTTTGTTAAATTTGTCCAATTTTAGAATGATGAAAAATTGATTATCAAAGGTGTTCATTTCAAGGTGACTAAGGACCTTATTAGCACAACCATTATTCTTTCTAGGTAGAGTAAGAAATTTACATTAAATTAAAAAGTAGTAGAGACAAAGAGTGCATCAATGCCTTATAGAAGATGAGTAGATGGTGAAGTTTTAGAACAAATACAAGAGATAAGATCTCCCTATCCCTCATGGTGAGATAAGTTGCTATCTCATAAGATATTTCATATTAGAAGAAATATTTCAAAGTGTCCACACTTACCATTTTCCTCTATTGAATCACTTTTTTATAACTTGTCCATAAATTTCCCCCACTACCTATTTTCCTCACTATAGAAATTCATGAAGGAAGTCATGTGTAACAAAGCTACCATCTTGCTACATTAGGGGTTAAATTTTATCATATACCACCATTGCCTCAATAATTTTCTAAGTATGGATAATAGACCTTTGCAAAGTATGGATAATAAACCTTTGTAAGAGTTCAAAATCCCCACCCCAAACCTAAAAATTTTACCAAATTTTCCCTCACCACTTGTTAGGCTATAGTTTTGGGAAAGACTGGGAAGGTTGTAGAAGAGGTTAAAGTTCCCCAAGCATCTATAGTTGGGAAAAACCACTTTCTTGGGAAGATCAAGAAAATTTTTTAGACAAATGTGAAGGGAAAGGAATTTGTACATTTAAGCCATGGAAGGAATTGAAGATCTACTAGATTATCCACCCTCAAAAATAGGTTGAAGGCTAATCCCAAGCTAGAGGATATGAATGTAGTGGTTTCTAAAAGGGTGAGGATAGCTTGTATGATCTTGGGGAATTTGAAATAGATAACTCTAAAGGGAAGGATAGTGCTAATTTTGATTTAGAGGATAGTGATTTCCAAGAAGGCCAAAGTGTGGATAACTCAAGCTCGATATCTTTATATAACACTCTTAGTACCAAAAAGCCAAGAAGGGCCTCTAAAATACTAAGAAATAAAATATAGAAATCCCACCCAAGGGGAAAACAACTAGTGAATATAACTATAATTAATTAAAAAAATGAGGATAAACCCTAAGAGGATGATGTTAAAGAGAAATAAAATAAAATTGAAACCCTTATGAAAATAGATCAAGTTGTCAAGAGAAGTGTTATCAAGGAAGTGAGAAATAAGTATGACGATCCTTATACAATTTTCCATGTCAATATAAAGAAAATGGATGTCTTCCAATAGAATATGCTTGAGATGAAAATGAAATTTGAATAGTTTAGAAGATTCTATTAATAAAATGATCAAATTGAGTAAGGAAAGCCTAAATTTCACAATCTGCAATTTCAAAATTTTATAGGAGGGGCATAAGACTAAATCTAAGGGAAAACAACTAAGATGAGATCAATCATGGTTCTAACTCACTGGGGGTCAAGATTCACATGATATATAAAGAATGAGAGGCTACTTCAAGCCTTTAGGATTTGATCAAGGCTCTAGTTAGCTAGGGATAGTTTTGTAGTTGTTGTTTCTATGTTTATTTGCTATTATTTCTTGATGATAGTATAATAGTGTTAGAATTTTGGTGTTATGTTAATTATGGTTGATAAACATTCTTTTTATATTTTTAAGGCAAGGGACCCTTAACTTTTTGTTTTATCAAATCAAAACAATAAATTTCCACATTCGCACCACACTTTCATCCATCAAATGTCACTTCATGAGTATCCATCATCATTTTAATGCTAGATAGGCATCACAACATCATAGATATTGAAGATATTTTTATATTAAAATAAGTGAGGTCGATGATCTTTATGACACATCTTTGGGCCTTATTGAGGTTGAACTACTAACCTTTGAGTTCACACAT
Organism: Sequoia sempervirens; assembly: GCA_007258455.2. Taxonomy (NCBI): domain Eukaryota; kingdom Viridiplantae; phylum Streptophyta; class Pinopsida; order Cupressales; family Cupressaceae; genus Sequoia; species Sequoia sempervirens. The sequence continues at coordinate 172,092,627 of VDFB02168118.1, forward strand.
ATCATTAATTATCCTCTCCCCACTTTTATATTAATTAACTTTAATTATATGTTATAATATTATTTTGACAAGTATTAATATGTTCATATTTTATTTGAGTGCTTTCACTTGATTTTACCACTTGGATATAAGGTATTGATTCTTATGCAATTTTTATGTATTGATACTTTATCTAATTGGTGGAAATGATAGGGGAATCCTTTATACACCTTCAAACACATCAATTTCAGATGCGTGCTTATTATACCCTAGGTACAAAATATCTTCTCAATTTTCTTTGTTTATCATGCTTAGTCTTCCACTACAATTTATAGCTTTCATTTTATCTCCCCTTATAAATTTTTAGGAACTCCTTCATAGTACACACAATTTTAGGGGTATATTATTACTAATTATTTTCTCAATTTATGGTTAAAAATTCATATTTTAGCACTTTTATTTAATTTTATGACATGACTAATGGATTAATTTTATATTTTAAAGACAAAGGAGAAACATTTAGATCCAAAACGCTTAGAATATAAAGAATCTAGAAAATAAGTATATACATCATGATTGTTTATTTCTTTCACTTTTAATTTAAACAACACACATTCTCATACCCTACACTCTTATGCCTTCATTTATGCCACTTTCATATATGTATTAAATGCATACTATCGATTGGTTTGACTCATTTGGTACACTAACAAATATTTACCCTTGAACTCATTAGTAAAATAACACTCATATTCACATTAATTTCACTAATCACTTTTCCTATCATTCTCTCCACCTAGAACTATGCCATGTGGAATAGCCTAGTTATTATATTGGGGCATTCATTGTGCCCTATTTTTCCTTAAATTTCAAATTCTAATTTTACCATCACCTAGTCAAGTTTTCCAAAATGAGTATTATCCTATCCATAGGCCCCCAAAACCATCAAACATTTTGAACTAAGCATCTATGACAATATACTTAAGCACACGTCCTAAATAATTAGGAGTGGTAAGTATCATTATCAAAGATACATGACCACTATCGTCAATCATAGTTACATTAGTATTATTCTCAAACCAATTTTAACTACACCATTAGATAAGTATTTAGTATATGGTTGGCATGTGTTTCTAAACTTGTACAATTCTTAAGGGACTTGGTTGTTATTGAGGAAGTAGATGATCTTATTTCCATCCTACAATAGACCCATTATAATTATCAACACAACTACCTTTTACCAATAGTCATACAAGATTGCAAGAGGTTGTATCAACAATACGCAATGTTGCACTAGTCAAACATTGCATCTCTTAGTACTAGGTCGCATGATACTACTATATCCTAGGAAACAAGAACTAATAATCTTATCCATAGTGTTTTGATCTCAATTTTAGATCTAAATTTCATATTCTAATTATTTATTGCTTAAATTTGACATCATGATAAAAATTGGATAAACATATTATTATTTCTTCATATTTTCATCTCAATTTTTAGTTATTTAATAAAATTTTTTAACTTCTATTTTTATTTTCTATTTTTTAAAATTAGGCAACTCAAGTTTTTAATCAGATTTGATCCTAGAGAGACCACTTATAGGGGGGTCTCTTCCTAATGGCTTTATTGTTGAAACCACTGCTAGGGGGCCTTACTCTCTAAGACATTATCACTTTGTTCAAACCCACAAGCTCAATGGCCCAATGAAGGTTCATAACTTGCTAGAACAAGAACTAAATAAAGGTACACATCTTATAAGCATGTTGGCCTAGTGGAGGCACATGGCATGTGAGCTTAGTGGTCCAATAAGGTGGTTGCCACCACTACACTATGCCCTTATCAATAAATTAAATTAAATTTATTATGAATTAATATTGGAAAAAAATCAAATTTATATAAAAACAATTTAATTCCTCAAATAATTATATTAAAAATAAACGAAAAAGACAAATTAATCAACAAAATACATATTTTATTGTTTTAATGTATAAAATAATTAAACACACTAATAAAAAAATTATTATTTATTAATATAAAAAGATTAATTTGAGATATTATATACATTTTATAAAATTAATCTAATTGACTAATTTTACATTAATTAAATGAAATTTTAAATAAATAAATTACTCTACTATCTAGATTTGTATTATAATATGAACCTTTGGAATATAGTAATAAATTAAAATATTGTTTTTAAAGATGATGTGAACTAGGTAGCACCACAAAGTGGAAATCGCACATAGATAACTTTGTTTAAAATTATATTTTTATATTCGTCCCTTTCAAAGACTCCCAATCACATATACCTAGGAAGGTAACTTTAAAGAAAATCCTTTGAGGACATTCCTTGCTTGTTTTGGAGTACATAATAATTCTTTCTATTGAATGGTCTTATATGACTAAAATATATCAAACTGACTTTGTAGAGGGGAAAGTTTTGGACTCATTGCAACCTTTGTCTCTTGTGATAGTTAGTGTTAAATTTAAGTATTTTTTACAAAAGTATGTATTCATCTTGTAATTGAATTGAATACTAGGTTTTCTTTTTTAGTGGTTTAGATTTGGAAATTGGTATTTAGGTTGAGATTTTTTTAGGTGGTCTTGGAGTGATTTTGACATTTTTTTTAAATTTAAATTTTATTATAGATTGAAGTTGTTCTAATTTCAATTAGTTGTTACTTGTCAATTTATATGTAAAATATTTAAATTTGAGTGTAACTATGTTGTGTAAAAAGACAAAGTCATTTAACATTTTTATATCGTATTAATCATCATTACATAGTTATATCAAAATCTGTTATATGTGAGATCAAATAAATTAAATTAACAATAGTCTATTTGATCTCAAGTGGGAGATTGTTATATGTGAGATCAAATAAATTAAATCATAATTATGAAGTCTTTACCGTGGTGGTTTTTGGGCATTTTTAGACATCTATGTATTCTTGAGGAAGCATTGTTGGTTGTTCTAAGTTGTGGTGAAGTTTGATGTATATTTATTTTATCTTTAATAAAAGAAGTTGTTGCGTGGTTTTTCCTCGGTTGGGGTTTTCCACATAAATTTGTGTTGATTTCTTTTTATCTCTATTATTTTTCTTTTACTCTCTATAATTTATTTATGTGAACAAATTTTAGGTTTATGTATATTTATTGACTCTTGTTAATTTCAAACCACTGGTATCAAAGCCTGCTAAGTTTTGGTGCAGATTTGTTGTGTATAATTTTTATTTACAGGTGGTCCAATCAAGTCAATGATAAGCATTGAAAAGCTTACCGGGGTAAATTTTAATATATGAAGGTCAAAGATGGCAGATATACTCACTCTCAAAGATCTGCATTTTCTAGTTGAGGGAAAATCAAAGAAGCCCACATTAATGATTGATGAAGATTGGGAAAAGTTAGATCGAAAGAAAATTGCTACTATTCGATAGTATTTGGTAGACACAGTATACTTCCATGTTGCACAAGAAAAGACAATTGCATTATTATGGAAAAAGCTTCATGACTTATATGAACGAGACACAATAGTCAATAAATTGTTTTTGATGAAGAGATTATTTAATCTCAAAATGAAGGAAGGGAGTTTAGTAGTTGAACATTTAAATGAGTTGCACACGGTGTTGAATCAACTCACTTCATTGAAGATTATTTTTGAGGATGAGATCCAAGCCCTTTTACTCTTGAGCTCTATGTCTGATAGTTGGCAGAACTTAGTTGTCACCATAAGTAATGCAACACCAAAAGGTAAATTATGTTTTGAAGATGTTTCTAACAGTTTATTAAATGAAGAAATGTGTAGGAAATCTATGGGAGAGGAAATGCCAAATATGGAGGCATTAAACCTTGGTGACCGTGGAAGAAAACAATATAGAAATAACTCAAAGCGATCAATTTCTAGAGGCAAATCAAAGTCTAGGCGTGGAAGAATTACCTGCTATTATTGTGGAAAACCTAGCCATATTAAAAAGCATTGTTGGAAATTATCGAGGGAGCAAAAGGAGCAAAATCTAGCCAACAATAATGAGGAAACGATTGTTGTTGTACTAGATAGTGAGGTATTAATTATTGTTTCTTATGAAGATGTATGCATTTATACTTCTAGTTATGATAGTGATTGGATTTTAGATTCTGGAGCCTCCTATCATGTTACACCAAGCAAAGAAAATTTTATTTCTTATAAATCTAATAATATGGGTAAGGTTCGCTTGGGTGATAAAAGTCTTTGTAAAATTGAAGGAATAGGAGATATTCTAACAAATACAAAAGATGGTTGTAGTCTATTGCTTAAGCAAGTCAGGCATGTACCAGAGCTTGGAATGAATTTGATTTCATCTGGAAAGCTAGATGATGAAGGCTACCATACAGTGTTTGGCCAGAGAATGGAAAATTGTAAAAGCTTCATTGGTTGTTGCAAAAGGGTGGAAAATGGGTGCTCTCTATACATTAAAATCAAAGCTAGAAAAATAAGATATTGTTGTTGTTGCAAAGGAGTTTGCAGCAAATTTGTGGCACAAAAGACTTGGGCACATGATTGAAAGAGGCCTAAAAATTATTGTTGAACAAAAGCTTTTACTTGGGATAAAAGTTACAGAATTAAAATTTTGTGAACATTGTGTTATGGGTAGACAAAAAAGGGTGTCATTTGTGAGAGGTAGACCTAAAAGAGATACAAAAATATTAGATTTGATACATTATGATGTATGTGGCCAATTAATAGAAAATCACTAGGAGGAGATGCTTATTTTGTTACCTTTATTGATGATGCATCAAAAAAGGTGTGGGCTTTCCCTATTAAGAGCAAAGATCAAGTTTCCAATATTTTTCAAAAATTTCATGTGGTTGTTGAACGAGAACAACAAGAAACTAACAAATCATTTAGATGTATTAGAACAAATAATGGTGGGAGTATTGCTCCAAGTTTTTTGAAGAATATTGTAGTAAACATGGCATAAAGCATGTAAAAACAATTCTTTGTGCCCCGCAAAATAATGGAATAGCTAAGAGAATGAACCAAACAATAATGGAAAAAGTAAGGAGCATGCTTTCAAATTATGGCTTGCCTAAATCCTTTTGGGCAGAGGTTGTTCGCACAACTTGCTACTTAATAAATCACCCTCCCACAACTTCATTAAATGGTGGCATTCTTGAAAAGGTATGGATTGGTAAGGATTTACGTTACACATTTAAAAATATTTGGATGTGAAGAATATGTGCATATTCCTAATGAATAGAGGTCCAAGTTGGATGAAAATTCATTGAAATGTGTTTTCTTAGGATATGCTAATAATGAGTTAGGGTACCGGTTGTGGGATCGTCTAACAAGGGGGTGTTGGCAAGAAGTTGAGTCCACTTTTTGGCCAAAAAGTGGAAGTGTTTTTCCTGATTTTCATAATTTGACACATTTGACCTTGAAATTTGAAGCACTTAGAGATGAAATCTTCAAAAAATTCACTAATCATAAAATGTAGTACTCAGAGTCTAGTTTCCAAATATGTAATTTATTTCAATACCCAGATTGTACAAATTGAGTTTCAATAGGCATTTCTAGAAACCATTGTTTAAAAGTCACTTTTTTTTTACCATACCATGCACATGTACAACATCCATATTTTGACCTAAATTATTGTTTTTTTCTATTCCTTTTGGGAAAAGATTTGTGACTCACTGAAGCTTGTTCTTGATATTTTTTTTTAATTTTTTATTGATTTTTTTTTTTGTTAAATTTTTATTAGGCATATTTGTTGTTTTGAAGAATCGTCGTGTACGACACGCATAAGATGACCTAAACTTATCATTTTTTAATTTTTTTTAAATTGAAAATAATTGTCTGAAGTTTGTTCTCGTGTAATCTGTTTGTCAAAATGTTATGTTGACCAAAAGTTATTAAAATAGTAAAAACCCTGATATTTAAAGTTTATGGACCAGTTTTATTAGAAATTAATTGAAAAATAGAAAAAAAAACCCAATTGTAAAAAAATTACATATTTGGAATCTACATTGTCTCATCTAAAATGGGTTTTAATTTCGTCAAAAAATTTTGCAAAAAAAGTCGTCAGCCATATGTCCAAACTCAGTATCTTTCTCTGACATTGTTAAGACCTTCAACTTGCAAGTCAAACCAAGTTGAAGGACTAGGTTCGGATTCCCAATGCTTTTCCCAAACCAAAATACAAGGCAAAAACCCAACCACAAAGCAAATCCAATTTCAATTTTTTGAAAACGGGATCCCACTTATTAAAAACGAGATCCTATTTTATAATTGAGATCTCGGTCCCCTATATTAAATGTTGTGACCATTGAAAGGGAAATGTGATCTCATTTATAAAATGGGATCCTGTTTCCCTTTCAACGGTCCCCATATTTAATATAGGGAAACAGGATCCCGTTTTATAAATGGGATCTCGTTTCTTTTATTTAAATTTACTCTCAAAAATTATTGTGAAGTCTGCAACTTCACATGTACGTCCGAGAGCAGTAAAATTGAGCTATTTTTCACGAGCTATTGTCTTTACAAGTGGTAAACTTGATTTTTGATTGATTTTTTCAAAGGAGGCATCAAGTAAACAGTTTTTGAAGTGGAATTGTGTTAGTTTTGTACTTGTTTGGAGGAACAAAAGGTCTTCAACTTGCAATATGGATTGAATTATTCAAAGGAGGCATGAAGAAAACAATTTTTAAAGTGGAATTGTGTTAGTTTTCTACTTGTTTTGAGGAACACAAGAGGAAGAATTTTGTCCTAATAGGTCTTCCACTTCCAATTTGGATTGAATTTTTTGAAGAATTTCACTATCAAGACATTCATTTGTGCTTGAGAATTTTATAATCATGGGAGATAAAGCTCGTAATAAGAGAAGGAAGACATTGACTCCTCAAGAAGTTGAAGCAAAGAGAGAGAAGGAGAGACAAAGAGAAAGAGAAAGAGAAAGAATAATGAGAATTAAATCAATGAATGATGGTGGAGCATCCAATTCCACAACTATTGAAGATGAAAACATTGAGAAGACCATGGTTGTAGATGAAGCTAATTTGCAAGGAGTCAATTTGGAGAAGAATATGATTATACAAACAAGTACTACTATGTCTTCAAATCCCTCTTTCAATGCTATGGATAATGTTTCAATATGCACAAATCCAAGTACGTCTTCAAATCCACATGTTAGTGAAATGGTAAATTTGTATGTAGAAGTTTTACAAGATGTTGGACTTAATGATGTTGACATTGATGATATTCAAAGAGATGAAACTTTTATAAAATTTGTTGAAAACGAAAAAGAAAAATCTTTTGTTGCAAATGAAAATGAGAATGATCCTTTTGTTGAAAATGAAAACAAAACTTGTTTTGTTGATGAAAATGAAAATGAAAACCATTTTGTTGATGAAAATGAAGATGAAGATGAAAATATAGAATGTGATGTTGAATTTAATGAAAATACTTTTTTTTAAATTGTAAGTGGGGTTTTTCGTAATCTTCTTGGTCAAATTTCTTGGAGGAAAATAAGAACACATGCGAATAGAATATACAACAAATTCTTTTCTCGTAAAAAAATTGCATTTCAATTTCAACTAATGATGGAATTGATGAGAATGCAAAAAATGAAGAAAGTAATGAAAAGATTAGGCTTTTATGTTAAACCAAAAAGAAAAGAGCAATCATTAAAACATGTTATGTCTACTGTTGCTAGTGCCATTCAATCTATTGGGAAAAACAGTCAATCTAAAGATAAAAATGCAGCAAGAAGAGCTATAACAACTGCTATAGTTAATAAATAAACTTTGAATAAAAGAATGGTAAGCAATATTAGTGAAGTTTTAAAAATACATCCTAAAACATTGCTAAGAGTAGCAAAAATAAGAGAAAGTATAGAAAATGATCTTATCAACCAATGTTAGAGTTTCAGTGGTCGACTCCTGAGGTTTGATATGAAATTGAATGTTGAAATAAAATATTTGATCAAAAAATATTGGCTTGATAATACTAGGGTTTCATCGAATGCTAGAGATGTTTTAAAATTAAGGGTGGGGTCCAAAGTTTGTGATCCTCACCCAAAACACCTATTAGATACAACACAAACTGAATTTTATAGAAAATTTTGTGGTGATTCAGTGTTACCTGGTAATATTAAAATAGGTCAAAGGTCTTTTGAAAAATGTAAACCCTGGTATGTAAAAATTAATAAGCAACGAATATCTTGTTGTTGTAAAACACATGTTCAATTTCATTATTTTTATGATGTTTTTCGATATATATGTTGTACCTTGCATACTAACATGATTATACAGGAGTGTGGTATTAATATGCCACTTGAAGCAATAAGGGACTTTATTTCAAGTTTGTTTTGTGAAAGATCTAATGATAAATTGTTTTATTTAAGTTCTTGTATTTCTATACAATGCTTTAACTGTGGAAATCTTTCATTCTTAAGAATTTGTATGCATGAAAATGTTGATAATGATTTTGGACAACAATTAGTAGATGTTAAAAGATTTAAGAATGTTCACTATTCTTTAAAAGATGGAAAAATAGGAAAGCGTTGTGATTTAGTTACATAAAAAGTTAGTGTGCATGCATTCATGAGTGAATTTAAGAATAAAATTGTACCAAAATATGTAATGCACTTTGAACATGCCTGATGGCTTGATGGCCAATTTCGCGCATGTAGAAACACATTTCCATTTGGTACTATACTTTCAATGGTTGATTTTGCGGAGAATTATACTCTCGCTCCACAAGAGGAAATTCAATCACAGTATTATAATTCAGTGCAAGTAGCTATGTTCGTCCATATTGTTTATAGACATGCAGATGATAGCACCGAGGATGATAGAAAAGTTTTGAGGGAATATCATTTTTATTTGAGTGACAATCGGTTACACTCGGCAGAGTTTGTTCAATATTGTTTCAGTATATTTTATAGAAATTTAAGAGAGGAATCCAAATGAAAGAACACCTCATATGGTTAGATAATTGTACGGGGTAGTTCAAGAATGCTCGAATGTTCTATTGGTTAAGTAGGGTTCACAAGGAACTTAATGTCCAGCATATATGGATTTTTTTTTAAGCTAGGCATAGTAAAGGAGAACATGATGGAGCTAGTGCGTGTGTCAAAAGAATTCTTGCTAGAGAAAAATTAAAATTTGAGGATGTAGTAAAATTTAAAGATGCACGTGGGATTGAGGATTGGTGTAATACAAGATTATTTGCACCTGGTTTGAGTGAGTACTCTACAGTTCATAGATTCTTTTGGTTGGTTGAAGAAGAGAAAATTGTACCTAGAGTTGAATGTGAGACAATCAGTGGATCTACTAAATGGCATTCATTTAGGAATTCGACAACAAGCACATGGACTATTTGGACAAGGGAGCTTGCATGTTTTTTCCAGTTTTGTATCTCAAGAGATTGGGAAGCATGTGAAAATATAGAATGAGTTGAACAATGGGAGAAAATACTATTGATACCTGCACAAGCACATGATCAATATGAAAGAACTATTGAAGAAAATGATCAAGTGTTTTCATCTGAAGACTATTACCGTGTTTCAGACCTTATACAAGAAGGTAATTTTAATTCAATTTATTTCATTTTATTTCACTTTATAAGTTATTTTGTAATACTAAATTATTTATATGGATATTTGCAAGTTATTAAATCAAATTTTGTTTGCAGGACATGTGTATGTTGTTGTTGCACCTGAGGGGAATGAAGAGCAAACAGAACATTGGTTGCCTCATTGTGTGGAAACTAGACATAAGGTAATAGCACCTCGAGAAGATGATGATGGCTATCATTATCCAACAGGTATGGTGATCCCCTTAAGACATCCCCTTAAGCAAATTTTGATAAAAAAAATTTGATCCCCTTAAGCAATTTTTTAGAACAAGTATTCGATCCCCTTAAGAAAATTTTGAGAACTTATTTGATGATGGTTTTCATGTTTTCCAATAGGATCGGTGGTGGTTGTTGGCACTTGGCTATGAAAATACTTGACAAGGAAGAATGGTCCACCTACATTCAAAGATTATGAAACGCATAAAAAGATTATACATTATTCACATTTGGTGGTGGCAACAAATATAAAATTAGATCGGTATCATGGAAGACCTTCAAATAAAGTGTTATGGAAAATTTCTATGGAAGAGCATGAGGTAATCATAGATGCATTGCAAAAAAGAGAGGATACAGATGGTACAATGGAATAAGTAAATAAAGGTAAATATAGTTTTAGTTTTATATTGTCCTTTTAAATACATTAAATACATGTTTCGATATTGGTAAAGTGTGTTATTAGTTGAAATTGATTTAAATTGTCCTTTTATAGATCATTAAAGCATAATCACAAAAAGGATCTAGTCCATGTAGATTCAACCTAGACATGGAATACTTGGTAAAAACAGGTAATTATCAGTTAAATTATATTTAATTATATGTTTCGATTACATATTGATATTGTTTGTACATTAATAGTTAAAATTTGATTTATTATCCTTTTTTGTATCCTTAAGCCATCATTGCATTGATCTCATACTTTGAAACAAAAAGGAGAGGATGCCTGGATTCAACCTACACATGTGTGTGGAATACTTTTAAATGCAGGTACTTGAGTTGTGTACATATAGATAGTTTTATATAAATTAAAATATGTATGTTTTGATGATTTCATTGATATTGCTTGTACCTTTTTGATATCAGGTGGTGTGAAGACCTACTACATTTTGGGCACGAGTTTGAGATGTTCTTGAGATAGCATATCCAAATTTTGTAAACATTGTTTTGAGATGACATATATGTGCATACATACTTATAGAATTAAACATACTCTATGTACTTCTATGTATCAAAATCGATATTCTATATATTTTGTTTGTTAAATGTGCATGTTTTCCTACTTTGAAACTTTATATTTGATTGTATAATCACTAAATATCATGCATACATTATTGTTAAATCAATTATATCCTTAAGACGTATTATGACCCCTTAAGA
>VDFB02168118.1:172103689-172191939 GCA_007258455.2 Sequoia sempervirens
TTTATCTTTGTATGTCTTGGAATTGTTGTTGAAGGTTTTTCATCTACTGAGTTAAAGCATTCAATTGATCCTTATTTATTTTAGCCATGGTGGTTTGATTTTCAATTTCTTGTTCTTTGGATTTTTAGTCTTCATGACCTTGTTAAAATGGACATACAAACGTTATTGTTTTCAATAAAATTTTGATCTTAGTTTGGTATAGTGTCAAGGATATTAACTCAAGTCAAATAGAATGATAGATTCTATTGATTAGACTAAGTTGATAAGTTTGATTATACGATTTTGTTTCTTAGGATGATTGATCCTAAAACTTAACTTACTAATCAAATGTGTTTGATTGAGACACTTTTGGATGGTAGATCTTGGTTTGATTTGAAAAAATTCAATTGTAAAGTCCAGTTTATGCAGGTTTAAGACTCTGTTTTGATTTAGGAAAGTTTCTATTATGAGAAAAATCTAAATTTTGATGATAAAAGTTTGACAGACACTAAAAATAGCTCTCTGGATTTTGATTTTTTGGATGCACTATAATAGTCTTCTGATGAGCTAAAAGACCTAACAGATGCACTAAAAGTTTGTTTTGATGTGCTAAAAGGCTAGTTGAATGTGTTGTATTGTTTCATCTATGCACTAGAAAATTGGTTGAATGCGCTAGACTGTTGCTTCTATGCACCAAATTGTTACTCTGATGCGCTAAAGTTTGGGTTCAATGTGCTAAAATAGACCTCTAGTGCACTAAAATATTCTTATATGTGTTGTTAAACAAATTGTATGCGCCAAAATAGACAGTGAATGTGCTTTTCTGGAAAATATTTTCTGATTCTGACAGTTTTCCTAGTTTTTCTAGTTTTAATCAGTGAATTTGTTATCTCCAGTGTATAAACTTTTGATTACTTATATGGTAATTGATTTGTTTTCCTGGAAATTGTAGGAATTAATTACTTTTGATTTGGATGATTTTTTTTTGAAAAATAACTTCACACACAAAAGCTAGATTGTAAACATATGTTTAGATTCTATGCATTAAAAATGTAGTGAGTATTCTAGAATCAAGTTTGATTCTTTCAATTTCCACTAGTTTGACACAAATAAAGATAGTTCAAGCACTTTTTCTAATTGTCAAGTAGGTCACTTAAGATACGACAACCCACATCTTAAAAAATGTGTTAGCTCCTACATTCGTGTCACCCCCTAGAGGGCGCTCGTGTTATTTCCTTTCTTGAGTCTTAGCCAGAGTTGAATCCTCCACTTTTGGCCAGGTTCTCTGATATTTATATGGTGAGTTTCTTGGGGGCATATTCTTCCCTCCCCTTGCACTATGGTATAAAAAGTGTTTGAAAACTGACACAATGAGATACTAACTTAAGGTTCATAGATAGGGTATCCATTCAGAGCGGCAATTGATAAACTCCCTTAGGAGACCTCCCAACCTTTAGAACAAAGGTTTTGGAGATGGTTATCTTGCACACTTTCATTGAATTGTGGGTTTCCCCAAATTCACTTTATTAGAGTGGGTTGGAAAACCTGGCTTTGGTTGTTCCCACTTAGGTCATTCTTGTAGGGTGAGTACTTTTTCCCACTACGACAGGCCTTCTAAAGGTGTTAATAAAGTAGGATAGCAAGTCTAGCATTTTGATCACCCAGTTAAGGGGAGAGTATAAGCCTATTGCTTTCGAAACACAGTGGACATGGGGTTCAAACTATTTCTTTAATTAAGTTAGATGCACTATCTTAACCAAAGGAAAAGCAATAATAAAATTAAATCCCTACAAACACCATTAGTAATTTGTGATATTTTTTCTTTGACTGGCGTAAGTGTTTTCCAGCAACTGTCTTTGACCAGCATATTTTGCTTGAGGACAAAAACCAGGGATTAATTCTAAGAATTTTTAAAATTTTGCAAAAATAATCAGATGTGCCATAACAGTCATTAGATGTGCTAAAATAGTATTTGAATGTGCTAAAGTAATAGTTCTATGCGCTATAGAAATTGATGAATGCGCTAAAAGAAAGGGTCAATGCGCTGAAAGAAAAACCCCCAGATTGGTGAAATATAGAATACTGGATGCATCGTAATAGTGGTCGTATGCGCCAAAATATTTGTTGGATGCACCGTAACAGTACTTGGATGCACTAAAATATCTATCATATGCGTTGTTAAAATTCTTGATCGTGCTAAAACAAAACACGTCATAAACCTACGAGCACACTTTTCAGAAAAAGATGTTAAAAATGGGGTTTTCAAGCCCCACGATGGGCGCCAATTTATGTGTGAGTAAAATATGTGTAAATGAATAACAAACACACCTAATAAAACATTATATCAAGAGATTTAAACAACAATTAATCTAATTAAAGCAGAAAATCTCTTAAAAGCATCCTATTGCTCTCTATCTCCAAAGATTTATTAAATCATTGTGGCTCTCAAATTGTGTAAGCACTATGACTATTAAAATGACAATCTAGAGAATGAGATATTGTTAAATGTAGGAAACTAATCCTATATGATATGCTAAATGATATGGTGATGATACTGTAGCCTAAAATGACATGAAAATGATAAAACAAACTACTGTAAACTAAGATGCAGCTAAATGAAAATCCATGATTATGATTGCTATATGATTGAATGATTCCTATTTGCTATTTGCTCAATGCTCAAATGCTTAATTGCTCTAATGTTATTTCTGTAGAGTAAGATTGCACAAAGTTGGAATATATTTCTTGTAGAAAGAGGTTGTATTTATAGATTCCCAGTAGCATATTTGTGATGTGGAAGCAAAGTAAAGGTCTGGATTTGATTTGAAAGATTCAATGGTAAAAGATGAAGAAGCCTGAGAAGGTTATGGAGATTGTTCCCCCCCACAAAAACATTCAGCCAGAGGATAGGAAGAATCAAAGGAAGAAGATGAAGAAGTTTTCCTGTAATTTGTCTCCAATTTGTCTCCAAATTTGTCCGTGAAGGCGTAGTTGAATTAATTAAATATAAAATATCTAATTTTGTTGGTGGATATAATGAGTGAAAAGAGGAAATAGTTGTAGAAATAGGCTTTTAATTGAATATTTGGATTTATTCAATTTAGGAAGAAATTGGAAATATTCAATTTAGAGGAAATTGGAATATTTGGAAGAAATAACAATTATTAAATAAAACAAATATTTGAAATTGTTTATTTAATAGAAGAGGGATAATGATAATTAAATAAGACTATATGATTTAGTTTATTTAATTAAGAGGGAATAAATAATTAAATAATACAAACTATTGAAGTTGATTATTTAATTAAAAGAGAATAATTAGAAGAATGTAAATAGAATAGAATAATTAAAGAGTTGAACTATATAAATAAATAATTTTATTTATTTAATAGTAGATGAATTAAAGGTTAATTAATCAAATAAATGTATTTAATTAATCAGATTTATCTAGACCATTTTTGGGTGTATACAAGAATGATCTAATAATAGCTCAACTAATAAAAGAATAAAAGCATTCCTAAGTTTAGTTTAAGTGTGTGAAATGAATAAGACTAATAATCAATTAATTAATTATTAGCTAATGCATGATCAATTCCACCAAGATAAGTGAGACAGAGATATGAGACAGTGAGACGCAGAGCCGAGGCAGAGTGACAGAGAGGCAGGACAGAAGGCAGATGATGCGGACAGAGGAGGAGTGGATGATTACAGAGCATAGCCATTAGCCGATGGTCGACCTGAGGAGAGGAGGGAAGGACGGAGGAGATAGGGATGAAGAGAGGGGGACAGATAGAGGTGTAGAGAAAGGGAGAGGTAGGGAGGAAGAGGTAGGGAGGGAGAGAGAAAGATGGATAGGTAGATCTAGGTAGTTCTTGAGCTCAAGGGAGCGATAGAGTCAGATAGAGCGAGAGGTAGATAAAGGGATGGAGATAGTGAAAGAGAGAGATCTAGAGTGTAAGAGATATACAAAGAGTGAGATAGAGAGAGAAAGATGATAGAGCTTGTTAATTATTGAAATTTGACTGTCTAAAAATTATAAGATCTTCTAAAACCTAGAATCTACATTATAACTCTTAGAGATCTGAAACCATTCTCAAACATCTTGAAACTATATACATGAAATATAACTTAAAGTTTAAGTGACATTTACTTTCTTATACTTTAAGTTATATTTCATGTATATAGTTTTGTTGGATTCTTATTTATATGTACCCATCTTACTCATCTTATATTAAATGACATGACGTATGTGAAACCAATCGGCCTTATCCAATTGATGAAGATTATGGATGCCTATCATGTTAGTCTAGCCTGGTAGCATATTCGTATTATTATGTGTTTTTTTATTATTATTTCTTTATGTGTATTTTGGTTGCTATAAGTGAAATCAATTGCATAGCTCAGAGTAATTTTAGCATGCACTTGAAATGATTAAAATATGCCTTTGGATTTTATATACATGGAAATTTAAGATGTTGTAAAATGTTATTTTTACTTTAATTTTTCAAAAATAGCTTAGTATTTTACATGTCTATACTTTGGGAATGTTCTTGACTTATCCAAAAAGTGAAACTTGACTTTCTAAACAAGATAAAGGGGTCATATTTGATAATTTATTCAAAATACATATTTTCTCAAAGTATATTCCTAATGTCAAAAGGGAGAAGGGAATTTTTTTTAGGTTTTGGTTATATGAAAAAATATTAATTTTATTTTCATTATGTATGTTTTACCTTGTGAAATTTGGATGGCAAAAATTAGAGGAGTGTGTAGTCTTGAAGCCCTTGATTACTTGCATTGAAAGATTGGAAAGGGAATTATGAGAGCTTGGAAGATGGTTGAAGTGTGTTGAATATTGTGTGTAGAATGATAAAGGACCATCTTGTGTTTACAATTGAATTACATTAGAGATTTTTATCATTCATTTTATTATAGTTTCATATGTGCAAATTACATCCAAAGAAGAAAGCTTGTTTGTGAAATCTTGGTACATTTATAGAAATATAATATTGGATTTATGCCTTTAAAATTATTTCAAATTTTTAGTGGATTCCTAATTATAGTTTTAGGTAAAGTCCAATTAATTCAATATGTTTTAAATTCATTGGGTAGTTTTAAAAATTCAAGTGTTTATAGCTTAACAATTTTTGGAAAATAAAATTTTATACTCAAACCCTTGCCAAAATTCCAAAAAATATTATGTGTTTGCATGTTAATATTATTGAGTGAATTGGGAGAAGAAGGTATTTTTAAAATTTTAAGATTACATATAATCTAATTTTCAAGAAAATTGAAGGTGCATTAATGGAGGAACCTGCATAGTTTTAGATTTTTAGAAATGAAAGGAGGCAAAGGTGCAAAATATGTTCTAGAAACCAAAATTTGTTCATACCTAACCACACCAAACTTTAATGCCATCTCCCATTTCCTATCAATTTAAATATGTACATATTAGGTGTGTACTTGTGTCTTCCTTATTTCTATTCACTATGTTTCTTCCCTTCCTGATTATACCTTTCTTTCAAATTTTCTCTTCCCTTCTACCTATCAAAGTTTCAAACTTCTCCACCAATCATGCTTTATGTCTATCACCCACCTCAACATTATAATTTTTGGACTTGTCCATATCATCATGCATGTTTCTTGAGTCATAACTCCTCTTCCTATTGTTTGAGTAGATTATGATATGACCAAACCCCAATCCTCGAGATTTTCTCCTATATTTCTATTCCCCTCCAAACTTCCCAACATGTGTCGTATTATTTCTAGTAGTCTATTTTTGGCACCATCATTTTTAAAATATAATCTTTCCCACAATCCATGATCAATGTTCAAATTTGAATTTGCAATTATGCATGGTAGCCTACCTATTCTATTTATGGAGGATATAAAAGAAAAATCATTGGGTGATCCCACAATAGTGTGTCCCACTTTTTGGCCAAAGTAGGACATTTTTTTTAAATAAAATCCAAAGGCCGAAACTATTTTATATTAATATAATAGCATAATTACATCCTTATAAGTTATATTACAAACAAAAGAGGGGAATATGATTGTCCCCCAAACTAGAAATTTATACTGAAGACCCAAAAAGAACCTTTGATGCAACCAAAACCCTTCAATGGCTACTTTGGATATACACCAAAAAAATTCCATCCCCACAACCATACAACCAAACTCAACCACACAAAACTAAGGTACCAAAACAAATACCAAATCTTAAATCCAACTTTGAAAATTTAGCCATTCCATTATCAAAGCACCCAACCCCCAAAAATAACTCCAAATTCCTTCAACAAAAAAATTTCTAGCTAGGGAAAAATATTCTACACTTCACAAACAACAAAAACAAAATGCAATATGTTGAACACCTGAATATTGAGAGGGGGGGTGAATCAATATTTTTTTAAACCACTTAAACATTTAAGCATTCAATCCTCATAGTATATTCAACTTGCAGTAATGAATGAAACATGAAAACAACCAACAACATTGCATAACACATGAACACCATATTTTTTCATGGAAAATCCAAAATGGGAAAAACCACGGTGAGGATTAGCTCACAATATATTATAACTAGTTATAGTATATTATAGAAGTTCTCACTATAGGTGGACTCACTACATCCAAGTGGAGTCACTACCCATTGAGAGAAGAAAAGATAGAAGATATTGCAGAACACAACCAATTTGAACTATTACAATTGCATTTAACATATGCATAAACTACAACTCCAATGAAGTTCAGAATACAGACTTTACACACTTCATACTGATTTGACTTAATACATTGATATGCTCTCCATTCACTCTATATTCGTACAATTTGTATCCACAAACTCTTGTTACTTGTCACTACAACTCAAAACACAAAAAATGATCCTTCATATATATCTACTTCACCTACACCATCAATTAGGTTGACCTAATTAGATGTAATATGCAAAATGTACCTTGTCAACTCAAGTTCCATATACATGCTTCACACCAAGATTCAAAACTCATAACAATTCAAAGTAGGTCGACATGGACCCAAAATAGCACGCACATAACGGATCAAAACATATTCAAACTCCACAATACATAAATCTCATTAGGTCGGCACCGGTAATGACCTAATAACAAAGTTTTCCAACTGTACACCCACATTCAGACACGTGGACCTCCAAAATCTATGTCATCTGGAGTATACACACTACTAAAACCTATCAACATCTCCATAACTCTGCAAGGCCATATTCCAATCCACACAGAAGTACAAATTCACTAAAATATATACACTGAATTGGAAAATGCTTGTTACTATCAAACCAATACACTGTCACTCATAACTTCAACACCATGAGCCAAAACAAGATGAAATTATGGATTTAGGTTCCTCTAATAACCATCAAAATTATCCCAAAATGCAAAGCAATATTTTCTACAACAGACCAATGTGGACCCAAAAACCAGATGTCTTGTTCATAGAATCACTTGTATTGATACTTAGTCAATTTTCCCTTCATCTATCTTCACCGGATAAAACATTTTTGCAAATTCCCACTGGATAACCATCTCAACACATGTTCAAGTTGTACAATTTGATCTGCAGAATGGCCTTCATACCCTATTATAATGTTGACATTAATGACAAAACTGCAATGTGTAGTTGTATAATTCATGCTCATCCCACATGCTCATGTTGCCAAAAAATGAATCAATGACAAACTCCTTATTCTTCCAACACAATCCTTACAAAAAAGATGAACTATGAACTATTCATCACCAAATTCTTACAAATAGATGATAAAGTTGTCGACCCATTCAAAGTCTTGGATTGGCTCGAGATGTAGCATTTCCTTCAAGAAGCTTACTCCCACCTTAGTTCACTCCCTTTGCCTAAGCAATGCCATGTCCTTGATATCTAGAATAAAAGGGTAAAATTTTACCACCTCACCTAGAATAGAAAGAAGCTCCAAGTCATGGGGCCTAGGTTTTCAATACCTAGAGAGGTAAATTCCAACACCTCCTCCATCCCACCCAATATTTTAGGTTTGAATAACTTCCAAGCCATCATTTTCAAAATCACATTCGAGATTTGTAGGTCAAGGAGAGCCACCATGAACCACAATGATATATCTGAATCCACTCTATATTGCTCGCCCAATGACATAAACTCTCGACCTAGAATTATTTTGACTGCACCAATCAATAGGAAATCCACTTCCAACATAATTCTCTTTAGCCGAAGCTCTAAAATCTCACTGAAGAAGGCCATCTGCCTACGGGCGCTCACCAACCTAATGGGTGTATCCATACCACCACACATAACACATTCAACAAACATGCACAAAAATACATATTTTTCACAAAATTTTCACTTTGTAACATCTATAACAACTAAACTGATAAGAATTTGAAGATGACATGAACTAGTGATTTTTGAGATTTTATTTATAGATTATATATTTAAAAATGAAGAAATAATTTGTGATTTATTTATGTACTTTTAATAAATTATTTTTATACTAACTAGTTTTAAAAAGTGGCATTTATTCGGTATAACATAACTTCATCTGTAGGAAGGATAAAATTATAAATTTTTAAACATAGATTTAACATAGATATCTAAGGCATGGATATTTTTCCATAATTTTATAAATTACATAATTTATTTTTTATCTTTTTGAAGTGAGATGAGCTATAATTTAGACATAGGTTTATTCACTAGAAACTAGAAAATAAATATAATAATCAAATTAAACATATTCAATATTATACTCATTGGAAAGCTTACCTTGAGTGGTACGAACCTAAAAAATATTTTGTTTGGTTGATAACATTAGAAGGTTCAACCTGAGGTTTGAAGCTGAAAATTCTAAAAAAAACCTCAAAGATGAA
The DNA here is from genome assembly GCA_007258455.2 of Sequoia sempervirens. Lineage (NCBI taxonomy): Eukaryota > Viridiplantae > Streptophyta > Pinopsida > Cupressales > Cupressaceae > Sequoia > Sequoia sempervirens. The sequence goes on from VDFB02168118.1 coordinate 172,112,554, forward strand.
AGGGAATAGGAAATCCAAGCAACTTTGTTCAAAGGCCCCTCAAACAAAGGTGCTTGGATGAGCATGAGAAGGAATAAGATAATCCATAAATAATACCTTTGTTTGAAGGTGTACAAGATTAAAAAGTTTAATATATGCGACCTTCAAATGAAGGTATTTTAGGTTGACTTTAAAAATAATAACTCATACCCACCTTGGTTAAAAAGCATATTATGAAAGTGCATTTTGGGCACCAATGTCCCAAATGTCCAATATTTACACCTAATTATTGCCATTAATGCAAAAGTTTTCCCATTTACTATAAATTAATGTAGGCATCTTCTTTCAATGTGTCACATCCAATGTCTTTATTTCCAAAACTTCCTTCACAGCCAACGGTGGCCCCTATCCCAATGGTTTCCACAAGCCAACCTTCTACTTCTATTGCACTTCTAGAAGATTGTGCCACCTTGATCTGAAGTATGAATAATGAGTTAGTGTCAATGAAGAGGCAGTAAGCTCAAAATAATAAGCCTTATTAGCCTCAAAATCAAGGTTATCAACAAAATAGGCCACCTTATCAAGGACAAAATCAATGGAATCATAGTAAGCCTAAAAATAGCATGCACATAGGTACTACCAACATTTCTAAAGCTTTGGTCCCAGTGCAAAATAATATAGCACAGGAGTAGGAGTGGTGTTACCCTTGTGAGAAAGCTCATAATCAAAATGCTTGTCAAAATGGAGAATTTGTACAAACTCTAATAGATCAAAATGAAACCTCTACTTGAAAGCAATATATTGGCATAAACCAAACCACTACTAGTAATCAAAATCATACACATGAGGACTCCTCATTTTTCATTTGGGGTCAAGAGGATTTCTATGGTGTAAATTAAGCAAATACTGATGCAATAGCCCATAATACAAGATCAAAGAAAAGAGAAATGGAGGGTGGTGCATCTTCCATGGTTGGGAAAGCATCAATCTCTCAACAATCTCAACCAAATGTAAATGTTGGACCAGCAGGTAGAACAACAGAGGTTTCACAATCAAAACAACCTGTTAACATGCCTAAAAAAGTGGTGGAGTAGCCTAAGATCACACAAGCAATGAGAATAGACCCTATTACAAATGTTCCTTCTAAAGCTAGTCAGCTTCCTTTCAGCATAGTGGAGCAAATGAAGAAATCCAATCTGAATGTTACTATGTGGGAGGCTCTATCTATCCCATCACAAAGGGATTTCCTACAACAGGGTTTAAAGGAACATAAAAAAACAAATGATGTACAAGAAAAAGAGCAGACTACTCTATCAAGTAGCCTAGTGCAACCCAAAGAAGAAGGGAATTCAAGCAAAATTAGTAAGTCGCCTCCCTTCTATCTTTCTCTAATTATCAAAAATCATATAGTGCATAATTGTATGATAGATTTACGGGCTAGTAGTTTTGTTATGCCTAAGGGAATTGTTGGCATGCTTGGTATCAAGTATGAACCGGTGGCTAGAAAAGTTTTACAATTGGATGGCACTATCGTCAATACATTGGGAATAATTAAAGACCAAAAATTGTCCTTGCATGCATGTCTCGGCTGTAATGTGTTGCAAGATATTTTAGTCATAGACCTCCCTGCTCATTTTTCCATTTGGTTATCTAGAGATTTCACTGCTAAGATAGGTGGGTACTTGTCTACTGATTGGTCTCACATACTATTTAGAACTAGATATGGCACAAAAGAAGCCATCAAATCTGATCCCATGTAATGGATAATCTAAAACCTTCTCCTAGTCCAATAAACATGAACTGCACATTGCATGATCAAAAGGAAGAGTGTTATGTTCATGAGCATGCAAATCCTTTAGAGGAGGTACCTGAATGTTTGTTAGATGAATGGGGAAATGCTTTACTTTTTTACCCATTAACTATTGTTGAAGTGGATGATACTGGTCTTAGCACCTATTGCATTCATGAAGAGAATTCTACTATCCCCAATCTCATAAAAGCTCAAGAGGGTTTAGGAAGATTGTGGCAGATGTTTTTTGATGGTTCTAGAAATAGGAATGGTGTTGGTGTTGGTGTAATGTTAGTATCTCCAAGCAAGGATAAATATTATTTCTCTTACAAGATTCAATTTAGTTGAACTAACAATGTGGGTGAGTATGAAGCACTCATCCAAGGTCTCCATCTTGCACAAAAAAGGAACATCAAATTGTCACAAGTTTTTGGTGATAGTTAATTGGTTATCCATCAAGTTAGAACTCAAAGTTTAACCAAGAACAATCTTCTCAAATCCTACAAGCATAGGGTTTGGGATTTGATAGAATACTTTGAGGGTTTTAACATCCAAACAACTCCAAGAAATCATAATAAACACGCTAATATATTTGTAGTAGTTGGTGCTTAGTTTGACATACCAACACATATTGCAAGTAAAAAGGAGCATCATATCAAACTTGTGGTGAGGCATATTGTTCTGGATAATCAAGATCACTGGCAACTCTTTGATAGTGACCAACAAATAGTGATTTTTACAAGAGGTAGAATTTTCTAAAATAAATCAATCTAAGTTGCAAAATCAGTATGGTGATCAGATTGTGTAGCCAAGTAGCAACAAGCTACCAAATGGTCTCATCACCCTTGAAGGTATCTTCAACCCTGATGATCAATTAAAGTAGAAAAGGATGAACTTAGCTGCAAATTAGAAGGTGACTTCAAGCCAATAGATATTTCAGAGGGAAAGTCCCTAAACTTGGGAAAGGTATGCTCTACCATTGAACATGATGTTTTCATAGATCTTTGCAATAGATACAATGATGTAGTTTCTTAGACTTATGAAGACCTAAAGGGTTTTCACTCAGGCCTTTCCCAACATACTATTGAGTTAGATCCTAATGCCAAACCTATAAGGAAAAAAAAAAGGCCTCTAAATCCTAAGATTGAACATTTGATGAGAAAAGAGTTGGCCAAATTGATTGAGGCTAGAATCATTTTTCCCATCAAGCACTCTTCATGGGTGGAAAACTTAGTGTCTGTGAAGAAAAAGAATGGGGAGATAAGACTTTGTGTAGATTTTAGGTATAAAAATAAAGTGTCCCTAAAGGATCATCATCCCCTCCCCTCCATGGAGTAGATTTTACAAAGATTCAATGGGTCTAAAAGGTTTTCCTTCTTGGATGGTTATTCAGGCTACAATTAAATTCAGGTCCAAGAATCTGATCAACATAAGACAACATTTACTACAAAGTGGGGCACCTATGCTTATTGTAAAATGCCTTTCAGTCTAACTAATACATGTGCCACTTTTCAGAGAGCCATGGATATGGTGTTTCAAGGTGTGTTTAGAAAGTTTGTTTTGGTCTATTTGGATGCTATCATAGTATTCTCAAAGCATGCAAAAGACCATTTTAGTCACCTTGAGAAAGTATTTCAAAAATGTAGGGAATATGGTATTCCCTAAATCCAAATAAATGTGTCTTCGCTACTAATTAGGGCAAGCTTCTTGGGCACATTGTTTCAAAGGATGGCTTTGTCATTAATCTCACAAGAGTAAAATCTATCTTGGCCATCCCACTTCCCAGTCACAAGAAAGGATTACATAATTTCTTAGGCATAATTAACTTTGTGAGGAGGTTCATTTCAAACCTTGTTGCTTTGGTAAAGCCTCTTACTTCAATGCTTAAGAAAAATATGGTCTTCAAATGGACCAAGGAAGGTAAAGATAGCTTTGAGGCTATCAAACAAGAAATTGCTCAAGTTACTACCCTTGTCAATCCTAACTATGACAAGGATTTCATTCTTTATACCTTTGAGGTGTAGCAAGTATATTAGTTGTTCTAATTCAACTAAATAAAGACAATATGGAGCAGCCCATTGCTTTCTTTAGTGAAGGGCTCAAGGATTATAAGGTCAAGTATAGCTAAATTGAAAAGAAAGCTCTTGTTGCTATTAGAGCATTGAAAAATTCAGACATATGTTGCCTAATAATAGGATATAGCTAATGGTGCCCCATGTCAGTGTTAAAGAGTTCCTGCTAAGCAGAGATATCAATGAAAAAAGGGTTGGATGGATCACCAAGGTGATGGAGTATGATGTTGAAATCAAAATCACCAAGCTATTGAGAGGCAAAGATTTGTGTGAGAAACTTGTCTCAACATTTGAGACTCCTATAGAGGTTTCCCTTATGCTACAGGACCAACAAGCACCAAATGCAAACATACAAGGCAGTTGGGTGCATATGACTACCTTTTTACAGGAAGGTTGATATCCTTTGGGTCTAAATAGGACCAAAAGAAGACATTTCATATTATAGTTTGTTCCCTATGTCATAGTGGATTGAATACTCTTCAGAAAGGATTTCAATGGTGTCCTATTAAGATGCATAGTAGACTAGGTCAGCATAATGCTAAATGAATTCCATGATGGCTCTTCAGGTGGTCATATTTCTACAAGGACTACTACTGCAAAGATTATGAGGGTTGGTTATTATTGGCCAAATTTGTTCAACAATGCTCACAAATGGGTGAGAACTTACAAAAGGTGTCCTTTCTTTTCTGGAAAGCAAAAGTTGGTTGCCCTCCCTCTTCACCCTGTTCAAGTTGAGCAACCATTTACACAATGGGGTTTGGAATTTATTGGCATAATAAATCCACCATCAATTGTTGGTCATATGTGGATTTTAACAACCACGTATTACTTTACAAGGTGGACAGAGGTAGTTGCCTTGAAGGATGACACTGATGCTTCAGTTTTAGAGTTTCTTGATGGAATTGTTACTAAATTTGGCATTCCTTCCACCATTATTTTGGATAATTCCAAGGCTTTTACTAGTTCTCAGATCCTTGATTAGGAAATGAAGCATGGAATTTACTTGAAGACCTCATCTATTTATTACACTCAGGATAATGGCTTGGCTGAGTCTTCAAATAAAAATCTCATCGGGATTATCAAGAGGACCATTGAAGACAACCAAAGGGTCTAGCATAGCAAGTTGAAGGAAACCCTTTGGGTTGATGGAATGCTCCATATGGTAAATTCTCCATCTCACTGAAATGCATGGGTAACTAGTCGATGCATCTACCTAGTACATAGGAACAAGAACTAGATACATAGATCACTCCAATACAAAATTAATGAAGCATTAGCACCAATAGTATCTAAATACCCCCATAACGTAAAAAGGGAGAGGCAAGCTAGGTACACTGAAACTCTGTGTCACCAAGAAGTGCATGTAGGAGAACAAAGAACATTTGAACATGCAACTAAAAGTACTTAGAAATAAAAAGGGTGTGCAAAATAGGGCACATGTACATGAGGCATGAATAATTGGGATTCGATGTTGTCATGGAAGGAACACTCACTTGACAAAGGTGTGATGGAAAAAAAAGGCACTCACAACCGACACATGGCACTTTATATCATAATGTGAGTACAAAACGCACAATTTAGGATGTGTAAAATCCCCACAAAAGATACACCAAAATGGCACTTTATCTCAATGTGTCTACAAAAAAGAAAATATTGTTGTGCATGTTTTGCACACATGCCCCGCCGAAGGCAGGGACCCCCTTTTTTTTCACTTTTTCCTTGCTCTTACTAGCATCACGAAAACATCCCAAATCCATAGGGTTTCCATGTGCGGGTTGCCATCCACGGGTTTTCGTGTGTGGGTTTCCATGTGCTAGTTGTCGTCTGCAGGTTTCCATGTAGGGTTTCCGTCTGTGGGTTTTTGTGGGCGAGTTGCCATCCATGGTTTTTCATGTGTGGAATGTCATTTTTCTTACGGTGTCGAGCCCTATAGCTTTCGCATTCCAAATTTCCGCATTTAAAAAGAAGGGTACAAACTTTAAGTTTTCAACATCTAGGGCCCATAAAATGCATGTCTCCATAATCCTAAAGGGGTTTGAGCCAAATTTTCTAAGTGTTTAGACATTGCGGAAACTTCACTATGGGAAGCCGTCAGTGGGTTTCCATCCACGAAAGTCCATTTGTGAAATGCCATTGCTAACAACTCTAGACCCTCCGGCTTTCACATTCCAAATTTTTGCATTTTTCAAAATGAGTGAAATCTTAAGGAAATATTTGTAGACACTCTTTCTACCTCTTTTCCCACATGCTAAAATTGAAAAATCTCAAATTTACTAAGTTTTGTGACTGCGAAAATTTCATTGTGGGTTGTTGTCTATGGGTTTCCATGTGCAGAATTATGTTTGCGAGTCTTCATGTGCAGAAGTTTGTCTACGGGTTTTCGTGTGTGGAATTTCGTCCGCAGGTTTTCGTGTGTGAAAGTCCGTCTGTGGGTTTCCATGTGTGGAATGTCGATGCTAATACCGCCAGACCCTACGGCTTCCGTGTTCCAAATTTCCACATTTTTTGAAAGGGTTCAAATCATTCAGGAATAGGTCTAAGCACCCTTCTAATGCATCTTTCATGTGCTTAATTTGAAAAAAATCAAAATTGGTAAGAGTTGTGCCTTTGCAGAAGTTTCCATGCGGGCGGTCGTCATTTCACCACTGTTCTTTGATGGAAAATCTCACACGTCCTCCCACCATGTGGACCTCGGGCCTGCCTTTGCCACTATCAGTCCTAAAACATGCAAGTCACAAGCTTTTGAGAAAATAACTTTGGCAGGTCTGCCCATGTAGGCCAACGCGGTCAAAAGACCGCCCTATTAAAGTTGTTCTTTAATGGTGAGTGCTTAGTGCCTCTCCACTACCTAAACTCGCATTGATTGACTCTGAGATCCACAACCTCCAGCTTAGAAAGGAAACAAACTCATGAAGTAAATTAAACTTGCGGGTTCTTCCATGCGGAACTCCACACATAAGTCGTCGTTCACCCAACGTCGTTCCTTAATGATAGAGCTTTAACGTCCTTCCCATCGATGGCGCCCGCATTGATCTCTCGCATAAGCTAGAAAGGACCAATGTGATGAGGGAAACAACTAAAGTGCTTCATAGGATATTTTCGCACGTGCCACGTGACTTCATGGGGAATTTTCCCATCAAACGTCTCATGTGGAAACTCCCATGCGAGTCTCTGCATGTAGGCCTCTATGCTCTCTTTTCCTTTGCCTTATGGAAAGACTATTGCGTCTTCCCACTACATGGGTCCCACATGCCTTATTTCCCAAAACAAAGCTTCGAGCCAAGTAATGAAAATTCCAAGTCCAAATGTATTTTGTAGGTCCACCCTAGCAAACCATTGTTTGCGAGATTGTTACTCCTTAGCCATTCTTAGCAGCTAAACCTTACCCACTTCCCGCCTAGCAACACACTGCCTCACAGACCCCAAATATCCCATTTCCTCACTTCCCAAGTGATCAAGTCTCCAAAGCGAAATTGGGTAAAATGGAAAGTTTCCAAAAATGAGAAGTTTTTCAAAACATGAAATTTTCTTGATGGACTATAAATTAATACATTTTACTATTTTAAATGAGGGAAATTTATCATTTTTGGAGATTTAAATCATGATATTTTGTGACACTAGTGCTTTTAACGATACTTAGAGGAATAATGAATCAATTCATTAAAAGAACCAACATATGAAGATGTGTCAAGAGGGGAGATCATAATTCAAAATTCCAAGATGGAGATGGGTTTACCTATGGATGCGAGACAGGAAGATGCTATCTAAACATCTAATTTCCAAAATCTACATAAGAATTTGTGTTGAGCAATACAATAGCTGGAGAAGTGCTTTCAAGCAAGACAACATGGGAGGGGTTGTTTTATTTTCACCGAATGATAATGATGGTCAAGAGTTGTTCACGGGATTGAGGAAGATGATTATGCTTCTCATGAATACAAATTTGCAAGAAGATTCACCTAATTGAATGAAAGGAGGGGTGAAAACACATCAATAGAGGGGCAACTTTTAACAATTTCCAACTACAATGTAAGGGAAACTACAAGACAAAATAGCTACAGGATGAAATAGACTACAAGACAAAATAGAGAAGAAGACAAAATAGTCTATTTTAAATTGTAATATATTGGGGGTAGGTGAAACCCTAAGTGAGAATGAATTTGAGCCATTCATTTTAAATAAATCTTAACCATTCATTTCACTTTTGGGAAACTATAAATAGGGGCTTGCTCCTCATTTGTAAGGGTGGTGAATTGTTGTAAAGAGGCATTTTACAGCAATAGAAGGAAGCATTACATTGAATTTGGGTGTTTTCTTTGATTTTTCTCATTATGCATGCATGATTCAGCCTCCATGTTCATTTTAGTTTTTAGTTTCTTGAATGGCTTTAATGGTGGTTGTTGTTACAGTATTTGATGAACTTCCAGGTCATGCTTTTTATGGTTTATTGATGATAGATCACTTTGTAAATCTAGTTTGAGCCTCTCTTTTATGTTGCACCTTAGTTCAATTGTTTGTTCATGCTAAATGGGTGAATGACACAGTATGAAAATCTGCAATGAGCCTTTGAAGGTTGCACTAGTTTTGTGTAGTTGTAGGTTTCTCTTGGTCAAGCAAAACTCAATTTTGTGTGAGTCTTTCTAATGTAGCATCCTCCATGGTTATTGTTCATTCATAGCTTAGAGTTAGAAACTTCTCTCAACCCTTTACTCTTTTGCTATTTCTTTTAGATCTTTGTTAGTGTAGGATTCCAAGCACCATAACAATGTCAAACTTGGTGATTGAAGTGAGTTTCAACTTGTTGTTATGAGTGAACAACCATTGTTCATTCATTTCTAAGACTTTGAAACTCCATTTCTAGACCTGAAACTCCCATGCTTTGTGAACCATAAAGGCCTCCTTGTGATTACCAACAAATCACATCAACCAATTGAACTATTCCAAGCATTTTCATGACTTGACACCCGCGAGACCTTGGGGTGATTTCTAAAACTTAGTCGTAGAAATTACCTTTCAAGAGAGGCATTGCACTTGTGCTTTGTCTGTGTTGAGACGGTGCAAAAGCACCCATCAACAGAATTGGTGTTAGAAGGAGCACATGGCTAAGAACAAGGCTACAAAGCTGGAAGTTGAATGTACCTACAAGTGAAATCTAATATACCATATATCTCATCATAAACAAAAATTTTAAAATCAAAAAATTTGAAGGAAAAGAAACATCTAAGCTGAGATGGAGCATCAATCTCATATCAACATCACTCGGCTTCAAGAAAATTTAAGTAGGAGATTGAAGGAGCCATTACAACACTTTTCATTGTTAGATAGGTGCAAAATTTATAAGACTCTCAGGAATAATGAATTGGAGTGTTTAACATTCTTGGGCAGAATTGAGATGGCATTGCAGGGAGAAATCTTCTTTTGGGTTGTGCATCTACCATTGGCTCTTGTTTATCCAGAAGGACTTGTTGACATTGCAGTAGAAGCATTTGAAGAGCTGATCAAGGGACAACTAAGAATGGAGGATGGGCTAGGCTTAGAGGAAGTGTTGATGTCTGAATGGTGCAGGGTTCATAATGCACCTCACTTGGACCTAAATTTCCCTTCATGTGTAGACATCATTGATCAAGCTAAAAGCTATTTGAATCAAGTTGAGCAGCCAACCAGCAATGAAGAGGATTCATCTACTAAGGAAAAATAATAGTCAACATTTGGAAGACAACACACTAAAGCTGAATCAAGAAATTCTACATAAATAAGTTTTGGGATAGCTAACGTAGATGCTAAAAATCAAAAGGAGGAGGTTGAAACTCTTGGGGCAGTGGAGAATCCTGATGAAAGTTTAAGTGAAATAGGATTAGAACACCTTTTCTCAAACGATGAAGGTGATCAATAATTTGAAAAGGAAGATCTAGAGGAGTGGGAACAACCACAAGCAGAGGAAGTCCGCCATCAAACCTCCTCCCCAAGTGTTGATGAAGATCTGATATCAAAGAGGTATAATGAACTTATCTTGAGGCTCATGAGAGTCTGGGTAGAATTACGATATTAGATAGATTTGGAGGTATTGTTGTTGTCGGGTTGGTGTAGGCTTCATGATTCTATAGATTTGGAATTCACGTGTGAGTTGTGTCAAGAGGCCATCAGGCATGTAAAAGAACAAGTGGAACAACCCAATGCAAGGCCTTTTGTTGTTGCTTCAAGAAGCAAACTAGAGGTTGAAGAACATGATTCAAGAGGTAGTCTATTCGAGTGCATCTCGCAAGAGGATTTGGAGACAACAATGAAAGAAGAACAATACATTCCCAAACCTCCAAATTATGAAGCAGATCAAATGAGGGGGGCATCCATAGACCATCAATAGTCCTTCCCCTTGGTGGATAATTTATACACCATTGATGACCAACTTTATGGGGAATCCTTGGAGGAAAATCACATATCAAATTTTGGTCCCCTTGAACAGGTACCATCAATTGATGACTTCTTTCTGTTGGGAGCTATACTACAGAGGTATAATGACACAAAGCAAGGGTATGTTTCAAAGGTTGGTAGTGATGAAGACATATCACTTGAACCTCTTGATGATGAAGTATTCAAGCTCCTAGATTGGGAAGATGATACCATTTTTCTCTACAACAGTAGTGAACAAGAGGAAATGAGTAGGTATCTTGATGAGTAGCAATTTGGGGATGTCAGTGACCTGGCTAACGAACCCCTCTAGTTTTCTGCACACAAACTATAAAGATAAGAAGAACAAAACAAGGATGCCTTGGTGGCTTCCAACAAAGGTGCTATAGCCTTCCAACCACAGGATGCAATAGGGAGTCTTTTTGTCCTGTCTATTGTTGATCCTCCTACAAATTCTGAGGATTGTAATGGAACAGATTCATCCATGTCATGTTTTTATGACATGAAGCATCATCACATTGAAGTTGGAATGAGGGAAATCAAATGGGGCAACGTGCTACCTCTTGAGGACAACATGTTTCCTTTTGAGAATGACAACTCAGTAGATGCAAGGACTATAAATGATCAGCATGATAGCTTGTATCTACTTGAGGAACAATCAATGGAGGTTGTGGATCCCACTAGGAGCTTGGAAGATGGGTTGGCTAAATCATTTTCCCAGCCTTATGCAAACTTGGAATCGAGTAGAAGGTTCCTTGAATTTGAAAGTTTTGAATTTTCAAAGTGTCTACTACTTGATCAATTTGATTATGATCTGTAGATCTACAATGTGAGCAGGATGTTGCATCATCCATTGCACTCACCAAAGGCTACCCATGTCATAACGAATGATTCCATGCATGCTCCGGACTAGACCTTCCAATATGGCTGCCCTTGCATGAAGACATCTAGGTTTAATCTTTCCCTACTCTTATGTATGTTCATACTTGTTATTTTGATTATGGGAATGGGGGAAGGAAAACTTGTTTATGGATTGACCATGGGCTTTAAGATTCGCCTCAGCTGTTGGTTTTTCTTGAATGTGTTATCTAATTTGAGTTTTGTGACATAAATTTTTATCTTTCTGAATATAAGGATGAATTTGCATGGCTTACGACTATAATGATAGCCCTTTTGCTTGTGCATGCATTGCGAAATCTTATGGGGGTAGGTTTCATTTTTCCTTATCTAAACATAGTTCATTTTGAATCCCTTTGTACACAGCCATTTTTCCTACTTTTGTTAGATTAGTTGATTTTCCATAGGTTAGCTTGCTTTAGAGTAGTTTCCTTTTGGTTCTCCCTTTCTTTCCTTCTTTGGTTAGTTTAGGCGGTTGCCTTAGGTTAGCTTGCTTTCATTTTTCTTCTACTTCACTTCTGCTTTGCTTCTTGCTCGGGGTCCCTTTTTCTTCTGTCAGGTATTTTTGCAAGCACAATAACCATTTTATTACCTGGGGTTGTTCTAAGTATTTCTTCGAGAAACTTCAATCAAGTTTTCAGAGTGGATGGTGAGGGTCTTCTATTAGTGTCAAGTGACTTGGATAGTTGATTCAAAGAGGATAAGTTATTGGTTTGATCCGATTCTAATATATTATGAAATATTATATCTTTCACATATTTTAAGAATCTTGAGGTTGCTATGGGCTCCTTTGTGAAGTTAAGTGAAAAATCTAAAATTCTACTTCAGCACCACTATGATTCTCAACCCTGAGTGCAAGATTCACTGCTTGCAGGTTGAAATGAAAAGAAGAGAAAAAAATCAAAAGAAACAAAATGAAAGAAAAAGAAAAGAAACATTGAAAATCAAAAGAAAATTTAACTTTCAGGGGGATCTGAATAACTCTACCGATTCTATGGATGCTTGACTGGCAGTAGAACAATGTTCAAGAGAATCGTAGAGACAACCTCGTCGGGGCTATGGACACCTGACTAGCAATGAGACAATGTCCAAGGTGCTTTTGGAGTTAGAATCAATTAGATAACTTAACTTGACAGGGCTTGGGTTCCTAATGTGACTAAAGGAGGGAGGTTAATACACTTGCACACACTTGGATTTTCAACATATAGAAGGTTGGATTGAATAGTTGTTTTGATCCTTTGGTCAAGTGTTTGGTTTGTTTGGCCTAGTGTTAAGGTAAAAACCAGAGATTATGGGTTCATGATTCCAATTTGTCATCGAAATGCTCTAGAACATTTCCCCAGCCGAGTCGCCATTTTTGTGCATGTTTTACACACACGCCCTGTCAAAGGCAGGGACCCCCTTTTTTTCACTTTTGCCTTGCTCCTGCTGGCTTGGTCCCTTCTCGCTTGCTTCACTTTTTTCTTCATTTTTTGACTTTAAGGGACAAGGTCCCTATGGATTTGGGATGTTTTTGTGATGTCTAAATGAATTTCCAAGGTTTCATTGAGTTTTAAGAAGTTGAGGAAATTTCACTACGGGTTTCCGTCTGCAGGTTTCCATCCATGGGTTTTCATGTGTAGGTTTCTATATGTGGGTTTCTATGTGTGAAATGCCATTTTTTTTATAGCGTCAAACCCTATAGCTTCTGCATTCAAAATTTCCACATTTCAAAAGAAGGGTACAAACTTTAAGTTTTCAACATTTAGGGCCCATAAAATGCATGTCTCCATAATCCTAAAGGGGTTTGATCCAAATTTTCTAAGTTTTTAGACATTACAAAAACTTCACTATGGGAAGTCATCCGTGGGTTTCCATCCACAGAAGTTCATTTGTGAAATGTCATTGCTAACGGCTCTAGACCCTCCAGCTTCTGCATTCCAAATTTCTGAATTTTTCCAAATGTGTCAAATCTTAAGGAAATATGTCTAGACACTCTTTCTACCCCTTTTCCCACATGCTAAAATTGAAAAATCTCAAATTTACTAAATTTTGTGACTTTGTGGAAATTTCACTTTGGGTTACTATTTGCAAGTTTTCATGCATAGAATTCCGTCCACGGGTTTCCATGTGCAAAATTTCATCCACGGTTTTTCATGTTTAGAAGTCCATCCATGGGTTTCCGTGTGCAGAAGTCTGTCCGCAGGTTTCCGTGTGCAGAATTCTGTCTACGGGTTTCTATGTGTGGAAATCCATTCGCGGGTTTCTGTGTTCGGAATTCCATCTGCGCGTTTCTGTGTGCAGGTTACCATCCGCGAGTTTCTGTGTGTGGAATGTTGTTGCTAATGGTGCCAAACCCTATGACTTTCACATTTCAAATTTCTACATTTTTTGAAAGGGGTCAAATCATTGAGGAATAGGTCTAGGTACCCTTCTAATGCATCTTTCATGTGCTTAATTTGAAAAAACTCAAAATTGGTAAGAGTTGTGGCTTTGCGGAAGTTTCCATGCGGGTGGCCATCATTTCACCATCATTCTTTGACGACAAATCTCACACGTCCTCCCACCATGCAGACACCGAACCCACCTTCGCCACTATTGGTCCTAAAACATGCAAGTCACAAGCTTTTAAGAAAATCACTCCAATAGGTCCACCCATGCAACCTGTCGTGGTCGAAAGACCACCCTGTTAAAGTCATTCCTTAATGGCAAGTTCTTAGCACCCCTCCACTACCTAGAACCCGCACTGCTCAACTGCAAGATTCGCAACCTCCGACATAGAAAGGAAACAAACTCATGAAGGAAATTAAACCTATGGGTTCCGCCATGTGGAACTCCGCACACGAGTCACCATTCACCCAACATTGTTCCTTAACGATAGAGCTTTAATGTCCTTCCCATCAACGACGCCCACATTGCTCTCACCCGCATAAGCTAGAAAGAACCAATGTGATGAGGGAAACAACTAAAGTGCTTCATAGCCTATTTTTGTATGTGCCAAGTGACTTCATGGGGAATTTTACCATCAAATATCTCATGTGGAAACTCCCATGCGGGTCTCCACATGTGGGCCTCTATGCTCTCTTTTCCTTTTCCTTATGGCGAGACTATTTTGTCTTTCCACTACATGGGTCTCGCATGCCTTATTTCCCAAAACAAAGCTTTGAACCAAGTAGTGAAAATTCCAAGTCCAAATGTCTTTTGTTGGTCCACCCCAACAAACCGCTATTCGTAGAAGATTGTTACTCCTTGGTTGTTCTTATTGGCTAAGCCTTACCCACTTCCCGCCTAGCAGCACCCCACCTCGTGGACCCCGCATATCCCATTTATGTACTTCCCAAGTGATCAAGTCTCCAAAGTGAAACTGGGTAAAATAGAAAGTTTCCAAAAACGGGAAGTTTTTTGAAACATGAAATTTTCTAAGTGATGGACTATAAATTGATACATTTGACTATTTTAAATGAGGGAAATTCATCATTTTTGGAGATTTAAATCATGATATTTTGTGATAGGTGTTTTTAATGATGCTTAGAGTTATAATGAATCAATTCATTAAAAGAGCCAACATATAAAGACATGTCAAGAGGGGAGATTTTAATTCAAAATGCCAAGATGGAGATGGGTTTACCTATGGATGTGAGCCAGGAAGATGCTACCTGAACATCTAATTTCTAAAATAATCTGTGTCGAGCAATACAATAGCTGGAGAAGTTCTTTCAAGCAAGTCAACATGGGAGGGGTTGTTTTATTTCACTGAATGACAATGATGGTCAAGAGTTGTCTGTGGGACCAATGAGGATGATTCTGCTTCTCATGAATACAAATTTGCAAGAAGATTCACCTGATCAAATGAAAGGAGGGGTGGAAACACATCAATAGAGGGGCAACTTTTAATAGTTTCCAACTACAGTGTAAGGGCAACTACAAGACAAAACAGCGATAAGATGAAATAGACTACAAG
Source organism: Sequoia sempervirens (assembly GCA_007258455.2). Lineage (NCBI taxonomy): Eukaryota > Viridiplantae > Streptophyta > Pinopsida > Cupressales > Cupressaceae > Sequoia > Sequoia sempervirens. Next base: position 172,127,636 of record VDFB02168118.1, read on the forward strand.
AAAAAATAGAGAAGTGGACAAAATAGTCTATTTTAAATTGTAATATATTGGGGGTAGGTGAAACCCTAAGTGAGAATGAATCTGAGCCATTCGTTGTAAATAAATCTTGACCATTCATTTCACTTTTGGGAAACTATGAATAGGGGCTTGCTCCTCATTTGTAAGGGGGGTGAATTGTTGTAAAGAGGCATTTTACAACAATAGAAGGAATCATTGCATTGAATTTGGGTGTTTTCTTTAATTTTGTTCATTATGCATGCATGATTCAGTCTCCATATTCATTTTAGTTTGTTAGTCTCTTGAATGAATTTAATGGTGGTTGTTGTTGCAGTATTTGATGAACTTCCATCTCATGTGTTTTATGGTTTATTGATGATAGATCACTTTGTAAAGCTAATTTGAGCCTCTCTTTTATGTTGCACCTTAGTTCAATTGTTTGTTCATGCTAAATGGGTGAATGACACAGTCTAAAATTTTGCAATGAGCCTTTGAAGATTGCATTGGTTTTGTGTAGTTGTAGGTTTCTCTTGGTCAAGCAAAACTCAATTTTGTGGGAGTCTTTCTATTGTAGCATCCTCCATGGTTATTGTTCATTCATAGCTTAGATTTAGAAACTTCTCTCAACCCTTTACTCTTTTACTATTTCTTTTAGATCTTTGTTAGTGTAGGATTCCAAGCACCATAACAATGTCAAACTTGGTGATTGAAGTGAGTTTCAGCTTGTTGTTATGAGTGAACAACCATTGTTCATTCATTTCTAGCACTTTGAAACTCTATTTCCAGACATGAAACTCCCATGCTTTGTGAACCATAAAGGCCTCCTTGTGATTGCCAACAAATCACATCAACCAATTGAACTATTCTAAGCATTTTCATGACCTGACACCTGAGAGACCTTGGGGTGATTTCTAAAACTTAGTTGCAGAAATTACCTTTCAAGAGAGGCATTGCACTTGTGCTTTGTCTATGTTGAGACAGTGCAAAAACACCCATCAACAATTACATGCAAAAGATGCTCAATATTACCAAATAGGATAGAATACTAGACATGTAGAACAACTAAAACAAGTTATTCCATGCAAATAAAAGTTTCTAGGAGCTTAAATGTCCAAGTAATTCACCTGAGTGTGAAAACACCTTAAATAAATAAAATTAACCTAGAGAAAAATTTGGAAAAAGTGCATGGAAGGCTATGAATAACACTGAAATACCACCCCCAACACCATTGGAATCACGAAAAATGGAGAATCAAGTCCAAATTTATGAGCTCAGGAGTGAAAACAATACCTCTAACTTTGACAAGTGATAATTTAATGTACTAGCAACATTTAAATATAGTGATGAGACCTACATCATTGGAAAGTTCACGGAACCAACTTTTTAATGATATTTCGTTCTACAAATTTTGATATTATACACCCAAGTTATGGCCAAAATAAAATAAAATAGCTCCTTTAGGGCTCAAAGAGGGCTTGAAGGGGGGCCAACATTGTGTCTGTATCGCTGAAGTTGAGACCAACATGTTTTCAACAAAATATTCAGAGGAATATTCCCCTTCACTAAAAAATCCAACCCCCTAAAAATGAAAAACTGGCAGAATATGCTTAGTAGAAACAAAATATTATGTAAGATTTTGTGATGTTGGAAAATTTTGATACTGTTGGAAAAAAATTTGCAACCGCCTAAAAAATAAAGTCGTCAAGGGAGCAAGGTGGTCCGGTTGCCATTGAGGTAAAAGTCACCATCAATCAGTATAAAAGCCATTGGTGTTCAACATTAAAGCCACCAGTGGTCAAACATTAAATCCATGCTAGAAGGCATGGCGCCCACAAGGGCTTGCATGGGTAGGTACCCTATGGGTACCCCCCAATTAATGCGGCCTTTCTTTTCATAACACAAAAATGATAGCTTTTTCAAAAAATCCCCATTTTATATATTTTTTAAAATTTATAAATAAAGATTTTTTTTTAAATGGACCTCCTTTTTTAAAGTTGTCCATAGGGCGTATAGGCCCTTATGCAAAAAAAATTGCCTCAAAAGCTCCTAACGGGTAAGATACATAAATATATAGTCGAATTTTGTCAAATTGGCATCTTGAATGCAATGATGAGGTCCTTTTTGTGCCAAAGTGCATCAAAAAATCACCCAACTCAAAAAATTGCAAAAAACATTGGAGATTCCATATTTGAAGCTCGTAACTCTAGTTGAAGAATAACCTCATAAATCGAGAAGGAGTTCGCTAAATCCACACTCTGATACCATGTTAGATTTGTGTATGACACGAGACGCAGGATCAAACAATGAACACAACACCTTCCATGCAAGATATTTGCAAAACAAAGATTTGTTATTCCTCAACAAGAAAAAAGTACAGAATGAACCTCAAGAGGACCATTGAAGACAACTAAATGTTCCAACTTAGCAAGTTGAAGGCATCCCTTTGCGTTGATAAAATTACTCCTAAAAGAGCAATTGGTAATTCTCCTTTCATGCTAGTTTATGGAAGGGGAGCAAGGTTACCATTATCATTGGATTTTCCTTCCCTTGAGTTGACACATTAGCTAGAGTTAGAGGAAAATGATGCTATGAGAGTAAGGATGGTTAAACTCTTGGAATTGGAGGAGACAAGGAACAAATCTATGCAAGTCATAGAGGCACATCAAGCACAAGCCAAAATAAATTTTGACAAGAAGGCAGTTTGTAGGATGTTCCAAGAGGGAGATCTAGTGCTGAAATGGGATGCAGACAGAGCCAAAGCTAGAAGACATTCCAAGTTTGATGTCATGTGGAGTGGTCCATACATCATCACTAGCTGCAAGGAGACCAATGCATTCTATCTTCCCAGGTTGGATGGTGAGGCTCTCCCAATCTCAGTCAATGGTATTCATCTCAAATCTTATTTCTGATCATTTTTGAGTTTTCAAGTACATATTGTAAATATTTTTGCTTTTCATGAAGTGATTTGCACACCCTGCATTCTCCTTAAGGGAATGTATGCTCTAGTTTCCATGCTTTCCTCCAAGTGCAAGCCTGCATAATTTTTTTTTTCCCTTGGGAGACCCAATTTTATAAATCCCCTTCATGACTTCTTTCCCAATGGACCAATAAGGCCTTTGGATCCCGTGATTAGCAGGAAATCATCCCGCAAAAGTCATCATTAATGTTGACATTTCATGCCCCCCTTAGATGAACCATCATTGATAACCGATCTAAGAGATTCCCTATGGGTCATCTTGCATGAATTTTCCTTGAGGTCCCTAAAATTGGCTAAGTCCCAGATTTTTTGGTTTTCGGGCTTCTCTTACCCACTTCCTTCATGCCTTCTCCATTGCTCCCTTCCTTCCCCTTTTTCTTCTAAGTGTTTCAAGTATCGACTTTCGACCTTACCTTTTACCCCTTACTAATATCTCATGGTAAACCTCAAGCCTTACCCCCGATCACTAAAGCTCGATTAGGTTTTTAAGACTTGCATAAATCTTGGTTTGTCGGACTTCAGGGATCGATCTTCCCTCTCTCCTCTTCCTTTTTTCATCTTTCTTCTCTCGTCCTTCGATTGTCATCTTTTTCCCTTACCTCTTCCCTCTTACCATTTTCACTTCTCAACGCGTAAGCCTTCCTCCTGACCTCCAACCTTCGACGGTCCGAGGTCCGACCTCCAAAGTCTCATCTTCTTTGAACCTTTTTCTTTCTTCCTTCTCCTTCTCACTTTCACTCTTTTCTCCCAAATTTGGCTATGTTAAGTTTTCCCATGTTGGCCTTTGGCCTTCTCCATTACCTCTTACCTTTCTTTGATAAGAGTTAACCCATCTCCCCAATCCCCGATGCTCGTTCAAAGAAGGTTCTTTTCAGTGGTCACAGTTTCCTTCTTCCTTTGGTACGCAAGAAGCTATAAGCCTGATGCCCACCCTTTGATGGCCCAAGGCCTGATCTCTGAAGGCTCCTTGTCAAAGAGAAAGATGAATATTGGAGTGAGTTGAAATTTGGTCCCTTTGACATTTTGATGGAGTTGTATCAAGGAGACAATAGAATATCGAAGTGAGTTATTTTGTGGTCCCTTCAACATTCTGATGGAAGGCAAGATCTCTTCATCAGAGGAATGATGGATATTAGTGGGACCTTGATGCTTGTCCCTTCAACATTCTGGTGATGCATTTTCAGGGGTTTGAACCATTTAATTCATATGCTTCCAAGGAATTATTTCAAGCTCGTCACCCTGACGATCCACAGATTGGCGCATTTTTGTTCAACAATGTCATTAATGTGCAACTACCTCCCAACTACCAAATCTGAGTTTTAGGGTTCGAGGACAACCTTTAATGCTTTCTCTGACTCCTCCAAGTAGATTTTTGATAGCCATGCTCATTCATTGTTGTTGCCTTACTCTTTTTGATAATTCCTTACCCATTTCCCTACTTTTGTGGGGGATTTTGGATGACTTTCTAGGAAATGTTTATGGCAGGATGGATGGCATGCAGGTTGGTTCTCTCCAGGCTCTCTTGGTGTGGTTTTCATGAGAAAATATTTCTTTGAGAAGATATTTATTTAACTGCTAACCCTAGCTAGATTAGGGTTTAAGTTGTATTCATCTGAGTTATGCTTGATCTATAAAAGAAAGACTTGTATATTTTTTCAAGGGTTCTTCCTTTTGGCTCCTCTAGGGTTTTTCTATTACAGACACTGCATTCTTTGCATTCTTCCATTGTAAATATTTCTTCTAAGCTTTATGTTAATAAAATTCAACTATTATCACTGCTATCCCTTGCATGTTTGAGTAAAATCCATTTACCTTCATGTTTGAGTATGTATTTTAGTTGTTTCATTGATGTATTATGTTGTTCTAAAGCAAGAAGAAATGAATTTTTATCTTGGTGCATCACCTCCCTTTCATTTCATGTTCTCCTTCAATCCCTTTTCCTCTGTGATTTGTTAGATTAGAGTAGTGATAGGGTTTTCATGTGTTGGGTTAGACTAACACATTTGCACTTAGTTTAGAAGAGGAAGTCGGCCTTCTCTAAAGATTCAACTTCATTTTTACAAGGTCCCACACCTTGAGGTTGTTTTCATTGTGTCATTAGAACACTAAACACTTGTTTAGTAGGGTATCGTTTTACGTGACAATAGGATCTATAACAAGAAATTTGGATAGATGATTAATTTGAGAGGTACAAGGCTAGATTGGTGGGAAAGGGCTATTACCAAAGAGAGGGAGTTGACTATGGTAAAACATTCACCTTATTGCTAAATAATCTTCTATCAGATATATTTTATCTATATCTATATTATTTTAAAATTGAGAAAATGGATGTTAAGATTGCATATTTGGATGGAGATATAGAAGAAGAAATTTATATGCAATAGCCAAAAGGCTTTTAGGAAAAAGGAAAAGAACACTTGGTCTGTAGATTAAAGAGGTTTCTTTGTGGATTAAAACAATCACCCTAAATATGGTATCAAAAATTTGACTCATTTATTTTGAAGTCAATTTTTTAATAAGTGAAAAGGATTGTTATATTTACATTAGATGTATTGATCATCATATACTAATTATTTCCTTATATGTGGATGATATCTTTTTAGTAACACCAAGGGTATGATCATTGGGTTAAAAGCTTAATTTTTAGGTACAACTAAGATGAAAGATCTGGGAGAAATGAGATACATATTGGGAATGAAAATCAAGTGGGATTGAGGTAACAAAAATCTTTGATTATCTCAAAGTAAGTATGTTGATACTATTTTGCATAGGTTTAATGTGTAGGATTGTAAGACATAGTTTTTATACCTATTGGCATAAAGCTTACTTTATATATGTGTTTCAAAATAGAGGATGATTTTGAGGATATTTCTAATGTGTCATATGCTAGTGTTGTAGGAACTTTAATGTTACACTTGGGAGAGTGTTGTAGATTATCTTATCAATCCTATGAACATATAAAAGTTTACTTGGTGTAGGGAGGTTATAAGCCTCATTTCTTGTATTTATTTGATTATATTTTTCTTATAGTCTATGTATTTATAATGTGTGATGTCAAGTGATAAAATGTTAGAATTAAGGTGCCATCAACCTTGTAAATATTATGAATTTAATAATTCTACTACATTACTTGTACATTTATAATGAATGTGGGATCCATTAGTAGTGATAATTATTTATTTATTATTTATTGGTTAAAAACATCTTCTAGTTTGAGATGAGGTGATAAGGTCAAACTAGGGATCCATCTTGGAGTGTCTCTTATTTTGTAGGGATTCAAATAAGATTGTCTCCTTTTTATAGGGATTAAAAATCAAGGAGCTCAAAATAGAGATTTTTTTTGTGAACTATGACTTTTTGTAAGAGTCTTGGTTTAGCATGTTGAAGTTTTTTCTCAGAATTGAGGCATGATTTTTTTCCCAAAATTGGATGTCATATTTGGTGACTATGAATAATGTAATTCATGATTATTATACACGTGCTTGATAATTTAGAGAAGTGTGAGGTTGTACAAGTACACAAATCCTATCATTTTGGATGCAAGAAAAAGGGAAGTGATTTTATTGTATTCTTATTTCAAGATAATATAGATTTGGCCCTTTTTTCTAGTGGAATTTTGTACATGAAAGGGTTTTCTCCATGTAAATACTATGTTGTATAAATATCTTATTCTTGTTGATTATTTTGTTAATTTAACTACAAACAATACTTTTTGGTTGATACAAGATTACTTGTTTATTTATGATGTTCTTTCACTAGAAGAGGATCCTCCCAAGTCCACTTATAATCATTGTGTTGGTTACATTGAATAGTAAAAGACTACTTTTGGCATATACAATAGTAATATTAATAATGAATCAACCATATGTAATGGGTATCATAAACTATCATACATGCAAATGGGTCACAATGTGGTGGTGTAATGATTGACCATACAACTATATTTGGGTGACAACATAATAGTGTGTCCCACTTTCCAACATTATGGTCCACTTAAATCAATATTTTTAGTATTTAAAACATTATATCAGTTATACCAAATAAACTCTCAAGAATTTGAGGATGATGCAAACTAGTATTTTTGACATTTTCTATGTAGATTCAATTTATAAATTCTAAAAAATATTTCTATTATATTTGGTTTATTTTCAATGTTTTTATTATATTTCAACTATTTTTTACTATAATATTTTACTATAACACACAACTTGAACTAGAAACAATTGTTTTTCATGTTTTCATGGGCATAGATAATATCTACTTTACATATATATTTTGGTAAATTTATATTGAATAACTATAAATTTAGATGTGTATTTCATCACAACACGTTTCTCTTTGCTTATTTATCAAAACTAAAAAACAATTAATTAAAACAAGGACATCTATGTGGAGTGTAGTATATTTTTTTCTAACTTCTAGTGTGTTATTTTTTTGATGTCTCAAATAGAGGTCATTATTTTTTAATGAACCTATGCTAATTATAACATTAAAAATAATATTAACAAATAAAATGCATATTATTAAATTTGAAAAGCTAAAACTAAAGGCTACATAGCCATAAATTTTTATTTTTAAATGACTTCATTTAACCCCCCAAAACATGAGGTGTGCTAATTTTTTTGTCAACATGTGAATAGGAGAAGAGGAGACTACTAAGAAGATCTAGAAAGGAAGGTTTAGTTTAATCCTAGATTGAAACCCCATGCATTTTTTAATCAAAGCATAATTTTAGGAAATAATAAGGTTGGACCATTAGTGGGACACATTATTACGATTCTATCCAATTAATATTATAATAGAAATAAGGGTATCTCAAGAACATTAGTTTGATCCATAAAGTACCAAAATTACATTATTAGCTATGCATTCTCATTACAATGATAAAAGTTATAAGAAATAAATAACCATTAAAAAAATCAAAAGTAAGTTCAAAAAATAGAAATGATAATACAAGGGACAAAATATTAGCTTGCTTCTCTAAAGATAACAATAAAACTATGTACAATACAAAGCAACAATTGACGGGCACTTAGTAGAATTTAGAGGATGGAGAGGAGTGGGAAGAGGAGAGAAGGGGGAAATTTGAATTCTAGATATGATTCATATGGAGAAGGAGAGGATGTAGAGGATGCAAATGGGTCACTGCTGGGAGGCGGGGGTGATGGAGAAGGAGAGGATGCAGAGGACGCGAATGGATCTCTGCTGGGAGGCAATGGCGACTTGTGGCTGGACTGGTTGTTGTGCTATTGGGTTGCGACGACTTCATGTTGTTTGATTCCTTCTTCCAGTCAGGTGGTGGTGGTGCAAAGCAAGATGTTGTCATCTAGTTGGGAGGCGACAATTTTGCTTCTTCGTCGAGACAGGATGGAGGATGTTGTTGTTCCTCTGGTTTATGTTTCTTTTTGGCCTGCCCTTTTCATTTCTTCTTGAGGATTCTAGTTGTGGCCTTTGTGGGGTGCGCTTGTTTTTCCTTACAACTGGCGAATGTGTGCTTTGGGTTTTCTGAGGAGGTTTGGTTGGAGGATGGGCTTTATTTCTGGTCCTATTGGGCATAATGGGATGGCTTGGGTGCTCTTTTTGATGGCTTGCTCTCTTTCTGGTTTCTTCTTGGCTTCCCTCAGCCCCTCTCTATTGTACGCTTGGTGGCACCTTTTTAGCGGCTCTCATTGTTGGGTTACGACGACTTTGTGTTGTTTGCTTCCTTCTTCCAATCAGGTGGTGGTGGTGTAGAGCAAGTTGTTGTCATCCAGTTGGGAGGCGACATATTTTCTTCTTCATTAGAATGGGTTGGAGGATGTTGTTGCTCCTCTAGTTTCTGTCTACTTTTTGGCTTTCCCTTTGCATTTCTTCTTGAGGGTTTTGGTTGCAGCCTTTGTGGGGAGCGCTTGTTTTTCCTTTCAACTAGTGAGTGTGGGCTTTGGGTTTTCTGAGAAGGTTTGGTTGGAGGATGGGCTTATTTATGGTCCTATTGGGTGTAATGGGATGGCTTGGGTGCTCTTTTTGTTGGCCTGCTCTATTTCTGGGTTCTTCTTGGCTTCCCTCAACCCCTCTCTACTGTATGTTTGGTGGCACCTTTTTAGCTGCTCTTTCAATGGGTGTTTCGTGGTTGTTGTTGCTTTCCCTCTTGTGGTCTGGCAGTGCTTCCAATTGGTTGGAACTATGGAGTTTTGTCCTATCTTTGTCTCTTACCGACATGTTGGGGTTGCTTGGGTGTTTAATGGTTTGGTTGTCTCTCAATTTCCTTCTTGTATGGGTTGTTCCCTTTTTCCCGTTTGGGTCGTGGTTGCTTCTACTCTCGGATGACCCCTTGGATTCTGTTCTCTTGGGGTTTTGTCTCATCTTTTGGGATGGGTTGTCTTTGCACCATCATGTTGTGGGCACTCTTAAGATTCTTCTAGAGCTGATGGATGTGTTTATATCCCCTATTTTTGGTGGGGTGCTTTTGACTGGGCTGAGTGTCATTCTTATTTGGTTGCCCCAGTTATTTTCTTTGGCTAGGGTTGTTTTTGGTTTTCCCTCTTCAGATGGGTTCTTTTCTCACATTCTTATTGAGGTGATGATGGAGCTGGATGTTTTTGATTTGAGGTTGCTATTGAAGTTTTGCTTGGCTGCAGTGTGTGCTCTGGGTTCTTTTCTACTAGTGATTTATTGGCTAAAAGCTCTTACTATTTTGGACTATATTCAGATCAGTTGTGGCCTTCTTCTCTTAGCTAGGTTGTCCTTATGTTTTAATCCTAGACCCCAGATACTCTTGGAATTGGAGTTTGTCTATGTTTCCTGTGTGTTGAAGTAGAGTGGTGTGTTTGAGTTTTTGTTGTTGGAGTTGTCTATGGACGATTTGGGTCTGGCTTCTTTTTTGTTATAGGCTGGGTGGTTTTCTAAGTTTTTTTTTTTGTCTCGGCGGGCTGAGTCCCCTCAAGCTCAATGGTTTTCTTTTGAGGATTGTTATTTGCAAGTGATCGCTTCTTACTAGGGTTTTCCTTAGGGTGGTATGGCTACTTATTCTACTACTATGTTGATCTTCTTCTCGGATCCTATGGAGGTGGATTTTGCTCCAATGGAGGTGGAGTTGGGAGGTGTTTGTCTCTGGCTTCCTCAGTTACTAATCCTATTGAGGTGGACGCTTCTCCTATGGAGGTGGAGGTTGAGGGTGTTGGAGTCTTCTTGTAGTAGTGGGTGTGGTGGGCATATCATCCTCTCCAATCGAGGGAAGATCCTTCTTGTTGAGGTGGTTTTAGAGTTGGCTTCCTGGTTCGAGCAGTGGCTTTATGCCCAGTGGTTTGTTGTGCTCTACATCTTTCCTATTGAGGTGGGGTTTTCATATTTGCTCAAGTTTTTGATTAGGGGCCTGATGGTGTCTTACACCATTATGCATATTATCTTTCTTGGCTCTATGTTATCTTCCACGAGTGGTTGGTTTGTTGATGCCTGACAGATGCAAGCGGGTTCGGTGTGTATCTAATTGGGTTTTTGGTCCTAGTTAAAACCAAGTTGTTAAAGGGTTTCAGGCCCTTGCTTGTTTGTAAGATGCAACGTGTGTAGTCATGTTAATCTTTAGAGGCTATTGTGGGGTTTTTGTTGGTTTATGGTTTATTTTAATTGCAGCTTGCTTTTCTTTGTAATGGGTTTCGAGCCCCATCAAAACCCATTTTTAACCCCTAATCAAAAATAATAAAATTGTGTTTAATGTTGTGGTGGATGGTGTAGACACCTAAAATTGACACATTATCATTTTAGCCCATTACAATAGTCATCCCCTTATTAATTAAATAGTATTTTATTATTTAATTAATAAAGTCAACATTCATCCACTATTCATTCACTTAATCTCTTTTCTAGCCTAAAACTACTTAATCACCCTTCCTCTATAGTTGACCTTAGGGAAATGAATTTAAATGTTTATTTACCTAAGTTACCCATCCCCTTTTCACTAACCCCTCACTTGCACACACTAACCTTTGTCAACTCTCCTCAAATTTTTTACATCTTCATATGTGTACATAGGTATGACCTTTGTAAATAAGTCATTGCCTCTTTGTACTTGTGACATGGGCCTTGGTACTGTGTCACATGGGACAAAGGACTTGCCCATCCCCCTAGGATACTCCAAAGTACCTTTTTTCCATCTCATCCCCCAACTTTCTCCAAGGAGATTTTCCACAATAGTTTCCCATTTAATCTTGGGTTTCTCCCCATCCACCAACCAAATAAGGATAATTTTACTCCTCTGATCTCTCCCAAGGTCTCAACCAATTTGATCTCTTGATCTTTACTTTTAATCATAGCCATCTAATCTTATAAAAAAAATTATAAATAGGATTCCATCCTAATTCAATATAATATTTTGACCTTATGTAACCTTATGCTATTGGTGAAGGCTCTCGCATATCACCAAGCTATTTATCCTTGAGCACAACCGCCATATCTTGGTGTAACAAGGGTTGGTATTGGTGAGAAATTTATTTGTTTTCATTAAAGTTTACTAACCCTTATGTTTTATCTTGAGTATTTCATTTGGATTGTTATTATAATAGGTTAATGTTAATTTAACTTATTCTTTTATACTCTCCAATTTCTAAGTACAAAAATTGTATGGCCAGTATTGGTATCCATGTTGAAGGTTTTCAATATTAGAAACACGTTGATAATCTTCCATAAAATACTGTGGCTCTTTATCATAATGATGTTAGTCATAATAATGAAAAATAGCCCATTTGTGGAGAAATAGAACTCCCATTATGTTGCAATCAACATTAATATATCTATGGAAAGAATCCCAAGTTATGATTAATTTGAAGGGCATGAATTTAAGTCATGTGAAGGGATTTATTGACACAAATCATAATTGGAGTGATACTATATCTTTTTGAAGGGACCTCCAAAAAATTATGACCCAAATTTAGAGAAACCATAATGAAATGGCATATATGATATGCAAAGGTAGTGATCTACTTGTGTTAATGAGGTGACATCTTCAATTTAAGTTCTCGCTATCCTTAATGTCATTGATTTTCTTCTCCTTCTATTATAGATTGGCAATTTGATGTTATTTGGTTCTTGTTATATCTAGATGAAAATCGGTGGTGATAGAATGAGAACCAAACATCATTATTTTCAAGAGGAGAAAAGTAATAGTATTTTATGGCAGATTTTTAAAAAAGGTAGTGTCAAGTTGTATTTTGAGGCTACAAGAGGATTTTACCCCACTCTTTGTTAAATTTTTCCAATTTTAGAATGATGAAAAATTGATTATCAAAGGTGTTCATTTCAAGGTGACTAAGGACCTTATTAGCACAACCATTATTCTTTCTAGGGAGGGTAAGAAATTTACATTAAATTAAAAAGTAGTAGAGAAAAAGAGTGCATCAATGCCTTATAGAAGATGAGTAGATGGTGAAGTTTTAGAACAAATACAAGAGAGAAGATCTCCCTATCCCTCATGGTGAGATAAGTTGCTATCTCATAAGATATTTCATATTAGAAGAAATATTTCAAAGTGTCCACACTTATCATTTTCCTCTATTGAATCACTTTGTTATAACTTTTCCATAAATTTCCCCCACTACCTATTTTCCTCACTATAGAAATTCATGAAGGCATGTGTAACAAAGCTACCATCCTACTACATTAGGGGTTAATTTTTATCATATACCACCATTGCCTCAATAATTTTCTAAGTATGGATAAAAGACCTTTGCAAAGTATGGATAATAAACCTTTGTAAGAGTTCAAAATCCCCACCCCAAACCTAAAAAGTTTACCAAAGTTTCCCTCACCACTTTTTAGGCTATAGTTTTGGGAAAGACTGAGAAGGTTATAGAAGAGGTTAAAGTTCCCCAAGCATCTATAGTTGGGAAAAACCACTTTCTTGGGAAGACCAAGAAAAATTTTAAGACAACTATGAAGGGAAAGGAATTTGTACATTTAAGCCATGGAAGGAATTGCAGATCTACTAATTATCCACCCTCAAAAATAGGTTGAAGGCTAATCCCAAGCTAGAGGATATGAATGTAGTGGTTTCTAAAAGGGTGAGGATAGCTTGTATGATCTTGGGGAATTTGAAATAGATAACTCTAAAGGGAAGGATAGTGTTAATTTTGATTTAGAGGATAGTGATTTCCAAGAAGGCCAAAGTGTGGATAACTCAAGCTCGATATCTTTATATAACACTCTTAGTACCAAAAAGCCAAGAAGGGCCTCTAAAATACTAAGAAATCAAATATAGAAATCCCACCCAAGGGGAAAACAACTAGTGAATATAACTATAATTAATAAAAAAAAATGAGGATAAACCCTAAGAGGATGATGTTAAAGAGAAATAAAATAAAATTGAAACCCTTATGAAAATAGATCAAGTTGTCAAGTGAAGTGTTATCAAGGAAGTGAGAAATAAGTATGACGATCCTTATACAATTTTCCACATCAATATAAAGAAAATGGATGTCTTCCAATAGAATATGCTTGAGATGAAAATGAAATTTGAACAGTTTAGAAGATTTTATTACTAGAATGATCAAATTGAGTAAGGAAAGCCTAAATTTCACAATCTGCAATTTCAAAATTTTATAGGAGGGGCATAAGACTAAATCTAAGGGAAAACTACTAAGATGAGATCAATCATGATTCTAACTCACTAGGTGTCAAGATTCACATGATATATAAAGAATGAGAGGCTACTTCAAGCCTTTAGGATTTGGTCAGGGCTCTAGTTAGCTAGGGATAGTTTTGTAGTTGTTGTTTCTATGTTTATTTGCTATTATTTCTTTATGATAGTATAATAGTGTTAGAATTTTGGTGTTATGTTAATTATGGTTGATAAACATTATTTTTATATTTGTAAGGCAAGGGACCCTTAACTTTTTGTTTTATCAAATCAAAACAGAAAATTTCCACATTCACACCACACTTTCATCCATCAAATGCCACTTCATGAGTATCTGTCATCATTTTAATGCTAGATAGACATCACAACATCATAGATGTTGAAGATATTTTTATATTAAAATAAGTGAGGTCGGTGATCTTTATGACACATCTTTGGGCCTTATTGAGGTTGAACTACTAACCTTCGAGTTCACACATATCATTAATTATCATCTCCCCACTTTTATATTAATTAACTTTAGTTATATGTTATAATATTATTTTTACAAGTATTAATATGTTCATATTTTATTTGAGTGCTTTCACTTGATTTTACCACTTGGATATAAGGTATTGATTCTTATGCAATTTTTATGTATTGATACTTTATCTAATTGGTGGAAATGATAGGGGAATCCTTTATACACCTTCGAACACATCAATTTCAGATGCATGCTTATTATACCCTAGGTACAAAATATCTTCTTAATTTTCTTTATTTATCATGCTTAGTCTTCCACTACAATTTATAGCTTTCATTTTATCTCCCCTTATCAATTTTTAGGAACTCCTTCATGTAGAAGTTGAAAAACCAACTTCACAGTCCCTAAGAATCACCTGCAAGCAATCACCTATCACATGCAAAGATATTCAGAACAAAAAATAGAGAAGTTCTGTAAACTCTCAGAGCAAGTTTGTGCAACCAAAAATTAGAATTATGATATTGAATGAAATTGTCTTACAAATAATGCAAAAGCCTTCAAAAAGGCAATCATACAAAAAGCAAGATATGCACAACCCTAATCCTATTTTGAGCAAAAAGATAGCTCAACAAGATAAGGATAATAATTAACCTAGGAAATAGAATATGCCTAAGTAAACTTATGCTAAGGTGTAATTAACTAATTAATTACACCAACACCCCCCCATAAGTGCAACTTAGGGAGAAGCAAATTATTATGCAAGAGATGAGTCCCGGCAACAAGGCCCGAACAGGAACTCTTTTACAAATGCAATGCAAACTAAATCAAACGGGGTAAAGGAGAAAACCACATGGGAACAAAACTCCTCCCCAAAATAGAATGCAATAAACTAAGTGATGAAAGATGGAGGACTCCATAAGACCCCCCAAGGACACCATCCATCACAACGATATAGAAATGAATCCCCCCATAAGAGAGGAAGAAAGAGACCTCAAATCCCCCCCAGAATGAAGTAACTCCAAAAGAAGTGAAGAAACTGCATCTCCTGAAAGAAGTGAGAGGGAAGAGGCCGAATGAAAGCAATCTCTAAAGATGAAGAAGGTGCAGCCCAAGATGTCACCACAGAAGCAGGTGTGACGTCAACAAATGAAGAAGCCGGAGTAGGTGAAGACTCAATAGAAACCTCCAAAGATGTATGATCAACTATATCCTGGTGCACTGAAATAGAAGAAGCAACAGGAGGTGGAGGAGATGGAATGGAAGGCTCGAGAACAGGATCCGAAGTGAGAACTCCAATGTTCAAGAAGCCAAATCTCTCCTCTGAATGATGATGCACACTAGAAGTGTGAGGAACAGCTGTAGAAACAAAAGCACCGCCAATAGAAAAATCAGTGAAGGAATACAACCGAGATGAGTGATCCACTATCCCAGTAGCAATAACTGCTCTACTCTTCAAGTCTCTGATGATAACCGAATCAGATGTGAACTCCACAGATCTTCCATTGCCCCCATGTGTTATCTGATAGATGGAAAGAAGGTTATTTGTCAAGTGAGGGACACACAAGACATCCTAAAAGGAGTGGTCCCCAAAACTAATTGACCCCTTCCCTGTAACACTCATGTAAGTGTTGTTTCCCATCAAAATGGGAGACATAGTGCAAGGCTCAAAGGAAGTGAACATAGACTACGAAGATGCCATATGATGAGATGCTCCTGAATCTAGAAGCCATCTCCCTGATCCAATACCTGAAGAAGCACAAAGAGCATGTCCCTTCATATCTGATGAAGTATGTAAACTAGCTATGCATGTGTTATGCTATTCTGAAGAAGAAGAATGAGGAGAAGAAGATGATGTAGACATCCTAGAAGGCAAATCAATCTGATGTTTCTGAAGAAGATTTTTCAGCTCATCAATATCCTTCTTGTAACAATTATGTTCTGCATGTCCTTCCCTCTTGCAATATGTGCATGGACCCTTCTCCTTCATAAATGATTTCCCCTTGGAAGAGGAGGATGAATTTGAGGACTCCTTCTGCTGCTCACGAGGTTTGGAATCCTTTTATTTTTGTTTCTTGCCTTTGCCTGTAGAAGCCTTCTGATCTCTAGGCTCCTGTGATGCAATAAGTGCTTGTGAAGAGGAAGAAGGTTTCATCGTGCCCATGCTAGCTAACTTAGCTTGCTCTCGAGTGAGAGATAAAGCAAAGTCATCAAGAGATGGCATAGTGAATCTTGTACCAAGTGCATCCCTAGTGGCATAAAAGGTAGATACAAAAACTGAATAATCTGGTCCAAGCTTAGAAAGAATGGACAATATCAATTGAGAGTCTTCTTTCTAAACACCACACTATGATAACTGTAATCTAAGAGACTTGAGTTTGGTGAAAAAATCCTAAATACAGTCAAAATCCCTAGGGTTTAAGCCAATAAGCTCATTCTCTAACTGAAACCCTCTCATAGTATCCTGCTTCCCAAACAAAGACTCCAAAGTAGTCCATATCTCATTTGGTGTAGTACAAGACTCAATATGAAAAAGAAGGTCAGATGAAAGAGTTAGACATAATGTACCATAAGCTTCATCACATCTATTAAACCACTTTCTCTTTTCAGTAGCACCTGTAGGTTTAATTTTTGTACCCATGGTTACCCTATACAACCCTTTGTGTTTTAAGTGAATCTCCATTTGTTTTTCCAACCAAAATAGTTGAATGGAGTAAGGGGTGCAATGTTATGTAAATCCATGACAGAAAAACATTAGTATATACTTTCAAATAAAAATATTCCTCTTTGATCTCAAAAAAAAAAATCTTGATTGCACGTTTCCCAAGAAAATAACTCACAAAACAAAGGCTGAATTCTGACAAATAAATCAGATACCTGGAGAAAATTTTGCAAAAATCAAGTCTGAGATTTGAAAAGAGGACGGAACTAGCTTTCCAACGCTTATTTGTTTTCAAAAATCCGACATAGCCAAAAGTTATATTTTTTCAAAAAAACTAAATTTAGCTTGCAGGAAATGGGTTTTCTAGCAAAAAAAAGTTTACTTCTGATTTAATTTCTGCAAAATTTGTTCATAATGAGTGGACAAAAATAGAAACCCAGAAATATTTTGAAGCTAAGAACAAAACCCATAAACTATTTTCTGATCCAGCAAGTAGAAGATGAAAAAAAAAAATTAAACCTTCAGCCAGGAGAAAAATGACGCGCGCCAATTTTTGTACAGCAGTTTTCTCCAGATCCATATAAGATATCAAAAATCTAAAAGATACCCAGTTCATATTTCGACCCTGGCTACAAAACCCAGAAATTTTTTTTCCTACAACTGAGTGGAAGCTAAATTTCTAAAGTAAAAATAAAAAACGGTTTCAATCCCTTACACAGAAAAAAGCTATGAGAGAATATCTTCAAAACACGAACAGGCAGCAACAGGTCTGGAGCTCCGATACCATGTAGAAGTTGAAAAACCAACTTCACAGTCCCTAAGAATCACCTGCAAGCAATCACCTATCACATGCAAAGATATTTAGAACAAAAAATAGAGAAGTTTTGTAAACTCTCAGAGCAAGTTTGTGCAAGCAAAAATCAGAATTATGATATTGAATGAAATTGTCTTACAAATAATGCAAAAGCCTTCAAAAAGGCAATCATGCAAAAAGCAAGACATGCACAACCCTAATCCTATTTTGAACAAAAAGACAGCTCAACAAAATAAGGATAATAATTAACCTAGGAAATAGAATATGCCTAAGTAAACTTATGTTAAAGTGTAATTAAATAATTAATTACACCAACACTTCATAGTACACACAATTTTAGGGGTATATTATTACTAATTATATTCTCAATTTATGGTTAAAAATTCATAGTTTAGCACTTTTATTTAATTTTATGACATGACTAATGGATTAATTTTATATTTTAAAGACAAAGGAGAAACATTTAGATCCAAAATGCTTAGAATCTAGAATCTAGAAAGTAAGTATATACATCATGATTGTTTATTTATTTCACTTTTACTTTAAGCAACATGTATTATCATACCCTACACTCTTATACCTTCATTTATGCCACTTTTCATATATATATTAAATGCATACTATCAATCAATTTGACTCATTTGGTAAACTAACAAATATTTACCATTGAACTCATTAGTAAAATAATGCTCATATTCACCTCAATTTCACTAACCACTTTTCCTATCATTCTCTCCACCTAGAACTATGTCATGTGGAATAGCCTAGTTATTATATTGGGGCATTCATTGTGCCCTATTTTTCCTTAAATTTCAAATTCTAATTTTACCATCACCTAGTCAAGTTTCCCAAAAAGAGTATTATCCTATCCATAGCCCCCCAAAACCATTAAACATTTTGAACTAAGCATCTATGATAATATACTTAAGCACACGTCCTAAATAATTAGGAGTGGTAAGTATCATTATCAAAGATACATGACCACTATCATCAATCATAGTTACATTAGTATTATTCTCAAACCAATTTTAACTACACCAATTAGATAAGTATTTAGTATATGGTCGGCATGTGTTTCTAAACTTGTACAATTCTTAAGGGACTTGGTTGTTATTGAGGAAGTAGATTATCTTATTTCCATCCTACAATAGACCCATTATAATTATCAACACAACTACCTTTTACCAATAGTCATACAAGATTGCAAGAGGTTGTATCAACAATAGGCAATGTTGCACTAGTCAAAGAAGACATCTCTTAGTATTAGGTCACATGATACTACTATATCCTAGGAAACAAGAACTAATAATCTTATCCTTAGTGTTTTGATCTCAATTTTAGATCTAAATTTCATATTCTAATTATTTATTGCTTAAATTTGACATCATGATAAAAATTGGATAAACATATTATTATTTCTTCATATTTTCATCTCAATTTTCAATTATTTAATTTTTTTTTTAACTTCTATTTTTATTTTCTATTTTTTTAAATTAGGCAACTCAAGTTTTTAATCTAATTTGATCCTAGAGAGACCACTTATAGGGGGTCTCTTCCTAATGGCTTTATTGTTGAAACCACTGCTAGGGGGGCTTACTCAATAAGATATTATCACTTTGTTCAAACCCACAAGCTCAATGGCCCAATGAAGGTTCATAGCTTGCTAGCACAAGAACTAAATAAAGGCACACATCCTACAAGCATGTTAGCCTAGTGGAGGCACATGGCATGTGAGCTTAGTGGTCCAATGAGGTGGTTGCCACCACTACACTATGCCCTTATCAATAAATTAAATTAAATTTATTATGAATTAATATTAGAATAAAATCAAATTTATATAAAAACATTTAATTCCTCAAATAATTATATTAAAAATAAATGAAAAAAGACAAACTAATCAACAAAATACATATTTTATTATTTTAATGTATAAAATAATTAAACACACTAATAAAAAAATTATTATTTATTAATATAAAAAGATTAATTTGAAATATTATATACATTTTATAAAATTAATCTAATTGACTAATTTTACATTAATTAAATGAAATTTTAAATAAGTAAATTACTCTACTATCTAGATTTGTATTATAATATGAACCTTTGGAATATAGTAATAAATTAAAATATTGTTTTTAAAGATGATGTGAACTAGGTAGCACCACAAAGTGGAAATCGCACATAGATAACTTTCTTTAAAATTATATTTTTATATTCGTCCCTTTCAAAGACTCCCAATCACATATACCTAGGAAGGTAACTTTAAAGAAAATCCTTTGAGGGCATTCCTTGCTTGTTTTGGAGTACATAATAATTCTTTCTATTGAATGGTCTTATATGACTAAATTATATCAAACTGACTTTGTAGAGGGGAAAGTTTTGGACTCATTGCAACCTTTGTCTCTTGTGATAGTTAGTGTTAAATTTAAGTATTTTTTACAAGAGTATGTATTCATCTTGTATTTGAATTGAATACTAGGTTTTATTTTTTAGTGGTTTAGATTTGGAAATTGGTATTTAGGTTGAGATTTTTTTAGGTGGTCTTGGAGTGATTTTGACTTTTTTTAAAATTTAAATTTTATTATAGATTGAAGTTGATCTAATTTCAATTAGTTGTTACTTGTCAATTTATATGTAAAATATTTAAATTTGAGTGTAACTATGTTGTGTAAAAAGACAAAGTCATTTAACATTTTTATATTGTATAAATCATCATTACATAGTTATATCAAAATCTGTTATATGTGAGATCAAATAAATTAAATTAACAACAGTCTATTTGATCTCAAGTGGGAGATTGTTATATGTGAGATAAAATAAATTAAATCATAATTATGAAGTGTTTACCGTGGTGGTTTTTGGGCATTTTTAGACATCTATGTATTCTTGAGGAAGCATTGTTGGTTGTTCTAAGTTGTGGTGAAGTTTGATGTATATTTATTTTATCTTTAATAAAAGAAGTTGTTGTGTGGTTTTTCCTTGGTTGGGGTTTTCCACGTAAATTTTTGTTGATTTCTTTTTATCTCTCTTATTTTTCTGTTACTCTCTGTAATTTATTTTTACGAATAGTTTTAAGGTTTATGTATATTTATTAACTCTTGTTAATTTCAAACCACTATTATCAAAGCCTGCTAAGTTTTGGTGCAAATTTGTTGTGTATAAGTTTTATTTACAGGTGGTCCAATCAAGTCAATGATAAGCATTGAAAAGCTTACCAGGGTAAATTTTAATATATGAAAGTCAAAGATGGCAAATATACTCACTCTCAAAGATCTACATTTTCCAGTTGAGGGAAAATCAAAGAAGCCCACATTAATGACTGATGAAGATTGGGAAAAGTTAGATCGAAAGAAAATTGCTAATATTCGACAGTATTTGGTAGACACAGTATACTTCCATGTTGTACAAGAAAAGACAACCGCATTATTATGGAAAAAGCTTCATGACTTATATGAACGAGACACAACAGTTAATAAATTGTTTTTGATGAAGAGATTATTTAATCTCAAAATGAAGGAAGGGAGTTTAGTAGTTGAACATTTAAATGAGTTGCACACGGTGTTGAATCAACTCACTTCATTGAAGATTATTTTTGAGGATGAGATCCAAGCCCTTTTACTCTTGAGCTCTATGCCTGATAGTTGGCAGAACTTAGTTGTCACCATAAGTAATGCAACACCGAAAGGTAAATTATGTTTTGAAGATGTTTCTAACAGTTTATTAAATGAAGAAATGTGTAGGAAATCTATGGGAGAGGAAATGCCAAGTATGGAAGCATTAAACCTTGGTGACCGTGGAAGAAAACCATATAGAAATAACTCAAAGTGATCAATTTCTAGAGGTAGATCAAAGTCTAGGTGTGGAAGAATTACCTGCTATTATTGTGGAAAACCTGGCCATATTAAAAAGCATTGTTGGAAATTAATGGGGGAGCAAAAGGAGCAAAAGGTAGCCAACAATAATGAGGAAACTATTGTTGGTGTATCAGATAGTGAGGTATTAATTACTATTTCTTATGAAGTTGTATGCATTTATACTTTTAGTTATGATAGTGATTGGATTTTAGATTTTGGAGCCTCCTATCGTGTTACACCAAACAAAGAAAATTTTATTTCTTATAAATCTGGTAATATGGGTAAGGTTCGCTTGGGTGATAAAATTCTTTGTAAAATTGAAGGAATAGGAGATATTCTAATAAATACAAAAGATGGTTGTAGTCTATTGCTTAAGCAAGTCAGGCATGTACTAGAGCTTGGAATGAATTTGATTTCATCTAGAAAGCTAGATGATGAAGGCTACCATACAGTGTTTGGCCAAGGAGAATGGAAAATTGTAAAAGGTTCATTGGTTGTTGCAAAAGGGTGGAAAATGGGTGCTCTCTATACATTAAAATCAAAGTTGCAAAAATAAGATATTGTTGTTGTTGCAAAGGAGGAGTTTGCAACAAATTTGTGGCACAAAAAACTTGGGCACATGATTGAAAGAGGCCTAAAAATTCTTGTTGAACAAAAGCTTTTACCTGGGATAAAATTTATAGAATTAAAATTTTGTGAACATTGTGTTATGGGTAGACAAAAAAGGGTGTCATTTGTGAGAGGTAGTCCTAAAAGAGATACAAAAATATTAGATTTGATACATTCTGATGTATGTGGCCCAATTAATAGAAAATCACTAGGAGGATATGCTTATTTTGTTACCTTTATTGATGATGCATCGAAAAAGGCGTGGGCTTTCCCTATTAAGAGCAAAGATCAAGTTTCCAATATTTTTCAAAAAATTCATGTGGTTGTTGAATGAGAAACAACAAGAAACTAACAAATCATTGAGATGTATTAGAACAAATAATGATGGGGAGTACTGCTCCAAGGTGTTTGAAGAATATTGTAGTAAACATGGCATAAAGCATGTAAAAAAAGTTCTTCGTACCCCGCAAAAAAGTGGAACAGCTAAGAGAATGAACCAGACGATAATGGAAAAAGTAAGGAGCATGCTTTCAAATTATGGCTTGCCTAAATCCTTTTGGGAAGAGGTTGTTCGCACAGCCTTCTACTTAATAAATCACTCTCCCACAACTTCATTAAATGGTGGCATTCCCGAAAAGGTATGGATTGGTAAGGATTTACGTTACACTCATTTAAAAATATTTGGATGTGAAGCATATGTGCATATTCCTAATGAATAGAGGTCCAAGTTGGATGAAAATTCATTGAAATGTGTTTTCTTAGGATATGCTAATAATGAGTTAGGTTACCGGTTGTGGGATCGTCTAACAAGGGGGTGCTGGCACGAAGTTGAGTCCACTTTTTGGCCAACAAGTGGAAGTGTTTTTCCTGATTTTCAGAATTTGACACATTTGACTTTAAAATTTGAAACCTTAGAGATGGAATCTTCAAAAAAGTCACTAATCATAAAATGTAGTACTCGGAGTCTAGTTTCCAAATATGTAATTTATTTCAATACCCAGATTGTACAAATTGAGTTTCAATAGGCATTTCTAAAAACCACTATTTAAAAGTCACTTTTTTTTACCATACCATGCATGTGTACAACATCCATATTTTGACCTAAATTATCATATTTTTCTAATTCCTTTTGGGAAAAGATTTGTGGCTCACTAAAGCTTGTTCTTGATATTTTTTTGTAATTTTTTATTGAATTTTTTTTGTTAAATTTTTATTAGGCATATTTGTCGTTTTGAAAAATCATCGTATACGACACACATAAGATGACCTAAACTTATCATTTTTTGATTTATTTATTTTTAAATTGAAAAGAATTGTTTGAAGTTTGTTCTCGTGCAATCTGTTTGTCAAAATGTTATGTTGATCAAAAGTTATTAAAATAGTAAAAAACCTTGATATTTAAAGTTTATGGACCAGTTTTATTAGAAATTAATTGAAAAATAGAAAAAATAATCCAATTGTAAAAAAATATATATATTTGGAATCTGCATTGTCTCATCTAAAATGGGTTTTAATTTTGTCAAAAAATTTTGCAAAAAAAGTCGTTAGCCATATGTCCAAACTCAGTATTTTTCTCTGACATTGTTAGGACCTCAACTTGCAGGTCAAACTAGGTTGAATGCCTAGGTTCAAATTCCCAATGCTTTTCCCAAACCAAAATACAAGGCAGAAACCCGGCCACAAAGCAAATCCAATTTCATTTTTTTGAAAGCAGGATCCCGCTTATTAAAAATGGGATCTTGTTTTATAATCGAGATCTTGTTCCCCTATATTAAATGTCATGACTATTGAAAGGGAAACGAGACCCCGTTTATAAAATGGGATCTCGTTTCCCTTTCAACAGTCCCCATATTTAATGTAGGGGAACGGGATCTGATTATAAAATTGGATCCCATTTTTAATAAGCGGGATACCATTTTTTAAACGGGATCCTGTTTCTTTTATTTAAATTTACTGTCAAAAATTATTGTGAAGTCTGCAACTTCACATGTACGGCCGAGAGCAGTAAAATTGAGCTATTTTTCATGAGCTATTGTCTTTACAGGTGGTCAACTTGATTTTTGATTGATTTTTTCAAAGGAGGCATCAAGTAAACCATTTTTGAAGTGGAATTGTTTTAGTTTTGTACTTGTTTGGAGGAACAAAAGGTCTTCAACTTGCAATATGGATTGAATTTTTCAAAGGAGGCATGAAGAAAACAATTTTTAAAGTGGAATTGTGCTAGTTTTCTACTTGTTTTGAGGAACACAAGAGGAAGAATTTTGTCCTAATAGGTCTTCAACTTCCAATTTGGATTGAATTTTTTGAAGAATTTCACTATTGACATTCATTTGTGCTTGAGAATTTTATAATCATGGGAGATAGAGCTCATAATAAGAGAAGGAAGACATTGACTCCTCAAGAAGTTGAAGCAAAAGAGAGAGAAAGAGAAAGAGAAAGAGAAAGAGAAAGAGAAAGAGAAAGAGAAAGAGAAAGAGAAAGAGAAAGAGAAAGAGAAAGAGAAAGAGAAAGAGAAAGAAGAATGAGAATTAAATCAATGAATGATGGTGGAGCATCCAATTCCACAACTATTGAAGATGAAAACATTGAGAAGACCATGGTTGTAGATGAAGCTAATTTGCAAGGAGTCAATTTGGAGAAGAATATGATTATACAAACAAGTCCTACTATGCCTTCAAATCCCTCTTTCAATGCTATGGAGAATGTTTCAATATGCACAAATCCAGGTACATCTTCAAA
This sequence comes from Sequoia sempervirens, assembly GCA_007258455.2. Classification (NCBI taxonomy): domain Eukaryota; kingdom Viridiplantae; phylum Streptophyta; class Pinopsida; order Cupressales; family Cupressaceae; genus Sequoia; species Sequoia sempervirens. Next base: position 172,152,357 of record VDFB02168118.1, read on the forward strand.
TCCACATGTTAGTGAAATGGTAAATTTGTATGTAGAAGTTTTACAAGATGCTGGACTTAATGATGTTGATATTGATGATATGCGGAGAGATGAAACTTTTATAGAATTTGTTGAAAACGAAAAAGAAAAATCTTTTGTTGCAAATGAAAATGAGAATGATCCTTTTGTTGAAAATGAAAACAAAACATGTTTTGTTGATGAAAATGAAAATGAAAACCGTTTTGTTGATGAAAATGAAGATGAAAATGTAAATGAAAATGAAGATGAAGATGAAAATCTATAATGTGATGTTGAATTTAATGAAAATACTTTTTTTAAAATTGGAAGTGGGGTTTTGATAATCTTCTTGGTCAAATTTCTTGGAGGCAAATAAGAACACATGCGAATAGAATATACAAAAAATTATTTTATCATAAAAAAATTGCATTTCAATGTTAACTAATGATGCAATTGATGAGAATGCAAAAAATGAGGAAAGTAATGAAAAGGTTAGGCTTTTATGTTAAACCAAAAAGAAAAGATCAATCATTAAAACATGTTATGTCTACTGTTGCTAGTGCCATTCAATCTATTGAGAAAAATAGTCGATCTAAAGATAAAAACGCAAGAAGAAGAGCTATAACTACTGCTATAGTTAATAAAACAACTTTGAATAAAAGAATGGTAAGCAATATTAGTGAAGTTTTTAAAAATACATCCTAAAACATTGCTAAGAGTGGAAAAAAGAAGAGAAAGTATAGAAAATGATCCTATCAACCAATGTTGGAGTTTCAATGGTCAACTCCCGAGGTCTGATATGAAATTGAATGTTGAAATTAAATCTTCGATTGAAAATATTGGCATGATAATACTAGGGTTTCATCTAATGCTAGAGATGTTTTAAAATTAAGGGTGGGGTCCAAAGTTCGCGATCCTCACCCAAAACACCTATTAGATACAACACAAACTAAATTTTATAGAAAATTTTGTGGTGATTCAGTGTTACCTGGTAATATTAAAATAAGTCAAAGGTCTTTTAAAAAATGTAAACCCTAGTATGTAAAAATTAATAAGCAACGAATATCTTGTTGTAAAACGCATGTTCAATTTCGTTATTTTTATGATGTTTTTCGATATATATGTCGTACCTTGCATACTAACATGATTATATAGGAGTGTGGTCTTAATATGCCACCTAAAGCAATAAGGGAGTTTATTTTAGGTTTTTTTGTGAAAGATCTAATGATAAATTGTTTTATTTAAGTTCTTGTATTTCTAGACAATGCATTAACTGTGGAAATCTTTCATTCTTAAGAATTTGTATGCATGAAAGTGTTGATAATGATTTTGGACAACAATTAGTAGATGTTAAAAGATTTAAGAATGTTCACTATTCTTTAAAAGATGGAAAAATAGGAAAGCATTGTGATTTAGTTACAAAAAAAGTTAGTGTGCATGCATTCATGAGTGAATTTAAGATTAAAATTGTATCAAAATGTGTCATGCACTTTAAACATGCTCAATGGCTTGATTTCCAATTTCACGCATGGAGAAACACATTTCCAATTGGTATTATACTTTTAGTGGTTGATTTTGCAGAGAATTATACTCTCGCTCCGCAAGAGGAAATTCAATCACAGTATTATATTTCAGTGCAAGTAGCTATGTTTGTCCATATTGTTTATAGACATGCAGATGATAGCACCAAGGATGATAGAAAAGTTTTGAGGGAGTATCATTTTTATTTGAGTGACAATCGGTTACACTCGTAAGAGTTTGTTCAATACCATTTCAGTATATTTTATAGAAATTTTAGAGAAAGAGGAATCTAGATGAAAGAACACCTCATATCGTCAATTAATTGTACGGGGCAGTTCAAGAATGCTCGAATGTTCTATTGGTTAAGTAAGGTTCACAAGGAACTTAATGTCCAGCATATATGGAGTTTTTTTGAAGCTGGGCATGGTAAAGGAGAACATGATGGAGCTGGTGCGTGTGTCAAAAGAATTCTTGCTAGAGAACAATTAAAATTCAAGGATGCAGTAAAATTTAAAGATGCATGTGGGATTGTGGATTGGTGAAATACAAGATTATTTGCACTTGGTTTGAGTGAGTACTCTACAGTTCATAGATTCTTTTGGTTGGTTGAAGAAGAGAACATTGTACCTAGAGTTGACTGTGAGATAATTAGTGGATCTACTAAATGGCATTCATTTAGGAGTTCGACAACAAGCACATGGACTATTTGGACAAGGGAGCTTGCATGTTTTTGCTAGTTTTGTATCTCAGGAGATTGGGAAGCATGTGAAAATACATAATGGGTTGAACAGTGGGAGTAAAGATCGTTGACACCTACACAAGCACATGATCAATATGAAAGAACTATTGAAGAAAATGATCAAGTGTTTGCATCTAAAGATTATGACTGTGTTTCAGACCTTGTACAAGAAGGTAATTTTAATTCAATTTATTTCATTTTATTTCACTTTATAAGTTATTTTGTACTACTAAATTATTTATATGGATATGTGCAAAATAGTAAATCAAATTTTGTTTGCAGGACATGTGAAGAGCAAACAAAATATTGGTTGCCTCGTTGTGTGGAAACTAAACATAATTTAATAGCACCTCGAGAAGATGATGATGGCTATCATTATCCAACAATTACGGTGATCCCCTTAAGGCATCCCCTTAAGCAAATTTTGATAACAAGTTTTTGATCCCCTCAAGCAATTTTTTAGAACAAGTCTTTGATCCCCTTAACAAAATTTTGAGAACTTATTTGATGATGTTTTTCATGTTTTCCAATAGGATCAATGGTGGTTGTTGGCACTTGGCTACAAAAATACCTGACAAGGAAGAATGGTCTACCTACATTCGAATATTATAAAACACATAAAAAGATTATACATTATTCACATTTGGTGGTGGCAACAAATATAAAACTAGATCGATATCGTGGAAGACCTTCAAATAAAGTGCTAAGGACAATTTCTATGGAAGATCATGAAGCAATCATAGATGCATTGCAAAAAAGAGAGGATGCAGATGGTACAAGGGAATAAGTAAATATAGGTAAATATAGTTTTAGTTTTATATTGTCCTTTTAAATACATTAAATACATGTTTCGATATTGGTAAAGTGTGTTATTAGTTGAAATTGATTTAATTTTTCCTTTTATAGATCCTTAAGGCATAATCACAAAAAGGATCTAATCCATGCAGATTCAACCTAGACAACATGGAATACTTGGTCAAAATAGGTAATTATTAGTTAAATTATTTTTAAATACATGTTTCGATTGCATACTGATATTGCTTGTACATTAATAGTTAAAATTGATTTATTATCCTTTTTTGTATCCTTAAGCCATCATTGCATTGATCTCATACTTTGAAACAAAAAGGAGAGGATGCCTGGATTCAACCTACACACATGTGTGGAATACTTTTAAATGCAAGTACTTGAGTTGTGTACATATAGATAGTTTTATATAAATTAAAATATGTATGTTTTGATGATTTCATTGATATTGCTTGTACCTTTTTGATATCAGATGGTGTGAAGACCTACTACATTATGGGCACAAGTTTGAGATGTTCTTGAGATAGCATATCCAAATTTTGTAAACATTGTTTTGAGATGACATATATGTGCATACATACTTATAGAATTAAACATACTCTATGTACTTCTATGTATCAAAATCGATATTCTATATATTTTGTTTGTTAAATATGCATGGTTTCCTACTTTTAAAGTTTATATTTGATTGTATAATCACTAAATATCATGCATACATTATTGTTAAATCAATTATAGCCTTAATACGTTGTATTATGACCACTTAAGACCCCCTAATACATTGTATTATGACCCCTTAAGACATCCCCTTAAGACGTTGTATTATGACCCCTTGAGACATCCCCTTAAGACGTTGTATTATGACCCCTTAAGGCATTGTATTATGACCCCTTTAGACATCCCCTTAAGACCCCTTAAGATGTATTATGACCCCTTAAGACATCCCCTTAAGATGTTGTGTTATGATGACTCACCCTAAAACTTATAATACTTGTTAATATCACTTAATATTTATACTCAATTATACTTTTCTTTGATCCCCTTAAGATGTTGTATTATGACCCCTTAAGACATCCCGTTAAGACAACCTATAATTAGTGTTGGATGCCATTATTTGTTTTGACAACTTATAGATTAGTATTCGATGTCATTATTTGTTTTGACATCTTATAAATTAGTATTGGATGCCATTATTTGTTTTGACAATTTATAAATTAGTATTAGATGCCCTTATTTGTTTTGACAGCTTATAAATTAGTATTGGATGTCATTATTTGTTTTGATAGCTTATAAATTAGTGTTGGATGCTATTATTTATAGAATTTATTAATGCTTTTATTCTCTAATCTTCTATGGTATTGTTTATTTCTTAAAATTTTATCCTTTCTGGTATATAAATGGATTGCTTTTGTTTGTAAATTATGATTTATTGACTAATTATTGATTGATGTGAATTGAATAAGTTCATTGACTAATTATCGCTAATTATTGAATGTACATATCATGTATATCATGTATGAGATCACTAAATTTATAAAGTATAAATATTAAAATGTCTTATTAATTTCAACTTTAATTTCATATTTATATTTAATTTCACATTAATGTCCTATATTAATGTCTGACTATGAACATAAAATGCATAAATGTGCATGTGTAAATTAAAATTTCAAACAATAATTAAGTCCATAATTTATGTAACATATTAAGTGCATGAAACCAATATATTAAGCGCATGAAATAAAGTCCATTAGAGTACAACCCATGAACTAAATTCCAACTAAGTACTTGAGCCATGAAATATAAAGTCCAACAGAGTACATGAGAAACCGGAAATATAGTCCATGAAATAAACAAATATAACCCATAAAATCATGTTTCTCGATCATGTATTGTCTTTATAATCAAGAGACCTCTTCACGCCATGCAGACTATGCGAATGACCTAAAACACTTTGTACAAGAGAAAAATGAAATCAAATGTAAGACAATGAAAAATGATATAGTGACAATTTAATTTATAATTCATCATAAAATTAAATTACCATCATATTTGGGTCTGGATGCTCTAGTGCACCTGAAGCAACCTCTAAATTCTCTAAATAAATCTACATAAACAAGATAAAGAAAGTTGAAATTAGATGTACAAGTCTACAATTAAAAATGATTTAATTCAATTTAATTTATAATTTATCATATTTTAATTGTATCGTATTCTGAGGTTGTGCACCCTCTTCTCCAGGACCTATCTGTACATGCTCAACTACAAGATGTGTCTCATGCTATAAAAGAAAAAGAATTTAAAACATGTATTAGCTCATAATATATATATATTCAATTTAAAATTTAAAATTAAAGTTATATTCATAATATATTATTTATAATTGACTTTAAATATAATAAAAACTTTAAATTACCATTTGATTTGGAGCCTGCTCTGCGTGTCCTCCTGGAGGTGTAACTATGTCTGGGTCAGGGCTGAAATTCGTACTAACAAAGTCCTACAAGATCAAAATTAAAGCATGTATACTTGAATTAGGTTTATATATATATATATTCAAGTTTGCACATTTTGTGTAGAAATTTTTTAAACAACCTAAAAATCAAAGGCCTCACGAGTAGCCACAACATCTAATGTTTGCCCAATTCCCATTCTCATTGTGGTATCAATCTAGACATACATACATATACATTTAATACTTATAATATTTACAAGTGTAGATGCATGTATTTCATAAATAGTGAATTCAAAATTCATAATTGTAACTATATTGATGTAAACTTTAAAAAATTTACAATATAAATGTACCTGCCCCTAATCTACGACGCCTGATAGAGGAGGAGTGCTTGACAATCCCTCGGGTGGAATTGACGTGGAAGTTGATTGGCTCGCCTAAACCAACATAAATATTTCAAACATATATGTGATTCAATTATAAATTTAAAACTCAAGTTAAAAATAATTTCATATATAATTTTAAAAATTGAAATCAAAATACCCCATAAGGGTTGCCGAGTAGGACTGGTGTTGATGTATGTACTTGTGGAAAAGATGATCGCCCCATCGTTAGTGTCATCTGTACACCAAACAGTTTGATTGTTAAAATGTATTACAAACTTTTCTTTGATATATACATTCATCAATTTTCTTATAAAATGAACGTGTAGATGCATATTTATACCTATGTCGTAGTGTCCTCAAGGTGATGGTCTGCTATAAGAAACTCTACAAATGAACTGATGCGACCAAATGAACCACTAGAATCTCCACATCCACCTAAACTAGGTATGGCCTGATCAGGTCCATAGCATACTTGATGACAACTAGTACATATATGGGGGATGGGCCTCAACACTCCTGGAGTGGTACTCGGACCAGCTCCATAAAAAACCCCTCCATCATCATCATTTCTATGCTCCCCACCCATTATTGCAAAAGCATGTTGATCAAGGTCTCATGTGAGTGTACTAAGGGAACCTAATGTCGAGACCACAACTTGATGATGCACAGGTGCGGGAATGGGAGGACCAAGAGCAACAACAAGGGGTTGCGCATGCATAGGGTGTTGGGGATCAACCCTTGCCCGTAACCTTTGTTGTGGCATGCCACCACCAACACCCTGAAATGATTTAAAATCAAAATAATTGGACTTTTTCCCCATAACAAACTCTACATACAATTTTCTCAAAAAATACACTGGGCATTCCCAATTAGCATATGGGGGACTATCAAAAACCATATACATTGATCCCAAAAATGTGCACTCATTTGTGGATGTATGCACCACCTCATGGATATTCTAGATTTGTTGGGAGGAATGGGTTTTCGAGTAACGGGGTCAAGAAAGTAGGGAGCTAGGTGGGCTTTCATTATTTTAAGGTCTAGAATTTGTTTGTAAGAGAGACTGTCAACATAAAATTGTCTCATCTGTTCTATGTCTCGTCGATGCCTATTTAGATTAGAATCAATGGTCCTGATTGCAATCACAACATTTTGCATCACAGATGCAAAACGTCTCACATGTGGTGGAATCAATGCTTGACTTTGCATAGAATTGATTTGATTTTGTATGGATGCAACCTAATCGTTTATGCATGCTCGCAAGCCAACCTCATCAAATGCAACAAGTGTTGGAGGTGGCATATTAGGTGGAGGGGGAGGGGGAGGGGGAGGGGGAGGTGGATGTGGCTATGGCTAAGGTGGTGGATTGATGATATCATCAATGTTAAAATAATCCATGATATGAGATATAAATGTGCACCTACATTAAATTATACAAAATTAACATACAAACTTAAAAAATTACAAGAAATAGTTAAATTTGAAACACACATGCAAATTTGTTTAAATAGGATGTGTGTACATATATTAAGATCATATAAAATTTAAATGCACATATACATTGATTGAACTTGAGCATGTGCATACAAAATTCAAAATTTAACATGTACATACATTTAAAATAAAAAATATGATGCATAATTTGCATGCATACATCATTAAACTAAACTATGTACATACATACAAATCTCAAAATTTAAGAACTATATGCAATTTTAATATATGTGTACATACTAAACAATAAACTAGAAACATTCACAAAAAGCTCATTTTATGTCTAACACACACACACACACACACATATATATATTACAATTTTCAAATAGGAGAAATTATGATCTAGTAGATAGTCATAAAATATATACTATTATAAATTAATCATTATAAGTTCATAAATTCCACCAAATTCATAAATTCATGTCACTAAAAATATCCCACTAGAACCAAAATCATAAATTCACGTCACTAAAAATATCCATCTAGAACCAAAATCATAAATTTACGTCACTAAAAATATCCATCTAGAACCAAAATCATAAATTCACGTCACTAAAAATATCCATCCAACCAAATTTATAAATTCATCACACAAAATATCCATCGTTCACCAAATTCATAAATTCATAACTATTTAAGATCATTGTCTTAATTTAGAAACTATTGTGGCTCTCTACTACATCTCTTCATTTCTTTGTGTTTTCCTTTTTAGAATCGGAAGTTCTCCTCTCCTCTAGCCATTGTCGATGCTCATCTAAGATCCCATCCATAGCCTTGACAGCATCAACAAGGGTTTGCATCCTAGATGCAAACATCCTCGCAGGTGGTGTGACACATTCTTCATTTTGAATAATGTTGATTTGATCTTGGATGGTTCTAACATTGGCATTGATTCGTGCTTGCAAATGAGTACCATCGATTTCAGGTGGTGGAGGTGGGGGATTATGAGGTGGAGTGGGTGGAGGTGGAGGTGAAGGTGGTGGATATAGATGGCATGGAGGTGGATTGCGAATATTATTGAATTGATCCATGTGATCTTTAAGATATGAGTGAACTTGCATTAGATTTGTAATTTTAAAATGTAAGATACATGTTTAGGAAATACCTTTAAACCATTCAATATAAATGGCCTAATTGAATACAAATGATAAAATATGTAAGCCTCATTTATGTCTAAGGCATGTTACTTGAATGAAAATACAATTAACTATTAATATAGGACAATTTATGAATGCTATAGGGTTTACGGTTTAGAGTTTAGGATTTAGGTTTTAGGGTAATAGGATGGCTTAAGGGGATCTATGTAGTAAGGTCCTAGTACAAAATGGCATGGCTTTTAAGTGAATAAAATTTGGTGAAGATGCCCAAGGTAACCAAATTTCATTAAGGTCTGAGGAAACTTCACCAAATTTTATTGACTTGAGCCATGTCATTTTTTCCTAGGAACTTACTAGGCATAGATCCCCTTAAGCCATTCTATCACCCTAAACTATAAATTAATCAACCTAGATCATGATTTATCTCATTCATATTATAATCTTGCATGATCTTATTATCATTAAATTTGGTTGCCTTGGGCAACTTCACCAAATTTTGAGAACTTATTTGATCCCCTTAAGAAATTGATTTATGGTTTAGGGTGATAGGATGGCTTAAGGGGATCTATTTCTAGTGAGGTCCTAGGACAAAATGACATGGCTCAAGTGAATAAAATTTTGTTAAGTTTCCCAAGGCAAACAAATTTCATTAAGATCCTAAGCAAAAATGATGGCTTTAGGATTTAGGGTTTAGAGTTTAGAGTTTAGGGTTTAGGGTAATAGGATAGCTTAAGGGGATCTATGTAGTAAGATCCTACAAAAACATTACATGGCTTAAGGGAATGAAATTTGGTGGAGTTTCCTAAGGCAACCAAATTTCATTTTAAGGTTCTAGGAAAAAATGAATGCTTTAGTGTTTATGGTTTAGATTTTAGAGTTCAGGGTTTAAGGTTTACAGAACTTAGGATGAATTTTTGGTATCCCTTGGAATATAATGAACTTGCAAGTAAGTGAAGAACATTTTCTTGTGGAATAGTTGATTGAGATAGCTCTTGTTTCAATTGACCAACCTAGATGATGAAATCTCATTCATATTATAATCTTGCACGATCTTATTATTGTTAATTTTGGTTTCCTTGGGCAACTTCACCAAATTTTGAGAACTTCTTTGATCCCCTTAACAAATGTCATATTAGGACCCCTTAAGACATCGATTTACAATTTAGGGTGATAGGATGGCTTAAGGGGATCTATGTCTAGTGAGGTCTAAATTTAGTAATATTGTGACCTCATTGGTTCATAGCTCTGGGTCAAAAGTGTTTACCCCTCTAATAAAAAAAATTATCATGTTAAAAATCAATCAATCTATACATATCACAAAAATAATATACATGTATCAAAACAAGTAAAAATTTCCTCCTACATTAGGGGATATCAAAATAAATATAAAATATTTTAATAATTATACTTGTAATCACTTATTAATATCATACATAATTTTAATCACATAATAAAGAAATAAATATACATATGTAGAAGATACAAAAATAAAAAGAGGCTACTCACATGGATCTTGATCCTTCTAGGAAGTACCTAGATTGATGTATTTCATGTAGGACTCTATGTAGGTGTTGGGACCTTCACCTTTCTCATATATTTTCAACAATCCCACTCACTCCCTCTATAGAATTATTTCCTTTGTTATTAGAGTTCTCTTAATCTTCTAAATTGACCTCTTATTTATAGGAGCATAATATGAATCCTCCTCCTCTCTCTATTGTAATAATAGCCTAGTTCCTCCAACCTATCATCATGTACCCCTTTCACATGTAATAGGTACCTTAGGTGTTAAATGGTTCCATCTTGGTCTCCTTATTGATGCATTTCTATCCTTCCACATCCATCTATATAGTATCAAAATATAGGTAATTTTTTGGTTATCATCTCCCTTAATTGCTAAAGAACCCATTATGCAAGGATGGGTGGATTATTATCTAGGATCACATCTTAAAAATCCTATAGAGGTCATGGTATGTGTTTCTTAATACATATATTCCCATACAAACCTCTTTCCATGTATTATCAACTCTCTTATATAATAGACACCTTACTATTTAAATTTCATATGATATATACCCAAGTGTTTCCAATTGGAATTGCTATAATTATACTTTTATGGTATTCTAGATATTCATAATAGTTTTCATAAATATACCAAATAGACCCATTCTTGACATTGAACCTACATAATTTTAGGTATCTCCAATGAAAGAAACCCATATCACTCTCACTCACGCTCTCCTATCTTGTGGATATAATAGAATAAAGTTTTCTTCCAATGATTTAGATCCCTATTGATCATATAGGTGTCATAGAGAGTGATCATCCACTCTTCATAAACTTGTAGAAACCAAAAGGTTTTATATTATGTGTTCCAATAAGTGAAAACGTTACAAAAAGCTCTACTGGATGGTGATAATAGAGGGTTTTTTAAGGAAACCAAATTTCATTTTAAGGTCCTAAGACAAAATGAATGCTTTAGTGTTAAGGGTTTAGATTTTGCAGTTCAGGGTTTAGGGTTTAGCGAACGTAGGGTGAAGTTTGGGTGGCCCTTGGAATAATGGACTTGCAAGTTAGTGCCAATTGGAAATCGATTGTATACTTGGATTTACGAATTTGCTAACTAAATTTGCAAACAAACATTGATAAAATTTATGAATTGTAACTATTCTTTAACATATTGTTTTATAATCTAATTATAATTTAACATTGAAACTAAAGTTTAACATATCATTTTCTCCATACAATGCAAATGAAATTTAAAACATTTAAGCAATGCAAATGAATTTTCTTGAGCTCGAATTAGGGTTTTCAAAATCAAAATGATTTGTTCGATTTCAATTTAGGGTTTTACCAAAAAATTTGTTTCAATTCAATTTAGGGTTTCAATTTCTAAGCAATTAGGGTTTTTAATGCAATTTTTTCGTTTCATTTCAAACTAGGGTTTTCAAATTCATTTTTTTTGTTTGATTTGAATTCAAGGTTTCAGAAAGCTTGATTAGGGTTTCTAAATGCAATTTTTTTATTTCATTTCAATTTCTAGGATTTTGAAATGCAATTTTTTTGTTTCATTTCAATTAAGGTTTTCAAATACAATTTTTTTTGGTTTGATCGAACAATTTAGGTTTCAAAAGCTAAATTATGTTTCTAAAATACAATTCAAGGTTCATTTTTTCATTTCTATATAGAAATCTTCAGGTTTCATTGCATTTTTTCATCTATTTCTATAATTCCTCATTTCTACTATAACATGAAATAAAATGCTTAAAACATCAAATAAATTAAAAAAAACCATGCTAAAATTAGTTATTCTATTGACAATTTCAATAAAAAATGAAAAAATGCAAAAAATTGGGGGTGGACGGGTACCTGGAGACTGTTTATGGAGGTTGTCGCTCACAACTCGGGATCCCGTGTGCTGTTAAAATGCAGTTTGTTCATTTTTTTTAAAATAAATACCATTAGAAAATAGGATCCTGATTTGTACAAAATGGAATCTCATTTCGTACTAATTGGGATCTCGTTTCGTACTAATCGGGATCTCGTTCCCTGTCCGTCGGTTCAGGACCCTTTAACAAACAGGATCCCAATTTTTAAAAAGCAGGATCCTGTTTTACATTTAGGCTCAAGATCCCGAAGCTAAACAGGATCTCGTTTTTGAATGCCAATTTCATTTTTTTAGCTAAGGCAAAAACTTCCACGTTTCGTGGATTTAACTTTGTGCACTTACCCAAGGAGAACTATTAGAAGTAGGGATGCCATTTTTAATGAAGGACAAATGTTTAAAACTAATGAAAAAGGTGTGAAGGAGCGACAATTTGTTGAAATTCCAGGACCACAGGTAACACAACAAGAAAATCAACTACCATTACAAGAAGACACAACAAGAGATAATGAGTAGCCCTTAAATCAAAATGTAAATCAGGAACACCAACAAGAAGTACAAGAAGAACAACAAAATCAACAACCATTAGTTTGTCATTCTAGCAGTCCACATAGACCTTCACAAAGGTATTCTCCATCAGAATATGTGTTATTTACTAATGAAGGTGAACCCACTTGTTTTCAAGAAGTGAGTGAAGGAGAAAATCGTGTCAATTGGAAAAAGGCTATGCAAGAAGAGATACAATCTCTACATGATAATAAGACATGGTACTTGGTTGAAAGGCCAAAAGGAAGAAAGATTTTAAAGAACAAGTGGGTGTATCGCATAAAACATGAAGGAAAGGAAAACCAACTAAGATTTAAAGCAAGGCTAATGGTGAAAGGATTTGAACAAGAACAAGGTATTGATTTTACAAAAAAAATCCCTAGATGTTAAAATGTCATCCATATGAGTAGTAATTGGTCTTGTAGTTGCTCTAGATTTATAATTGGAACAATTAGATGTCAAGACAACTTTTCTACATGGAGATTTAGAGGAAGAGATATATATGGAGCAGACAAAAGGATTTATTCAAAAAGGTAGAGAAAATTTAGTTTGTAGGTTAAAGAAGAGTCTATATGGGTTGAAACAAGCTCCTCATCAATGGTATAAGAAATTTGACTCTTTTATGGTTAATCATGGTTTTAAAATATTAAATGCAGATCATTGTGTATACATTAAAAGAGAAGAAAATGGCAATTTTATTGTCTTATTATTGTATGTTGATGACATGTTGATTGTTGGGAAAGATGGGTTGATGATTAATAGGTTAAAAGAAGAATTAAGCAAGGCCTTTGCAATGAAGAATTTAGGACCAACAAGGAAGATTTCGGAGATGCAAATTATCTGTGATAGAGAAAAGAAAAAATTATGGCTATCGCAACAACAATATCTTGAAAAAGTATTGAAATTTTTTAATATGGCCAATGCAAAGCCTGTAGGTACACCGCTTGCTTCTTGTTTTAAATTATCATCTAATCAATGTCCCACTAGTATTGACGAAAAGGAAGAAATATCCAAGTTTCCATATGGCTCTGTAGTAGGAAGCCTAATGTATGCTATGGTATGTACTCGTCCTGACATTGCACATTCAGTGGGAGTGGTAAGTAGGTTTCTTGCAAATCTAGGCAAAGAACATTGGGTTGTAGTTAAATGGATTTTTAGATACATTAAAGGTCCAATCAATCATTGCTTGTATTTTCAGGATACTAATATCTTATTGAAAGGATTTACAGATGATGATATGGCAGGTGACATGGATTCTCCAAGATCCACAAGAGGCTACATTTATACTTTTGTAGGGATTGCAGTCTCATGGGTATCTAGATTACAAAAGGTGGTGGCTCTCTCTACCACAAAGGCTGAATATTTTGTAACAACTGAGGCATGCAAGGAAATGCTTTGGATGAGGAAGTTTTGGAAGAACTCGAATAGCAACAAGAAAAGTATATACTGAATTGTGATAGTCAAAGTGTAATTCATCTTGCCAAAAACCCCGCCTTTCATGATAAAACAAAGCACATTGATGTTCAATATCATTGGATTCGCCAAGAGCTTGATCCTAGTCTACTACAATTGGAGAGAATACACACACAAGACAATCTGGCTAATATGTTAACAAAAATTTTGCCAAGGGATAAGTAGTATCTTTGTAGAACCTTGGTTGGCTTGACACAAACATGATGAAGGACAACAATGGGACTGGATCAGTGACAAGGAGATACAAAAATAATATACAAAATTACAACTACTAATAATTACAACAATTGATAAACTTTTTTTTGATCTTAGGTGGGAGATTGTTATATGTGAGATCAAATAAATTAAATTAATATAGTAGTCTATTTGATCTCACGTGGGAGATTGTTATATGTGAGATCAAATAAATGAAATCATAATTATGAAGTGTTTATCATAGTGGTTTTTGGGAAGTTTTAGAACCGTTTGAAACAGTTTATTTGTTGGACAGATTTTGGTCCGTTTTTGGGCTTATTTATCCATGTATTCTTGAGGAAGCATTGTTGGTTGTTCTAAGTTGTGGTGAAGTTTGATGTATATTTATTTTCTTTAATAAAAGAAGTTGTTGATCTTTCCCTGTGGTTTTTCCCAAGTTGGGATTTTCCACATAAATTTGTGTTGATTTATTTTTATCTCTGTTATTTTTCTTTTACTCTATAATTTATTTTTACGAACAGTTTTTAGGTTTATGTATATTTATTGACTGTTGTTAATTTCAAACAAAATCAAGAATTCAAACATCTAAAACAACTATTGTATCAATATTTGCATATATAATAGCTATCTATTAGAATTTGCATTTTGTGTAGCATGCTTTCAATCTTACTCAGAAATTGTTGAGTTAATATAATAGGGTTTGATTGTTATCAAGACAAGCTATGAATCTTATTGATCGATAACAATTCCTAAAGATTCTTTTGATCACTACCTAGGTCAAACATATAATACAAATAAATAGATTTATGACAAGTGACAACACATAATTCAAGGTCAAAAACTATAGAATTAGAGTCAACAAAAGTTTGGAACCACTCATGTAAGGATTAGGGATGTGAGCATAGTGATAACCCTTGACAAAGAGCATAGTTTTTCAAAGCCTTATTGATGCAAACATGATAACAAATTTCAAAGTCAAATCTTAAAGTGCGCATTTCAATGAATCTTCCTCGTTGCACACAAAGCTAAGAGCATATCTCTTTCTATATTAATTTTAGTAGTTTTTTAAGTACTTGGTTAGACTCAACTTCTTTACCTAGGTTAATATGATTATTGCTTCTTTTATTGTGTGTAATTAGCCCATAAATTTATTATATAAAGGGGGTTTTGTTTTCTCAATATAAATTGGTCAAGGCAACATCTTAAACCACTTTATTTTCTCGGGATTTAATTTTCTAGTTTTGTTTCAAATTTGACTTTTTTCTTCTAATTTTCATATTAAATTTGAAAGTTATATTGGGTTGCATTCATTTCGATTATCTTTTTATTTTACTCAGGTATCAACCTACCATCCACTTTCCACCAAGGAGAATCCCAAGACTATTTCCTAAAGTGATCTTGAATCAAGTTGAGGAAGTTATAGTTGATGATCTAAATATTATCACTTCTCTTTTCGCAAGGAGGATTCTTTTGACCATGATGTTTCATGTTGCACATATGGATAGGAAAGGCAACTCTAATTGTACAAATTCTTACATCAAATCTTACCAATTTGGGTAATGATACTAATCACTTGGATTTGATTGATGTCCTTCATAATTTGTTAATGACTAAGCATTATGGAATGTAAGCATTAAGGGGTACACATCAAATGATAAACTTGTTTAGTTGTTTAAATTGACTGTCTCCTCCTAAACCTCTCAAGCTTCTTCTTGCATCCTTCCTCCTAACAATTCTCCCACTCTAGCTATGCCATGTGTCTACCCATTACACTATATACCCATTCTTCATAGCTCCTATCACAAATCCTCTCCTTGTGCCCACCCTTCACATTCAACCCATCATTGTTTTCTCCTTTCATATTGTCACTCCACCTTAATCTTCGTTATTTTCCAATCCTACTCCCATAATTTATTATGTGAATACATCCTACACTATTCCTACTATTTATCCTAATGCCTATTCATCCACTATACATACTATCATGAAAATACTTGATGAGATGTATATTTCCCTTAATATCTTAGCCCTTAGTAATCAAAATAATAACACAAGGGAAATCAATTGCAATCCACTTTCATTTGATATTTTTTCTTGTTCATTTTAAGTGCAATTTGTGACCCCTCATTTTAAAATGTATAATTTTGAGAAGATATAGAAGATTGTGAGGCATCACACATACAATATAAGTTATTCATAGACCCATATATCCATTGGATACCACTTAAATAGCCACAAATGCCTCTAGTATACCTAAATAAGCTATACACATGTAAAATATCAAAATTCCATCAATAACAAAAGGGTTGGTAATTTTGAATTCTCATCTATTCGAAATATAGTAGAAAAAAATTACATTCATCTTACAGAAATATGGCATGTATTTAACATTCTCGATACACATTTAATTAGACAATATGGAAAAGTGTACCACCACAGAATGATGCCCTGTACGAATATGACGTATGGCGATCGCAGTTGGCACTAACAGTTCTTTTCTAATTTTGAATTAAAAATTGCGATACGTTTTATTACGCTTAGCGAGCGGGTGCTGTCACATTAACTGAAACAGAAGGTAGCGGAACTCATAATTTTTTTGAAACAGACACAAGAGCTATTAGATCTGCAATTTAGTTCTTCATTACTGCAGCTTTAATTAAATGCATGCAATTAAATAAATTATTATTATACATAAGTATATCTTTATTTATTTATTTTTCGTGGTGAAGAAATCAAGATAGATTGTGAGATCTTCTCTCTTCTCATATTCTCATTCTGGAATGTGATCAGAAACTTCCACTAAAAAAACCCCAAAAATGCAAAACTAAGATAAACTATTTCACAGGAAAAGCATTAAATACTACACTTACCCAAAAATAACCTAGGAAATTTTAATGCCGGCTTAATCATCTTAGAAGCAACTTGTTTTAGAACTAGGTTATGCAAACCTAAATAAATTAATCCATAATGCACAGGCACGAACAAGAATCGGAACTGAAAGGAATTGAGAAACAAAACTCTTAAAGAATTCGTCCGACAAATATTCTAGCTGAATTAAAATTTAGCCGACAATGACTGAGATCCAGTTCATCGAAACATTAAACCAAAAATATAGATCCAATTTAATTTCTTTAAAATAAAAAGCAAAACAAACCTATATTTGAATATATAAAAAATCTCTGTAGAAAGGATATCATCGATGATAGTATTCGACCTAAATCAGAGATGTACGCTATAACATATGTGCAAGATCGTGAGTTCAAATCCTATACTGATTCATTCATTTTGCCGCTGTTGTTTCAGGAAGGACCTGGTCCTGAAAATCCCCGTGCCCCTCATCGAAATTAAGCTGATAACTCATTTGATCGTAATGAAATCTCTTTGGCTTGGAATCGTAGATGCTTTTCGCGTCGGCTTTGCACCGCCGAACGAAGTGCTTCCATTTGGCGCGGCTGCAGCAGCCTCCGGCATAATCCTCCACCAGCGATTCAGACCATTCGCCGGCACGCCTCACACTGTTCCAGCCACTGCGCCACCACTTGTGAGAATCTGCATTCATGCTGATCGCGTCGGGCCTCGAGGTCGACCTCCTGACCTTGTGGAACCACGAGGGTTTCAGCAGGTAGCGCTCAGCTGAGGAATCATCCGAGCCGGAACAGCAGCAGAAAAATAATAGTAGGCTTGAGATTCTGGACTTGCGAGGGCGCGTATTTGTAAAGTCGTCCATCTTGGAGGAATTCGATCTCGCGACCAGGGGATTCGGGTACGAAGGACCGAAATAATTAAATATTTTTTCCGTTCAAAGATAGCTAATTGGTTGGAAGACGGCTGCAAGTTGCAGAGCAGACACAGGCTTTTCTCCTGTTACCAGTTGAATGCTAATGGTGACGCAGAAAATGACAAGTAGGTGCGAGGTTGCTTTGGTGTGGGTTTGAAGCCTAAATTAGGTATGCACATTTAAATACCTAACTGTCATATTTATGATTGAATAATATTTTAATGAATATATTATTATTATTATTAGTCACTGCCCTCCTAGGGTAGTTATTGTAATCAATACAAATAATTGATTGGACTTAATCAATCAATTATATTATTATTATTTTTAAGTTTTAATATATTTTATAAATGATAAAGATATTATTTATTTTAAATATTGATTCACAAAATTTGAGATTTTATCATGCTTTCACATTATTTATGTAAATATATAATTTAAATATTAATTTAGTGTTTAAATTTCAACTCTATTGATGATTCATGTTTGGTTGAAATGATATTGACAATTAATTAATTGTTTCAAGGCAAGATAACTCAAATAGAGTGTCAATGTTGCAAGGGTCAACATAAGGAATACCAATGGTCTATTTTTAACGGAGTCACATGATGAAACATGTGATGGAAGCATTAGAATTTGATATATGATATTGACAATTAATTAATTGTTCCAAGGCAAGATAACTCAAATGGAGTGTCAATGTTGCAAGAGTCAACATAAGGAATACCAATGGTCTATTTTTAATGGAGTCACATGATGAAATAGGTGATGGAAGCATTAGAATTTGATATCGACCGCTTTTAGAAAAATGAAGGCAAGGAAGAATATGAAGGAGGGTTGTTTGAGGGGTGTATTTGAAAAATTGAAAATTGTTGTGGAGGCATTTTAGAGGGTTAATTTGTTGATGGGTTTTATGAGAAGAAGTGGAAACCCTAATCAAATATTTTATTCTTTGCTTAATGAGCCCCAATTTGTCTTTTTTCATTCTTTGCTCTTCTCGTTGTGTTATAGGCGATGTTTCTAGCATGGAGGCAACCACGAGATTCGAATGAGTTTAGCATGTAAAGGGCAATTACCACACAACAATGTTAGAAGTTTTTATTGGTTTTCATATTTTCTTGTTTGTTTCAAAGAGTAACAATTATTAAAAAAGATAATTAATACACTTGTGTTTGTTTATAAGAAACAAGGCAAATGCAAAGAACATGGTAGATTTTAACCATGGCAAGCAAAATAAAGGAGTTGGGGAAGTGAGATTATTTCTATTTTTGGTGGAATGTGATGAGTTTCGTGAAGGGGTTACACCTTAGTGGAAAAGTTATCATGGTCCTATGGCCGAGACATAGCCCCCATAAGAGTCACACCCTTTAGAGGGGTTATGAACCTATGGTGAGCATCACTCGCATAAGGTTTGTGCCCCATTCTTTTTTTGTTTTTATTTTTTATTTATTCCTAATAACAAATTTGAAATTAATATCCTATATACTTGCTCTTATGGTTAGTTTATCATTTAGGTCCCTTATATTTTAGGTGCATGAACACTTCTAAAAATTGGTATTTGTTTAAGCAACTTGAGTTTTGGATGATAGTCAACTTGTACTTATTATGTTATTGAAGCATTGGAGTAAAAATTACAATGTTAAACAATTTTAGAGTTAGTCGTGCTCAATTTAGTGCTATAGCTTATGAAAGTATGATAAATTTTATGAAGATGAACAATATGCAAAATATTATTGACATTGGATTGACAATGATGTCCACATTTAGAATATTTTTATTGTAAGGATGCTTTGAATAAAACTTTGAACAATGCAAAGGATGTGTATATTTGTCAGTTGGCTTCCCTACTAACAACCATTTAATTGTTATAATTGTTGTTTAACATTTTGTGAGTTTATAGGGTTCATAATACAATGTACACAAAATAATTCTTAAATGTGTTCCAATAATAGAGCCTTTGGTGCACAAATTTGTCAATTGCCTTCCCTAATAACAACTATTTTACAATTATAATTCTTTATATAACATTGTATGAGCTTTATAGGATTCATAATAAGATATTCATATACTAATTTTAAAATGTGATGCATAACAAAGACTATCTATTAACACCACTTATTATTAATTCTATTTTCAAACATGTTGCAATAGCAAGGACCAATCACTATGTGACACTTGTTTATGGGGATTAATTTATGATAATTAGATTGAATTTTATAATATAAAATTTAATTAAAAAATATTTGTGAAAGATTTAAAATCTAACATATACATTTTTATCGTATATGGGTTAATCTTATATTACTTAGAATTGTAATATGATGATTATGAATGTTCATGTTATGGATTTATTTCTTATATCATAAATTTTAAGGCATGTAAGTCCATACCTTACACTCTTACACTTACATTTATGACATTTAGCAAAAACTATTGATAATCTATATGTCATGATTTAATCTCAATTTCACATTTAAATCTTGGATTCTAGGTGGATCTATCACATCACAATAAGTGGTCAATAAAATCAAATTCAATATCACATCAAACAATAGATAAGCACCCTATTCTCTTGTTATATCTTTATTTCTTATTTCTTTATTATTAAATACCGTAGTTACAAGAGACACAGGGTACAGGGTATTGGTACTAGTACGGGGATGGGGACGCCAATCAAATTAGGGTACGTGAATTAAATGAATAAGGAGACGACTATTTTATATGTAAATGATTCACTAGAAATTTTGGGTACAGGGACAGGTACGTTGTCTGTGTTCCCATAATGGAGAACCCTGGCAACTATATTAAATACTCAACCCTTCTCTTTAACCCCTTCTCTCATGTTCTAAGTTTGATCTGATTTATTAATAATTAGCATTTAACTTATATCACTTTAGCATAGAAAAAAATATAACTTTCACGTCATCCTTTATGAATTTTTATTTTACTTTTTTCATAGTATGCATTTTCTTTTTATTCTATTGTGTTTAGCTTTGCATTCCTAATAAGCTCTTTAAAAACCCTAAGGTCCCCTTTGATGAAGCACTAATTTAAATTCTTGCCTTGCCACCATGAATATTATGACCATGATACCTTTATTGATAATGTTGAAAGTCAAAAGAAACACAAGATTATTGATGAATTGACATCTTTACACAATCAACTTGTTACAATAGATGATGATATATATGTCTATTTTTTTATGCTCATACTAAGATACTTTACTGAATAACATAACATGGATACAATTAAGGATATAGAGAAAATTATTGAAGATTCATAATCTCCTCGTATATTGGACATTACCCCATGTCCTTCCCAACCCCCAGGTTTTATCCATCACTGACCTACAGTAAATTTACTTGGGAGCTCCCACCCAACTCCTGCTTTGACCAGTCATATTCCCATGGTCGCTTCCACTCTCCATTTGACCACTCATATTACAACTATTACTTTTTGTTTTCCCTTTGGCCACTCATATGCTTATTTTCATAATATGGCACATAAAAGCTTTAGTGAATTCCTGATATAATTTACCTGAGGAATGGCAAGGCTTCGTTCAAAACATTCCTCGATGACAGCAAGGGGTACAGCCAGTCTTATATTGCACTCTGCCATCAATGCAAAGCTTTGAGGAGAGCAGAACCTTCAATCCTCATTAATAGATCTTAAGAAAGACTATGTGAGCTCTTCTTCAATGGGATTTGAAATCCTACGGAGCTGTTGCAGACCTGCAGAGACCTAAATAGATGCAAGAAAAAATAGTAAACAACACAAAACAGGCTTTCTGAGTGTAACTGATGAGCAATTGCAGATAAAGCACCTAGATAGAAAACATATCAATATATCTGTTCCATCTTTTGGTAATAGAAATAATAGAAGTGTCCAGAAATATGCAGAAAAGTAAAATTGCTCCTAAAACAACTGTGGTGCAAACAATTCTTCTTAGGATGTCTCCCGATATGCAGAACACCATTTTGTTCATATCATGTAATTATTACAGTCCATGAGACCACAATTTTTGGGCTTTTTTGTCAAACAGTTACATGTTCCTTGTCTATGCTTCCACATTTTGCGTACATGTCTACCAAGGCACTAGCATCTACAACATCTGAGAAAAGTACACTTTCAATTATCTATGTCCTGTTGTGAATTTCCCATTTAAGCAGATAGTGGGCCTAGAAGTCTGAGTATAAATCTGAATAGCAGATAAAAATGGTACTTACTACTTAATACTCAAAAACAGTGTTGCTTCCATTCAACAAAATCGGTACTCTAGCACCATAAGTGCTCCAATCATTGAACAAGTGTCATGTCCCCTATTTCTAAAAATAGCCTTTTTTTTAAATAGCAGTTCCTATTTTTAGTAAGTTCGGTTATCCAGAAATAGTGATCAGGACCTGTCAGATTAATCATGAAATATTTTATTTATGGTCTAAATATTCAAATCAGACTTTTTGGAAAGAGAATAAATTAAAATTAAAAATCATATATGCCAAGGAGGGCGTGAGTTTTTGGTGGTTTCCAATATTTTTATCACTTGCCTTTTTGAAACTCAATTACTTGCAATAAAATCAACACTTTCTCTCCAAAGTTCATTGGAGGATTTTTACAAAGGAAAAAGGCAATTACTAATTGCAAGTTCCAAGATACTTTCCTTCTTGGTGTGGGAGTCTTTTGGGCGCCAAAAATCTATCTTCATTAAATTTCAGATTTGTATTAAATTTTATTGTGGGATATTACAACAAGTTGCACAGATCACCAAGAGTGAAGAAAGGCATACATTCAGCCTTAGATACCCTCAACCCTTTTGAGATTGTCTACAACAATAGTACATTGTTCTGATTACTCAACAAATGACCCCACAGTGAAACTCCTAGAGCTCTAAACTAGCAAACTTTCTTTTGTTAATAAAATAAGGAGGTCGTCAAAACATACAAAGAAAGTCAGACCGCCTAGAAAACCTAATCTATAAGAGAAATCTGCCAGCTAGGTCAAGCACTCAATGATCCCTTTGCTCTGCTCCCAGTCTGCTAATATTAATATCTACAGCCAAGACTAGATTGGAAGCAAAGCAAAGGGATTTAGATCACTCAAGAACTCACAAATCTAGATAATATAACAAAACTAGGAGAATTTACTTTAAAACCAAACACACATATAAAAACATCGAATTGAACCAAGTAGATAAACTTTGATATGTCCTACAAACCAATTTGCGCTTCAATCTCATCTCATCTATAATTTGGGAAGAGGTTGTAACATATGGTTAAGAATTTCTAGTAAGATTTCATGTCTAATTTTAGTTAACCAATTTTCCCTTCAATCTCATCTCATCTCAATCTCATGTCCTACAAACCAATTTGCCAATCAAATCTTTATTAGAAATTCTTGACCATATGTAATACAAAGTTTTAAAGTTTATCCCATTTTTTCCCCGGAATGGGAAGAGGCTGTAACAATCCTACTGGGAAAGTATGTTCCGCCTTATTTTGTTGACACATAGTACATTACCTAAAAAAATGGACATCATATTTTAGGCCCTTCCAAGAGAACCTTTCTCGAACTTGCTTGTAGGTTTTAAAGTATCTCGTGTGTCCCGCCAATGGTGTCTTATGAACAACCCTCAAGAAGATCTCCTTTAGTTTTGATTCAGGTACTAGGTAGATCTTATTTTTATAATAAATGATGTCATCGACTACCTTTGTATTGGTCATCTTGAACTCGTCCCTCCATTAGTTCACATGCAAAAGTGTTTTTTGAATATTCTACTAATAGATGTGCTTTCCTATCAATGGAGATTTTGGATAATGAGCAAATGGTTGGTTTCCGAGATAGGGTATCGGCCACCATGTTCCACTTTCCTTGTATATATTCAATATCAAAGTCGTATGCTTGGATCTTACTAACCCATTTTTGTTGTCGTTCATTCAGATCTTTTTGCTCCAACAAGTATTTCAAACTATTATGATCTGTCCATACTACAAACTTTCCACCAACTAGATATTGTCGAAACTTGGTCAATGCATGCATTATGGCAAGCATTTCCTTGTCATATATAAAGTACAATCTTTCATTGTCTTTCAGTTTCCTACTTTCAAAAGCGATAGGGTGACCATTTTGCATCAAGACTACCCCAATTCCTTCTCCTAATGTGTCGCATTCTAGCACAAAGGGCTGATTGAAATATGGTAGGACAAGAATTGGACAAGTGTTCATGATCCCTTTCAACTTATCAAATGCTCGTTGTGCCTCATTTGTCCATTTAAATGCCCCTTCTTGGTTAGACTTGTTAAGGGGGCCCAAGTTGGGAAAACCCTTTAACAAACCTTCTATAATAACTACACAACCCATAGAAACCACGCAATTCTATGAGGGTCTTTGGTGGTGGCCAATCTAGAATGGCTTGAATTTTCTCTTGGTGCACTTGAACTCCCTTTGCACTAATGATGTGGCCCAAGTATAGAATTTTGTGTTAATGATATAGCAGCTTCGGTAGCTCCTTCCAACTCAGCTCCTTCGTGGAAATATAATTGAATGATAGCCGTTGGCTATTCAAGTTATATTTATTATTATTATTGTTTATCTTCATAGCCGACATGAGAAGATATGAATTCATCTTGAAGACATTTAATGTGTGTTCATTATCTTGAGCCGACCTCTTGAAGAGGCGCCTATATTCACTGTGGCCGTCATATAATGTGGGCGGACTTCAGAGATGCAATCTCTGTAGGCGACATGAAGGTCGTTCAGCTCCCGCTTGTTTATCTCTCTGCTTGTCATCCATTGCTTGATTAGCTAGAGCGTGATGGGTCAATTTCTACTTGATCATGTCCTCTGCTATAGTGCGAACACATGTGACAATAAAGTGCGAACTTGTCGAGGTTTATCAGTGAATTTACCAGATCGATGATATTGATAAGGTGCGAACTTGTCTGAGATTTATCAGCGAATTTACCAGATCGGTGATATTGATAAAGGGCGAACTTAGCTATCATTCCAGTGTGAACACAGCTGATGATAAAGTGTGAACTTGGCTGATATTAAAGAGCGAATATATCAGTCCAGAGATATAAATCAAGTGCGAACTTTCTAGAGATTTAAGTG
Organism: Sequoia sempervirens; assembly: GCA_007258455.2. NCBI lineage: Eukaryota > Viridiplantae > Streptophyta > Pinopsida > Cupressales > Cupressaceae > Sequoia > Sequoia sempervirens. Next base: position 172,177,340 of record VDFB02168118.1, read on the forward strand.
CGAATATAACAAGCAAGTGCGAATCCAGAATACAAGGTCTATCATTGCACAGTGTTGAGCTAACACAGATTGAAGACAATCCAGTGCATAGATTGAAGACCTTCAAGTGCAAAGTGAACAATACCAGATCTGTGTTCTGATGTTGCCAGGTGTGATCTAGAGATTGTTATCTGTCATTCATTATTGCCAGGTACTGCATATCGGTCTTGTGTTAGACCTCATTGTAATTTGTAAAAATTGCCTCTGTTGCATCAAATATAAGAGAGATCTTTGTTGTTGGGTTTTTCTCCCTCAAGAGGAGGGTTTTCCCAGGGTATATGCTGTGTTATTTTGTCTGATTTTGAATTATTTTTCTGTGCATTTAATCTGTTCACCTAAATTTAACATGGTATCAGAGCGGTTTGAGGATCGTGATCAGATTATTGCCAATCAGCTTACCTTCTATTGCTCACTCATCCTACTCAGTCAAGATGTTGAATGGTTTGAAGGTTGAAGACAGACTCGAAGGTGCAACTAATTTCACTTCATGGAGATTTAGGATCATGCTCACCTTGCGTGAAAATGAATTGGGTGACTTCTTGGAGCCTAGCATTTCTGAACCTGAGGAGGCAGAAGAAAAGGAGTGGCTGAAGAAAGACATCAAAGCAATGAAGATTCTGGTTGACTCAGTCAAGGATCATATTGTACCTATCATTTCTAAGTTGAAGACAGCAAGAGATATGCTCAAGACCTTGGAAGAGATGTACGAAGTCAACAATACCAGCCGAGCCCTTGCACTAAAGCATCAATTGCATCATGTGAAGATGTCAAAGGGAGAGTCTGTTACTGCATACTTCATGAGAATTTCAAATTTGAGAGACCAGCTCTCTACAATTGGGAATATAGTTGATGATAAGGATTTAACCATGCTCGCCCTAAATGGGCTGCCTTTGTCTTGGGAATCCTTCATTCAAGGAATCAGTGCAAGATCGAAACTGCCTAAGTTTGATCGCCTAAGATCTGATTGCATTCAAGAAGAATCAAGGTTAGTGGCAAGAGGCGTTGGTCAAAGTTCAAAGAATGAAGACATTCATGTTCTCGCCTCTCTTGTCTCAAAGAAGAAAGGAAAAGATGGAAAGAAAGGTTTCTTCAAAAGGAATCGGGACAAGGGAAACAATGATGCACCTCCATCCAAGAAGAAGAGGGATATGTCCAAGATACAATGCTTTAGATGTGATGAGTTTGGGCACTTCGCCAAGGATTGTCCAACTAGGCCTAATCAGCATGCTTCATTTGCGGACACGGATAAGTCCTCTCTTAGAAGGACTCTAGAGAATTTCTATTTTGAATCATGGGCTTGTGTTCAAACCGTAAAAGTTGTATGTTGATCTGTGCTTAAAATTCAACGAATCTTGCAGAATAGATAAGTATTCCTTGTTTGTTAAGCTGTATGTTTTATTTTGGATCTTGTGTGATTAGTATAAGGAGATTGTTATTTCTCTTGAATTGTGATTTCTAGGACAAAGATTCTTTGAAGATTTCAAATTATCTATTGTGAGTTGATTCATACTAATCATGTAGATCCTTGAAGTATGACTTTGAGATGAAATAAAGAAAAGAGAAGAGATTTGCATTTTCGTTGTGATAGGTTGATCACATTGATATCTTTCTCCAATGCATGCTTTGAGATAGAATCTTGAACTCTTGAGAGAGTTGATTCTACATGCTAACCGCTTAATGCATTCAAGAAATCTGTAGTTGTGCAAATTATTCTTTTGTTGTGCAGAGTTAGGCACTCTCGAGAGGAGTAAAAGATGAACGAAAGAGTTATATCAAAAACCTTATAGAGATAAGTTCTTTACCCCTTTAGTTTGATCTTTTGATATATTTCTCCTTCAGAATGATTTGCTTATTCATGTTCTAACATTAGGCATAAATTCTTATGTGTTCATACTATAACTTGAGATAGCAAAAACTGTATGATTCTAGTCTTGATAATCATAAACTGTTGGTAATCTCTCCCTAAATGCTTTGTGAACAGCTAGAAGCTGGAAAGTGATGAGAGATTGCTTAAGCGATGAAAAGATTGAGGCATCTTACGAGGAAGTCATGCCAACCAAAGGAATGATCAAGCATAAAGTCACAATTTGCAGCCATGAGACTGAGTTGGTGGCTAGAGGGAGTTCACTTCCAGAAGACTTCTTTGCGAGTTCTAAAGCAGGGATCAAGAGGGAGTTTTGTAACTTACTGAGAAGAAGTAAAGGTTGCAGCATTGCAAGGCCAAGTATATAAAGATTCAGAGGGAGCCTACTAAACCTATAGAAGATGATTGTGCTGCAGATCAGAAGGGAACCTCTAGCGATTGCTTCAGTTGAGTTCCGCTATGATTTCCTGGTGCAGCAGGAAGCAGTCTTCTGTGGCACTGAGTACAGAGAAGGCCGAGTACATTGCAGCCTGTGTGGCAGCTCGAGAAGCAGTGTGGCTTCGTAAGCTCCTGGCAGGATTGGTTGGACAATCAATGGAGCCTACTATTATTCATGGTGAGTTGTGTGAAGCCCTCTGTCAATCCTGTGTTTCATGACAGCTCCAAGCATGTTGAGATCCAAATTATTAGGAAGAAATTTTATCTGAGAGTTAGAATTACATCAACAACAGTGGCGTGAGGATAGGAATCAAACTTCTCACCCTAGCTTCTTGAAGGACAAAGTTATACTTCAGACAAGCTTAGTATAGGTGGAGAATCCATTGCTGTTGATGTAAGTCTAGAGTGTAATTAAGAGCCTTACTTAATGGAGTTCTTCTCTGTAGAAGTTGAGAGTCGGGAAATCACTTATTATGCATTTCTTACCTTGGCGGAAGGAATTTGGGGTAAAAACCCTTATTTCCACCCTCTGGTGAGTCATGGTAGATGTCTCTAGTAGCTATAGACTCCATGACCTTATGTTATGCACTTGTGTTTTCACCCTCAGGAAGCCATAGAGTAGAGAATCACATTGAGGAGTGACAACATCAACATAAGTGATGAACTCTTGTCACTTACTATTGCATTTCTTGTGGCAAGGAAGAATTTGAGGTGAAAGCCCTCGTTTCCACCCTCTGAGCTGAGTCATGGTGGATGTCATGTGTGTGACTCCATGACAACATCACGTGAGAGAGTCTGTGATGATCTTCTTGTACTTCACCCTCTGGGAGAGCCATGGTGAAAGTCACGATGAGGTGACAACATCACGCAAGTGATGAACACTTGTGCATACTACACATGGGTATAGCCATGATGGTTGGTATCACATTGAGGTGATATGCTTTCACAATGAGGTAATAAGCTCCTTTCTATACATGGGTATAGCCATGGTGGTCAATACCACAATGAGGCGATATACCATTTCACACATGGATGTAGCCATGATGTTCGTTATCACATTGAGGTGATACTTCTCTCTTTATATCTGATTGCAGGCAATGATGGCTGATGGATCTCATGTTGAGATGACTTTGTATTATGCAGCTGGAAGTTCTCTCCCTAGCTGAGAGGGAGTGTTAATGATATAGCAGCTTCGGTAGCTCCTTCCAGCTCAGCTCCTTCGTGGAAATATAATTGAATGATAGCCGTTGGCTATTCAAGTTATATTTATTATTATTATTGTTTATCTTCATAGCCGACATGAGAAGATATGAATTCATCTTGAAGACATTTAATGTGTGTTCATTATCTTGAGGCCGACCTCTTGTGAAGAGGCGCATATATTCACTCAAGCCGTCATATAATATTGAGGCCGACTTCAAGAGATGCAATCTCTTATTAGGCCGACATGAAAGATTAGTTTCAACTCCCACTTGTATATATATACAGCTTGTCTGTCCATTGCTTTGATCAGCTAAGAACGTGATCAGTCAATTATATACTTGAGTGCGATCTCAACTGCTATACTAGTGCGAACACATCTGACAATAAAGTGCGAACTTGTCTAAGATTTATCAGCGAATTTACCAGATCGATGATATTGATAAGGTGCGAACTTGTCTAAGATTTATCAGCGACTTTACCCAGGGTCGATGATATTGATGGAGTGCGAACTTTATGCAAAGGATTTACTCAGTGAATTTACGGATCCCGGTGTGATATTGATAAAAGGCAGACAGCTATCATTCAGTCACGAACCTGGCTGATGATAAGAGAATTAAGCTTGGCTGATGTAAAGCCGAATATATGGTCAGAATATAAATCCGTGAACACAGGAGATTTAAGTCTGAATATATTGAAACAAGATCGAGGGTAAAGGTCTATCGTACACGCGATTGAGCTAACCTGAGGTTAGAGACAATCCGATTGGCATGATTGAGATTATTAAGTGCAAAGTGAACAATACCAGATCTGTGTTCTGATGTTGCCAGGTGTGATCTAGAGATTGTTATCTGTCATTCATTATTGCCAGGTACTGCATATCGGTCTTGTGTTAGACCTCATTGTAATTTGTAAAAATTGCCTCCGTTGCATCAAATATAAGAGAGATCTTTGTTGCTGGGTTTTTCTCCCTCAAGAGGAGGGTTTTCCCAGGGTATATGCTGTGTTATTTTGTCTGATTTCGAATTATTTTTCTGTGCATTTAATCTGTTCACCTAAATTTAACATTTTGGTCATACCGAACTCACACTTAGATGCTTTGGCATATACGGATTGTGCTTCCATGATTCCCAAAACTTCATCCAAGTGCTTTAAATGATCTCCCATGTCTTACTTTATATGAGTATGTCATTGAAGAACATGAGCAAAAAACCGTAGCTGCTTATTAAATGTGATTCATACAAGATTGAAATGTGGTTGGTGTGATGGTCAAGCCAAAAGGCATAACCAAAAACTCATAATGGCCAAAATGACAACAAAAAGCGGTCTTGTGGATGTCTTGTTCTCGAACTCTTATTTGGTGGTAGCTCGACCTTAGGTCTATTTTTGAGAAATAAACTGCACCATGCAATTCATCCAATAGTTCATCAATCTTGGGGATTAGATGTCGATTTTTTATTGTTTTCTTGTTTAAGGCTCAATAGTCAATGCACATTTGGAGAGTTCCATCCTTTTTCTTTACTAACACCACAGAAGATGCAAATGGACTAGAGCTAGGCTGTATATGTCCCATTTCTAGTAACTCCTTGATACATTTCTCAATTTCATCCTTGACCTTCTTGGGATGTTGGTATGGTGTGGTGATGATAGGCTTTGCACCCTCTTCTAACTCAATGGTGTGTTCAAATCCTCTATTTGGTGGCCTCCCTGGTCGTATGTCCCAAAAAACTAGACCATGCTTATCCAAGATTGGTTGTAAGTCATTATGATGATACTTAGGCTTGTTGCTCAATGATTTGGAGAAAACAAGACATTGTGCGGCCCAATCTATATCTCCATGCCTAAATATGCTCTCCATCCTTTTGGCTAATACTACTAGAGGAGCTCCATCAAATAATCCCCTAAACACCACTTTCCTACCATTCACCTTGAACTTGAACTTCATTTTTTGAAAGTTTTGTGAGTACTTAATAATGGATATCATCCATTGGATACCAAGTATAGCATTGGTATCACCCAACTCCACAACATAAAAATCATCGATGACTATGTAGTCACCAATTCTAAATTTCAATTTTGTTACCTTTGTTGAACAAGACATTTGGTAGCCATTACCAATCACTAAAACCATGCATGTCAGCGTTTGGGGAGTCCTTTCTTGTGATGATTTGAATCAATGTGAGATTATAGGTATCCACTATCAATTCAGCACCTATTATCTTTTTCCTTGCAATACACCCACGAACTTTAAGGTTAGATCTTGGAGTTCGGGTCCTGAGTAATAACTGGTCCTTTTTCTTGGGTGAGATCATACCTTTGTTGGTTCTTCATCAATTTCATCTTATAAGCTTTCTTAGATCCAGTTGTCTTCTTCATGACAGCTATTGACAACCTCGATGCTGATGAACCTTCCCCTATAGGCATCTATGTCCAGATCCCAGAGTTCTTTGCCAAGTAGAATGAGAGTTTTCTTCCTCCGCTCTGTCTAATTTCTTCACCCAATTTTGTTTCTTCTTTTGCATGTTCTTTGGAAGGGTTTGCTTTGTCTTTTGGAATGGTGATCCACTGATGTGAATTTGGTGACTGCTGTACAGTCCATATCTAGCCTTCTGGTGCTGTAGAATACTAGGGTTGGGAAGCTTTAACCCGCCAGAGGATCCATTAAGAATAATCCCTTCGATAGAACAACCAACCTTCTTTTGGAAATGTCGGTGACCAATACAAAAAATCTTTGGAAGTTTGCAATATATTCATTGATGGTTCCCCATTGCTTTAGTTGTGCCAATTCTTTAAAGTGGAGCTCGAGTTCCTTGTTGTCAAACCTCTCTATTAGTTCTCTGTGAATTCCACATATGAAGTTATTTGTTCATGGCCCATGGTGCCACCATTCATGAGCCACCCCGTCTAGATGTAGAGCAGCATTTTTGATTGCTTCGTTCTCCAGCATTGGGTTGAGTTGGAAGTATGTATTTTGAACCCACGCACGTGTTGTGGTCTTTCCTAAACCATCAAAGTATGGCAAGCTAAGATTACCAATTTAAGATCATTGTAATGGTCTCTATTACCCTTGTTGGGAAAATGCCTCATTCTTAGGTCCATGTAGTCTCTTAGGGACATATCTGTTTGTAGTCCCCCATCTATCCAATCTTGGCAGAACTGATCTTGTAAATCTACAAATGTAGGTTCATTGCCTTCTTGATGTTCCACTCTAGGTGGGAAAGTAGGTATCATGGGTCTAGAACTGGTTGTAGTAACACGACAATTTGGAGTTCTATTGTTGATTGAATTGTCTTCATTGCCTCCACTATTGCCACCTTGGTTGTTATTGTTATTTGTATTTATCATGACTTGAGTCAATGTGTCCAATAATTGTGTCATTCGTTGTTGAGTAGTTCTTTGTTCTGCCATGAATTGATCCATACAGTCGGTGATATCTCCTCTATCTCCCATGTTTATGCCTCCTTGTTTACTACTCCGAGATTCAGGCCTATTAGGGCTGGTATTTAATGATGATCCTTGGTGAATACCCAAGATATCGGAAGTTATTTTTCCTTTTGAAGCCCAGGCAGGTTCCCACTGTCTTCTTATCTCCTTGTTATAATATCTTCTCTCCCTCTCACTCATAAACCTTCACAGGCTGGTAGGTTTACCAGCACTGATACAAATTGTAATGTCCCTTGTAGAGTTACCTTAAATTTTGCCTTCAACCTTAAGATATCAAAATATGCCAAAGAGCCAATGCTTAAAATTGTAATGTCCCTTGTAGAGTTACCTTAAATTTTGCTTTCAACCTTAAGATATCAAAAAATGCCAAAAAACCAATGCTTTTAAGAGAGGGTAAAATGGTTATAGACCTCTACTATGCACTTTGATTTACTTAAAGAACAACTCTAGCTTAACTGATTAGCACTAGTCCTGGCTATTGGACACTTATATATTAATAGGAGAAAGTATTATGATGCCACATTTCTTCTATGAATTCTGAATAAGGAAGTCTGATTCGATTATTGGTTCAATAATGAAAAATTGACAAGAAAATATAATCATTGTTTCTGACTTATTACTTCAAGATCATGCGTTGAATGTGTAAGAGGCTTAGACCTCTATCTGATCGCTGTTCCTCATTTGATCTTTATACTCCTGTGATTTCCCCTTAGCTATGTCTGAATATTGGCTGATTACTTATGCATCCATTAGCCTTGTAATAGGTGATCGATAAGCCACCCTCACTTGGCCTGTTGTAGGCTCTTGAGAGCACTTGTGATCTGAGTTTTAGAATATGAATTTCTGCCCATCTTCTATACTTCAAACAACCCCTTATATATACCTTCAACATACCTCAGCATAAGGGATGTGTTGCTTCATGATGGAGGTCGGCTATCTTTAGTAAATTTAATTTATTTTTTAACTCCTTTTAATTCCAGCACTACCTCTTATTATAATTGCTGTCACACATTAATGTAATCACAGCTATTTATTAATCACCTCTTTCATGAATAAATCACTCCTATTTATATCAATTGCTCCCCACTTAAATTGCTCGCTTTATAACATATAACATCACTGCTTTTATATTATTTACTACCCATTAATCATTGCCTAGTTATTAATGGAATCGTTGCCTCTTAATAAACAAGTCACTGCCATGTATTTAGATGAGGTCGTCTGTCTTTCAATAATTAGCAATCAAATGGGGTTATACAGGCTACAAGGGTGATAAGGTTGCACAATACCAAGTTATTGCATAGGATTCTGAGACCAGTATTGTCTTTCCAAACAGCAAGGGTAATCTCAATACTAATTCTACTTTTACATTGATTTCTAGAGGTGTAGCTCTTTAAAGGTGTCTAATAATGCTGATTTAGTGTCCAAAACTGTCTCCTTTCCTTCACATCTCCCCCCTTTTAAGATTCACTGGACACTTACCCACTCCCGTTTGCACTGAACTAACTACAACTCTCTTTCATCCCCATCCATGAAGATTGGTTCTCATTTCAAGCTATTTGATAAATCCCTCTAATTTTAAGAATCTTATCATCCACCACCTGCAAGGATCAAACTGCCAAACCTATTTGAAGCCAGTCTACCAAATAGTCAGCCTTCTTTGAAATTAACTTCCACCTTGCCGTAGACAATATAAATGATACACTAAATGACTTCATGAAGGCTATTGAGCTGCAGCATAAGAAGCAAGATTTAAGAATAGAACTCCAATTTGCTGCTTCAAAACCTTCAAGGTATTAGAAAGAATCAATGAGCTATCGTCACATGTCTCAACAAGCAGGAGGGTTTGGTCACCCTTAGAAACTGCTACCAGAGAGTATCCTCAATAAAACTAAAGCTTTTGAAAGGATTCTAAGTGCTCAGAAGATCCTGAGGCACAACACAGTAGTCAACTGGCATACAACAAAAAGAAAACAACTCCAGGAACTTTCCTGCTAACAATCTTCTTGGGAATATAGATCAATGGAACTAGTATCTGAACAGCCAAGGTGAAGGGCATGCTGGCTAGGTTTGGGGCCCTGAAGGCCAACTACATTGGCTCTAACAATGGCAAACGACTTTGCAACCCTGCTCGCAACAACTATTAAGTGTCAAACTTCATTTCTCCTGGTTTCTCTTCAGTTGCTGCCTTACCAATATATTTCGGCTTTTCCCCTGTTATATGTGTTGCTTTAAACAGACTTCTACATGCTTTTTGTGTCTGTACTATTGTTAGTTTTTGTACCAGCACAAAGATTTAAGTGTTCTTTCTCACCCTCTTTTGGGCATCTATAAGGTTCCCCTAGAAGCTGGTGCTTGAAAAGGGTTTCTGAACTTTTCTTTATATATAATATACTATTGTTTTTCTTTACTAAAAAAAGAAACTAGAGCCTTGGAATCTCTTATAGTCAGGATTTTAGGTGGACGCCTTGGTTGTGTATTTATGGCATGGCCTCAAGATTTCCATATTATGTTTGGAATGATTGAAAATCCATAATAGACCAATATAAGGCTGGATCTGATATTCATATATCCTAACAGGATTTCATTGTTCTCTTATACACTATGATGGTCATTTTTGCCATTTGGGCCCCTCTGCCTTCTCTTGCTCCTTTCTCTGTCACTTTTGGACAATCAAACTTCCAATTGAGACTATGGGCCATTAGCATGTCCTTTGGCTCGGAGGTTTTGTTTGATACCTAAAGAACAAAAAGAATTTACTAAACAGTAAGGAACCATAATATGATTGAGACCCTCATCCCCCATTTGAATGATTGATCCCATGCAAGGCTTAGTATGGGAATGATTAATTCTAGCAGGACCGTACTTTTATGTAGATCATATCTACATGCAGAACATATATAAATATAGAGCTTTTTTTATTGAAATGAGAGAAAAAAACGAGATTGCTCTCGAATCAAAATTCAGTCATTCACATTACACCCCAAACTATTACAAAGTATTGACATTATAATGCCATTTTTCCCGTATGAAATTATGGGAATATAACTACCAAAACCTAATTCATTTATTAAATTAACAATAGCATGTTAATTTATTTATTTAACTATATTACTTAACTATTTATGTCAAGTACTGAATTCGAACACCCCCCCTTAGTACTGACATAGATAAAAACTTGAAATTAGTACAAATATTCTTCGTCACTTTGATGGGGAATTTCTTCATCACTTGAATGTGGTCCTTTCCCATTCCACATTCAGGGCAAAGAAATCTCAATGGCAACAGCAAATACTCCAACAAATAATTTGGCGTATGCCTTCCCAGATAATAGAAGAGATGTATTGTTGAGTCACCCAGCCACATTAATACCATATATGGATCATACCGAAACATTGTTTATAGCCACAACGAGCAAATGCAAATCCATTGATAGTTCTAGCACATAGCATGGAAAGGTTCCCATCACCAGTGTTGAAATTAGAAATTTCAAGCAGAATTATAGAAGCAACAAATGATTCAATTCAAATAGTACGTGCTGTTGTTTCTCTTTTTCAATCAATACACTTTACATATTTATAGGATTCTTAAATCCTATTAATCAAGAACCAACACAAACGACATCCCTAAATATATTGAGTTGTTTTAACTACTCAATTACAAACAAACATTTCTATCACTATTATAACAAAATCTAACGAATATTTAATTTTAATACTATGTGAGTTATTACTTTAACTCACTTTACCTCACACACTCTATCCCATGTGAACACTAATTTCCAACATTCCCCCCCTTAGTGTGAACATGGTATGAACTCACACCCTTCATCTACAGTATGCTCATCCCTGTGGCATGTCCAACTGACTCGTGATCTTGATCCAAAGAAAGGCTTTCTCCTCCCATGGTTTTAAACAGGCTTACCACAAACATTGACGTGAACAAGAACCTCCACCCTCTTCCCACCTCGTGTGGTTTTCTAGATCCTCCCACAAACCCTTTCAAGATCCATCAACTGCATTACACTGATGCTTTTATTCGCCACTATGCTTGTACATCAAGGAAGTTAGAGAAAGCAACATACAAATCACAAATCTGAAAAACCCATACTAGAAATGGTTTCACATTACATTCCATAAGAACACAATGTTCTTAATTGTTGTTACTGTTGTCGATCGCTGCCACTCAATCTCAAACAGCATAGACAACTGCCATTGCCACTGCCACTAGAAGCTTCCTTTTGACTTCAACCGTTTTGGCTCGAAATGGGAAAGGAACATTAGTTATTATTCCCCCCCCCCACAATGTGAAATTCCATTTATTCACACAAACAAAAATACTGAAAAGAAAATCATACCATACTGCATACTACTGTCTAGATCTTGTTGTTTGGATCTTGTTGCACATGGCCATTATTGCCAGTGAACGTATTCACCAGTCGACCATCTTCCAATGAAGTACGACACTTAGAGGATCTTTGCAGTCATCTGCTCTCCAATACAATCATTTTTCCAACATTCACACACCACACTGAAAAGCTGAAAAAATTAAAACACACTGCATATTTATTTGTCACCATATCATGCGTGCGACCTCATCGTTGGTGACTGACGAAAGGTCGCTGAGTATCCTCCAGCCTCCAGTGCCTCCATCCTCCAATAAGTTTGCTACTTAGCAAATTTTTCTTTTGAGGTACAATTTAAAAAAACCCTCCCTCAAGTTGGATGTCGCATACAAGCGATAATGCATCCAATTGAGACAATTTATATTTTTCATAATTTTTGACACTTTCACGACAATTAAAGCTCATGAAAATAGACCCTACTCATACTAATACCACATGACTATAACTTTCTTTGACAAGATACCAACTTTAAACTAACATACAAAATATCTTTATAATAACTAATAAGACATTTTAAGACACTATATGACAATGGAGAAGCGTGGTTTTGATAGCATGCAATAGTTCTATAAACAAGACTAATTGAAGACAATACTCACACTAGAAATTGACAAGACAACTAATGACTTAAAATGAACCATTTTGGAAGAAATATAAACAAACTATAATACCCCATGCATCAGATCACCAAATCACACAATTATTGGCCAATTAGAAGGTTCAAGCAAAACAAAGCGAGATGCCCTTAATCGAAGCTTCCTTCACCTTGGTCTGTCATGCACACAAATACTCATCCGGGAAAAGGGGCCAGCTAACAAAGCACAAACGACGTCAAAACTGAGCCAATAGTACAACCCCTCCTAATACCATTGATCAAAGAATGAGGCGCAATACCAAATGGACCATTGGTAGCAAGGAACCCAAGCCACAAATGAAGATAACACAACACAGATAACCCACTGACCAGCAATCATCCTTGCGTAGAGATAATAAACTCGCGATAGAGATCAATCAAAAACATACAATCTTCGATCAAATGTATAGATGAGCTAATCTGCAAATGACACGAGCCTCAATAATGATTTATGTCACCTTCAAATCACTCGCAGGTGCCTGTATTAACTGGTTCGTGGCAATCTCTAGTGCTCTCGACCTACATTGGGAAACCTGCTTGTATTTGGTAAGAGACTTCCCCCTCTAATGCTTGTAATAGTAAACACTCTTAGAATACACAATGATATTCAGCCTCTGTGAATCATGAATCTTTGATGCAAACCAAATCACGCGGTTCTGGAAACAACCACAACGGATCAAGAAGGAAACGATTGCTTCCCACACAATGCGCAAGGAGCAGAGGAATGAAATGCAGGTCAATATACCAACTTTGTGCAATCACTAAAGCATGACTTCCAACCTACAATAATACACTACTGCAAAGGGTGAAGGATCCGTAGCCAACAATGAGGTATACGGATTGAGAAACACAGCCTCAAAACTTCTAATTTGATAAAAATGCCGTAGTCAATAATAGAGGCTGAGCCAATCAAGAGATGAACACATCGCCTGTACAAGACTAGCTCCATCCATAGTATTGATAAGTACAAGTTCCTCACAAAGACCACCAATACAGGCTAAGGAGGGATCACGTTTGCATAAGCATAATGAAATCGAGCCAAAACACTTCAACAATCTTTTAATGTACAAGAAAATCGGCTAATTCCTCTGCTTGATCTTAGACAGACAAAGATAGAAGGTATATCATATCTTAGCGATCAAATTTCCTCACATATTGCCAACATTCTCTCTTCTCACAAAATAATAGCAATAGAAATAGGCTCTGATACCAAATTAGAAATTTCAAGCAGAATAATAGAAGCTGCAAATGATTCAATTCAAATAGTACATGCTTTTATTTCTCTTTTTCAATCAATACACTTTACATATTTATAGGATTCTTAAATCCTATTATTCAGGAACCAACACAAACAACATCCCTAAATATATTGAGTTGTTTTAACAACTCAATTACAAACAAACATTTCTACCACTATTATAACAAACTCTAAAGAATATTTAATTTTAATACTACGTGAGTTATTACTTTAACTCACTTTACCTCACACACTCTATCCCATGTGAACACTAATTTCCAACAGTTGATAGGGGAAAATACCCATCGCCTTGAATCCACAATAAGGCCAACACAAATATTAAATCCAATAATACTTTCTTGTGGCTCCTCACTTCATTCACCAACTCCTTTCTTAATCGCATACAATTGGAATGCTCGGTAGGGAAGCATACAGGGGAATGCTCGAACTTTCAGATTAACACCCAACAATATGCTTGGAGTTTAATTTAGATGTTCCGCCAGTCTTCAACCTTCCTGCGGCCTCAACATCATATCTTTGAAATGCTTGACACTCTATCAAATAGCTGACGCCATATAAGTTATGTCCGGAATATGAAATCCTCATACCATTTTCCACCAGTAATATTCCCACAAAACCAGCAGTGAAGGCACGGACTTGTGTGTATGTCATCAGCAACGAGCAATGCCCTAATACAAGACCATTTTCCCGTGGGAGAGGAGGTATTAATTTTAATGCAAAACAACAATATTGGAAAATTGAGGATTTACGAAGCAAAGCCCGATATATTAAAGGCCTTTGCTTATTCCGACATTCAAATCATTATGGGTGACAAAATTGATGAATTGCAAAGCATCTCCCTCAAGCAAGCAGTGGCAGATAAGTGGGTGGAGGACTGTATTCAGGCATACCCAACATCAACATCGGATGACTAGAAAATTATATATGTTTCCAGTATTTTGTGTCGAAGAAATGATGGGGTTTCCATACCCCTTTTGGGCCCCCAACCTATTTCAGAACCTTTCAAAAATGAAAGAAGGATGCCACAAACTCAGTACTCTTCCGCCTGTTGTGTGCAGATTCAAATGCCAAATCAAGCGGGCAGCCTGCTGTGTGCAAACTCCTCCTCAATCGCCTGCGCTCTTCTACAAAACTTTAGATTTTTTTTATTTTTTTTAGATTTTGAATATGAACATGAATAGAATGAAGGAAAAAACAATGGAAGGAGTGACCAAGATGGAAAGGGAGAAGAAATGCAAATGAGTGATGAATGTCATAGATTTGCACGTGGTCTGCACTGCTCCTCCATTGACAAAATCCAAGAATGGTGGACGGACAT
>VDFB02168118.1:172192039-172311650 GCA_007258455.2 Sequoia sempervirens
AATCCCCTTACCATTCTTTTCATGTAACTTTTTAAATGGTATTCCTTGCACACCATAGCCTTGAACAACCCTATATTTAATATTTTCAATACCAAAAAGGTGTGTTCAAGGCTTCCACCAATCTTGGAATTCCAAGTGCTTTGCTAACTATCACCTAAAAGATAACAATGGGGGTAAAAAGGAAGGCACAACTAAATTTCACCTAGAAACTCATGGTGAATAAAGAAATTGTAGCACACTTTGAGGAAATGGGTCTGTTGGATTTCTTGAAGAAGTTTAGGAGACATGATGCTAACATCATCAAGAAATTCATTCAAAAATTCAAGGAATATTATTGTATAGTTTATGGAAAGAAGATTAAGGTAGCTCTCACCTTTTTTTTTCTCTTTTTAGAATACCTACAATGGGAATATACATTTTTCAATAAAAAAATAGTTCATAAAATAAAATTGTTGAAGCGTTTGTGTTAGACAAAGACTTTAGATCCCAAATTCTAGTAGAAAAGAAATTGGGTGATAAAGGGATAATTGGGGATAGTCTTCCAAAACCTTGGAAGACAACAACAATATGGATAATGAAAATTTTCACATGTGAAGGCCAATAAGTAGTAATGGTCAACCTTACTATGTGTATGCTAACCCACCTCCACCACAAGGCCCAAATAGAGGAATTGAGAGTCAATTTTCCCTTAAATTTGTTATCTTTATTAAAAAATATGATTGATAGATACACCAAGGGTATGGGACCACTAAAATACCATGGTCTCATTTACTTGATCTGCAAGCACATCTTGAGAAATCAATCAAGAATTAAAATGGCTAAAATTTCTAGGAAATTCCTCAAATAAATCTAAATAAGTTCTAGTTACCTTAGCCACTGCCACAAGTTTTGTTGTATAGTAATCAATTTTGGGGCAACAAATAATGAATGCAATACTCAAACTACCATGAAATGAATCAAGCACAATGCAAAATCCAAAAAAATATCATAGAATGTGTGTAGATACAATGATCACGCCTTGTTTATATAGAACAAGGAGGAGATAGAAAGGTGAAACAAAAAGACCGACTAACCCTCCAAGTGATATGATACATGTAGAACACTTGGGACAAGTGTGAAGGCATGTGTCAAGTGTCTATGAGGTGAGACAACTAAACCGTTAAGTGAACATAAGGTAGTGTGAATAGGACTACTAGGTGTAGGAACTAGATGTATAAAGACACTTTTCACACTAACACTCCCCCTTAAGTGATACTTATGGATTAAGTCACTTAAAGATGATTCTCGACAATAAGGCCAGATAAGGTACTCATGTATAAAATAAAAGTCTCTCGCAAATGGAGTAAAGGAGAAAACCCAGTGGGAAAAAAACTCCTCTCCAAAAAAGAGTACTATATACAAAGGAAGGAGGACTCAAGACCCCCCAAGGACAACTTCCTTCACCCCAAGCAACTATCACAATGTAATATAGCGAGGTGATTCTAAAGGTCTAGTGAAGATGGTTGTAACCTGATCCTTAGTACGTAAATACTCTAAGGATATAACACCATCTTGGATAAGTTGTCGAATGAAGTGCATATGAATCTCGATGTTCTTTGTCTATTGATGCTTAACTAGGTTGCGTGAAATGTGAATGGCATTGTGTTTATCACACCAAATTATAGTATGATGATCAAGAGAAAGACCAAACTTTTTCATAAGTTGTTGAAGCCATAGTACCTCCTAGCTAGCAAGAACTACTCCTTGATACATAGCCTCAATAGATGATAATGCAATAGTGGTTTGCTTCTTGCAAGACCATGCAACTGGACCAAAACCAAGAGAAAAAACAAAACCAGAAGTAGAATTTTGAGAATCAACATCTCCATCCCAATTGGAGTTGGTGTATCCTACTATATATGAAGCCCCTGGTGTGTAATGAATACCAAAATGAGTAGTGTCGCTAATCTACCTCAAAATATACTTGGGTTCCTTCCAATGAATCTCATGAGGGTCATGTGAAAAATGGGAGACAAGCCCAACAATGAAGGTAATATCTAGATGTGTGTGTGTCAAATATAAAAGACTACCAACTAACTGTCTATACAAAGTAGCATCAACACTAGGTGTGGTGCAGGTAGTAGTCAAAGTGACATGAGACTTAAATGGTGTAGGTGCAAGCTTAAAATCACTCATATGAAATCAATGAAGCAAGTCAATGGTATACTTTTTTTGGTATATGGAAATCCCCTCAATAGACTAAAGAACCTAAAGACAAAGGAATACATGTAGAAGCCCAAGATCTATCATGTCAAAGTGTGCCATCAAACTGTGATGAATATCTTGAATCATGGATGAGGAACTTCTTGTAAGTATCAAGTCATCAACATATAAGACTAATCTCAAAATTTGATCTCCATGTCTGTGAATGTAAAATGTGTGATTGAGTGGCAATGAGTGAAACTAGATGCAGGCAAGAAACAATCAATCTTCTCATACCATGCCCTAGGGGCTTGCTTGAGACTATATAAATAATGACATAGCCTACAAACAAGTGAAGAGTCCTGAACAAAACCTGGAGGCTGGTCCATATAGATCTCCTCATGAAGATCACCATGCAGAAAGGTACTCGTCACATCCATTTGATAAAATATCCATCTCTACGATGTAGCAATAGAAAAAACAAGGTGAATTGAATCCATCTTGGCTATAGGGGCAAATGTCTCAAAGTATTCAGTACCCTCAACCTGTGAAAAACCCTTAGCTACAAGACGTGCCTTGTATCTTTCAATAGAACCATCAGCTACATATTTGGTGTGGTACACTTGCACCAAACTAGCTTTCTTCCCTTAGGAAGAGTAACTAAATCCCATGTATTATTCTTCATCAATGAAAAATACTCATCTACAATAGCATTGTCCCAATCTGGAATATTGGAAGCCTTTGAAAAACTTTGTAGATCTGTAGATATAACATGACTCAAAATACTAGTGTCAAAAGTTTGTGAACGAGTGTGTCTAGAGGATGTAGGATCACTAGCTAAACAACCAACCTCCTCAACAACACCTCTAGCCCACTTTGGAAAAACGCGTGGTAGGAGGTGGTGGTGGTGGATCAAGACCATCATTTGAAGTATCCTCAAGCACTAAGGTATCATCATGAGATGAAGATGGTAGGGTAGGTAGTGAGGAAGAAGAAGATGATGGAGGATTTGTTTGTGTGAAAGACTCATGAAATTGGACATCTCTACAAAAGTGGACATCCCTAGTGATAAGATAAAATAAACTATAAGCTTTCACATCCTCACAATAACCAACAAAGATGTATTGTTGACTCTTCCTCTCCATTTCCTTACACCAAACATTTAGTATGAATGCCCAAGCTTCACTACCAAATACTCTAAAGAAGGAAACATCAAGCCTTATGGACCAAGCATCCTCTGGAGTGAGATTTTGAACTGCCTTGTGGGGAGTGTGGTTCTAAATATAGTTGGCATAATTGATAGCTTCATCCCAAAATGATGAGGCCATAGACCTAGATTGAAACATACAATTTTCCATCTCCTTTAATGATCTATTCTTTCTTTCGGCAACACCATTCTCTAAGGAGTGTAGGGAACCAAATATTGATGTTGAATGTCATGCTCAACACAATACTCTGTAAAATCCCGGTTCACATATTCTCCCCCATTATCTATGTGGATCTACCAAATAGAAGAACCTAATTGTTTCTCCACAAGCACCTTGAAGGCTCTGAAAGTGTGGAAGACATCACTTTTATACTTAACAAAATACACCCAAGTTTGACGAGAGTAGTCATCAATGAAAGTGAGTATATTCTTGGCTCCTAAACATGAAGAAGTTGGGAATGACTTTCAAGATCACTATGAACCAACTCAAGTAAGGTATTCGCACGATGGGCCTTACCCTTCGGTAAGGGTTCTTGATGATGAACTTGTCAAGTATATAACCTCAAAAAACACCCTCTATGCAAGACACCTTAGGGAGTCCAAGTACCATATTCTTAGTACTCAACTACTGTAGATACCTATAATTAAGGTGTCCAAACCTCTCATACCAAATTCTACTCAAAGAGTCAGTATGGGAAATATGCAATGCTCCACAAGATGACTCAAAACCATGAAACCTGTACAATCGACGCCCATGATCTGCTCTACCTAATGCAATACTCCTCTCTGGAAGGTGTAGTTGTTGAATAACTACATCATGTTGTGAAAAATCAACTATCTTTCCATCACCAGTATGATAAATCTAGTAAACTGAAAGGAGATTAGCTAAAATCTTAGGAATATAGAGTACATCCTCAATGCTACCCTTTGCAACTATACTATACCTGAACCCATAATTGGAATTTTTGAATAGTTTCCCATTGAAATATGAGAAGTAGTGATGTCATAAATAGATGCTAGAAGATCCTATGAGCGAGTCATGTGGTGTGAGGCTCTAGAGTCAAAGATACAATTGTCCTTGGATGAATCCAAATCTCTAGTTGTAACCTGGTATATCCCTTAGTAGTTTTGGGAAGATCAATGTGGTGTCTCTACATGGCATCTTTCAAAGCTACAATCCTCTTATGAAAAAAATTGCTATCACATGATTTTATAATCCACAAAAAGTACAATGGAGTTTCTTTTTAGATTTGTAAGTCTTCTTTCTAAACTATGTAGATGATGTGGCTTGTGTGTCGACTGTATTCTTCTTCTTAGATGATGGCTCATTTTTGAAGTTGATTCTACCTTAGGTTTATTAGAAGGATTCTTTCCATTTCCCTTGGATGATTGGACAACTAGTGCCTGAATTTTTGAAGAGGTGATAGCATCCATAGAGATTAGTTTAGATTTTTCTCTTGCAAGTCTATCAAAAAAATATTCAAAGATGGCATTATATGTGTTTCCAAGAGCATCCATGGTAGAGTAAAAGGAAGAAGAAAATATAGGATAAGGACCTCTTAACTTTGACAAAATCAAGAAGACACTTTTTATTTGTTTTTGTTTTACCACAACTTGAAGTATAGAAAGCAAAGATTTAAATTGAACCAAGAAATCTTCAATAGAAGAGAAGACATTTGGAGACAATGTTGTTAATTCAACATCCAATTGTAGAATCTTGAATTCATCAAGTACTTTACCAAAGAGATCATCAAATTTGTCCCACGTTTGCTTATGAGTTATACAACTAGAAATGTGAAATTACAAATTATCGAAAACAAGAAGACCTATTATTCTCATTGCTTCATCTGACTTGTTCCGATAAGTAAATTGCTCAAACTCCCTAGTAAATTGGATTTGTTGCTTAGTAACCATTTACTATAATCCCTTAGATTGAATTAATTGTTGTACTTTGACTTTTCATGTGTGAAAATTATGTGAAGTTAACAAGTTTATTTGAGGATCCATGATGCATGCACAACAAGGCACTTGAATTGTGCCTTAGCAAACCCCCAAAATTGTATTATATTTGATTGTTGACCCCCCCATAAAGTTACAAAACAAGAATTACAACCTTGTTGCAAGTTTGGAAGCCAAATCGTCCATTTATAACTCACAAAGAATTTTACAAATAGTGAAAAAGGGCTTTCCCTGAACTGAATTTTGATTATAAATATGAAATCTTTGTGAAATTTTGATGAATCTCAAAAAAACGTTTGTCAATTGTCAACAAACAGGGCGAAAGTTATGCCCCATCGAAAATTGCACAAATTACATTGATTTTTGGAGATTTAATAATAGATTGCAAAACTAAAATTTTGAAAACATCTTGATGCTAAAACGTCGGTGATGGAACACAACTTCCCATCAACTATTTACACTTGAAAAAACACCCCCTTATTTGCAAGTTGTACACCAAAAAAAAATCAGGCCCCCCTTTACAAACAATCTAAGATGTTTACAACAACGTGGAGCTTACAATTTGCAAAACACGAGTAATGATTTAGAACTGTAACATTTAATGTTAGTTTTCAATGGATACCATTATATTTGAATGTTAAGCTAATAATCAATGAAAAAGGTTAGTAAAACCATTAGGAAAGGTATTGCAACAAAAATTTATATAGATAACAATAAATGCTATCGAAATAAATTGAACTCTACGTAGTTGGAGTTGACCCGATCCAAAAGTAAAAGCAGGCACTGGCTGCACAGATAGGCAAGAGGCCGCGTGGGAGAGAAGGTTGGCCGAGTAGAAAATTTAAGAGACGTTTTGATCAAGTCTAATGGAATTTAAAGTGTTGAAGCCTCGTTGAATGAGATGTGGGCTCGTGGAGAGTTGCGTGTGAACAAGTGTATGAGCTTGAGTCTTCTCTTTGGTGTTCCCTCATGTCACAGGGCTCTTAAGATGGTTGGTCGCTGGGAGTGTTCGGGGCAATGAAAAGATGTATTTGCACTGTCAAGTTTAACATCGGCCTTGAATAATGGACTTCTCTCATCCAAACAGTTTTAGTAGTTTTAGTGTTGTGTATTTTCTGGATTCGATTGTATAGAAATTTTTTTATCAATGTTTTGGATCACATTTCGTGATCCATTATCATTGGTCTTATATTTTTCTCCTCTTGCTTTCTACCATTCTGATAATAAATTACAGAATATGATCCGAAATGTTGAAAATACACAGCACTACAATATGAATTGTGAAAACTTGATATCATTAATTTAACAGCCTTGCCCTTCAATGATAACATGCACATCATTTTCCCATTTATCTTCAATATTTGAAAAAACTGCTGAAAGTGGTCAAGTCAACATCTCTGTTAAGAAGACCTAGCAACCAATACATCCCTGAATAAGGCATTGGACATAGTCAATAACTTCGTTCCTCCCGTGCTCATAGTTTGGGTGCTTAATAATGGGGACCTTTAACAAATGCAGATCGATTGAGATCACAACAATATTTTCAACTGTTGCGGACCTAGAGTTGCCTCAGAGATGGCATCCAGAATAGGGAGGCTGATTGTGGAGGGAATTGACCAAGCAAGATGTCGTAGTTTGATGGAGGCTTTGTCCAAGCAAGAGGTGTGGGAGTATGTGGGGGTCTTCTCAGATGATGGGGAAGTCGTTGAAACACATTACTAACCCTTGAATGAGGTGCAGAGAGGTCACACGACTGTGCTGTGGCAGATTCAAACACTACAAAATTCACTTGGAGGATTCCTTGTATGTTGGATTGATCTCAATCCACCTCCCAATGTGATAGAGGCTTGCACAAAAGACCACAACTCTAGTGCTTGTGACCGATGCAAAAATGAATCTACCTTGAAAAGATAAGCTCATGTCTGTTTGGCTCCACAATGTTTCATTGATAGGGTTGGAAACTTGATTCATCAAAAATCAAGAAAGAATTTGTATTCAACGCTCCAATACCATGTTGGAGTAGAAAATAATGAATGCAAAATATTCAAACTACCATGAAATAAATCAACCACAATGCAAAATCCAAATACCTATCATAGAATGTTTTTAGATGCAATGACCACTCTTTGCTTATATAAAACAAGGAGGTAGGAAGGTGAAACATAAAGACTGACTAACCCTCCAAGTGATGTGACACATGTGTAGAACACTTGGGACAAGTGTGAAGACATGTGCCAAATTTTTATGAGGCGAGACAACTAAACCACTAAATGAACTTAAGCTAGTGTGAATAGGACTACTAGGTGTAGGAACTAGATAAAAGATAACTAGATGCATAAAGACACTTTTCACACTAACAATCAACTCTAGCACCAACTTCAACTACTGTTGAATAAATCCAACACTAGTACAAAAACCATATAGAGCAACCACAAAGTCATGTTGTTCCCCTAGAGGTAGTACAAATAAGTGACTCTAAACAATAAGAAGAAATACAAAAAAATAGAAGGAAGAGTAATGAAAGAATGTAAAAACCTTGTCCACCTCAAAAGATAAAGAGACGCCAACACTAACTTCTCCTCCATCTCCTACCCCTAGTGAAGCCACCTCTGTTGTAGAAAGGACAATTGCAAAGGAAATTCAAAATATATTGGTTTTTGACACTCCCATTCTCTTGAGAGTTAATGCCTCACCAAGAAGAGTATAAAAAGGAAGAGAATCCCTCCAATGTTTAGATGAACCCTTTTTTGTAGGACACCTCACTATGGGAGGGGTCACAAACAAAGAACGTTGTTGTACACCAAGAAGTGTACAAATAGAGAATATTCTAACACTCTTTGAGGGCTCACAAGTAGATACTTTGACCCCTCTAGAGGATCAAACATTATCTCTAGAGGGTCCAATGGAAGAGGAAAGACCCCTATATTTTAAAAATTATTATTTCTACTAGGAAATGTCAAAAGTAGAGGATAAGATAGTGTCATTCCTTGAACTTCCTCCTCATTGGAGTAAATAAAGGGGAAGACACTTGTGCAATCACTAGAGCCTATTTTTGTAGTGGAGTCATCCTAATAATCACAATAAATGAGGAATGAATTACAACTCTCCCATGCCAAAATAATTATTTCAAAATAATAGAAGGAAATCAAACAACTAAAGCTATTGTTAGGTTATTTTTTCATTAAATAAGAAATTGAATAAACAATCTAAACCATTTTTTCCAATGGAGAAAGAAACTTTAGCAGTTGGAAATCTCCAAGAGGCCATCTCCGTTAAAGATGAGAGAATTGAGGCACTCTAGTAAGTGCTCTTGTAACATTAGAAAAAAACAACAAGAGGACCAAAATAAACTAACTATTTCCAACAATAAATTTATAAACTTGAAGAAATTTTGAGTGAGTGGAAAACTTAACCTAGAAGAGAAAATAAAATAATTCATATTGAACCTAAGAAACTTCAATGGTTAATTGTGCAGATCCCTTAGGTATTATAAACTGTTCATAGTTGTTGCTATTTTTTACTTAGGTAAGTAAGGGGTGAGATCTTCGAATTACAAAAATACATGGTAAAGTTTTAAGAAAGGAATGATTACATTAGAGCAAAAGGTAGTGGATGCATGGAAAATAGAAGAGGCCTTACTTTCTAGTAGGAAGCCTTCTAGAGTGTACAAATTTTTGAGAGAACAATTTTTGAGATAAAAATTACCATGAATTTCTTGTGACATTCCCTCTAATTTTAATAATTATGATTAGTTTTTGTAAGCTTCCAAAATCATCTCTCTAAAATAGTAGAACTTATTGTATGAATTATTCGCCCACTATCTGTTGCAAGGCCATGTGTTGCAAATGACATCTTCTTTCTTGACTCTCTAGAACCAAATAAACTAGCAACAAATGATTAAGGAATATTATAATGAGGACAATATAGTGGGGTTAATTATGAGACATCAAAATCTTAAATTGTATGAATTCAAAATAGCATTTATTAATAGTGTAGCATATGAAGATATCATAAATAAATATGATGAAAGCCTCATTTTTTCTTAAATAAAGTTGGAGGAGGATATTCAACATCCTATGTAACTAGTTGTGGTACCTTACAAGAAGAGGTATGCTCCTCTTTCTATACATTTAAAAATAAGATATATTATTTCCCCCAATAATCTCCTATGGTCACTATTTAGGAATATAAACATGAGTGGATTGAGATGAGTTCAAATTCCCTCTTATTCTCACCCTCGTTGCATCATTATAGGTAATAGCTACACAGTTTGATGAGGAATTTTTCAATGGAGAGTACAAGTTTAAAGGACCTAAGTTTTTTTTTGTAGATTTTGATAAAGAATATTGAAATATGCATCTAAGAGACTATTATTGTAGTTACATTTGGGAGCACTATACAAAAAGAAAGAGCATAAGGTGGTAACAAGGAGATAGGAAAATATTGTCTTCCCAAGCTAGCCAAAGATAAAATTGTAGGAGGACCTACATAAACTTAGGTGTGAGGGAGTGATGAGGTTGTACATTACCTCATAAAACACCTAGAAAAGTAATCCATTTTCTTGATCTTAAATTGACTTCATATAAAAATTAACATAAGTTTATTATTTATTTATTTTTTATATTTTTGTATTGTATGGAAGTCAAAACTATTGGCAATTATGAAATGAAAGTGTGATATATTATAAATAGATATTTTTAAGAAAAAATTGGAGACATGCAGTCAAAGTGTCAAAGTCCTCATCAACTCCAAAGATGATGGCTTTAGCCTCCTCAACCCAAAATCATACACATTATTCTCTCCTATTGCATAGTGGTCAAGCCACCCACCCTAAAATTTATTGCTAGTCATAACTTCTAGAAGTGACACTCCCACTTGCACAAGTTTTGCACAATATAGAGAACTCCATTTCTATTTTTATAGTTAAAGACATTAATGAATAAATTTATTTATATAATTATAGTTACAAATTCTAGTCTTTTTAATTTTAGACAAACTTTATTAGCATCATGCACACTACTATTTTTTATGAAAATCTCTTAAGATTTCAAGAGATACACTAATTAAAAGAGTAGCATGTGATATAAAAAAATTAAAGCAAATTTATGTAGTTCTTAGTAATTTCAGTAATATTAAGTTTTGTTCAATATGTACTCTTTATCAGAGTAAACATGCATTATCTGATAATTAATCAATATTTAATTGAATATTAGGCTAATTTCACTTCATACACTTGAGCTAAAATTATGAGTGTTTTTTTTCTGTTAACTAGAGTGAGCTATTATTAGATCATTTTATCTCATCATTTGTGATGATAACACTTGTCATGATCTAATCCCTTTATCATTTAAGGTTTTCTCTTATAAGCACTCTCTTTCATTGTAAACTCTAAGCAAGCTTTTCATTTGTAAGTTTGTCTAGTTGAGGATATAGTAGATCATCGTTTGCAGATCTCTTGCATGGAAGGTGTTTTCGTTTGTTGTTTGATCTTATGTCTCTTATTATTCACAATTCTAACACTCTTGCTTTTCAATCATTTGATGAATTACAATGTAGTTCAACATTTCTTTTCATGGGGTTTCATGACAAATTGATGAGGACGAGCTATCTAGTTAACTAGGAGAAGAAGAATTGATTATATTAGAGATAAGTTTAGTATTGCTATAGATGCATGAATGCATGTGCATTGTTGTTCACTATTCATTATTGTTATTGTCCATCGCCTATGTTATTAAAGTCGCATCGTGATTTGTTTGTTGTTAAATATGTAGCTGTGTCAACTCGTTATTTACCATGTGCATGGTTGCCAAAATTTGTTCTCTTTTCAATTTGTTATGATTCAAAGAGATGTTGAAAACCAAACCTTTAAATTATGCTTAGAAAATTCCTTTCATAAAAGTTTTAAATTTATAGAATAGTTCTTTTCAACAACTAGAATTGTTTGTTTCAATAGATGTTTCATTTTAAAAGCATAAGCGTTTTATTTTAAAAATGTTTCAATTGTAGTTTTAAATTTCCTTCCATTGAACTTAGTTAGATTTGTGTGTGTGAAAGTTTATCTTCAAGAGTTAGCAAAAACTCCTTTACAAAAATCCCAACTATCCTATTGTATATAATATTTAAAAAATACCTTAATTTGAGATAAGATAACTGTTGATTAAAGTGAAAGGATTTGATAACGTCTTATCAATAGAAATTCTTAAAACTATATTTTTGAATACAATAAAAAAAACTATATATTTAAAACTAATTTTTATCATATTTTAACTAGGAAATTAACCTTTTATTCACATATAGATATATCAAGAAAATTAACTCACCAAATTTGGCTACAATTACATGCTAATCTTGACAACAATTCATTTTTTTCTAGCAATTGATGTAGGTTATTTACACTAAAGATGGAAATTGAGGTAAAAAAATCATCAAAGTCCATTATAACAAAGTCCTAGTACGCTTTGAATCGAACTAGAGGTGGCTATGTACTTGTCTAGAACCATCCAAAAATTTGTGAACCTTTGAATTCATTAACAAGATTAGAGCAAATAACAAGATGATTCTTTGAGAATATAATTAAGTTTTGATGTAAAGCATGACCCTAATGGTGAAATCTTATTTCCTCACTCTTGAAACAAATTAGGTCCTACGTCTCTTGGGCATTCTATAAAATTTAAATATTTCTTAATTGTAGGGTAGTGATTTTGAAGTCAAAATATTGGAAAAATTGATTAGAAGATAAATATATGTTTTATTAGTTAATCCTAATTAGTTTTCTTTCTATTTTCTAGTCCAAATCTTGTCATCTATGAATGTTTGCCTTTGTCTAGTTTATACAAGTAGTTAATATGGGTAAGGAATTATATATTAACATAAAACAAAATCAAGAGCGTGTTAAGTGTTTTTGGTGATTTGTATTTTTCACATTTATATTGTGATTAAAATATTATTGTGTTGTATTTTTATCTTAGAATATTGCATTATTACTGCTTTTAGGTTGTCTCAAGGTTGGTCATGGTTTGAATAGTTTGAAGAAGCTTATTCAAGATAATTAGATTCAAAGCTAATCATTATAGATCAATGAACTCACTTCTTCCTCTCTTTATTTTTTTATTCTTTCTTTTTATTTTTATTTATTTTTGTTAGAGTAAGTTTGGACAAGAATTTAGATTATATATTTTATTTTTATTTATCCCTTCTACAAACATTGAGTTATGTTTCTTATGGATAATAAATATACAACTATTGAAAGTCAAATTAATCCAACAACTAACATTTTACTTTTCTTGAAGCCAAATTAGCAAGGCCCTTGTAAAGGAAAAAGAACACACCTTAATGAGTTTCTTAACCCTTGAATGGCGATTTTTCCTTTTCAAGAGGAATGAACCATTCCGCTAAGTTGGAGTGCCTAAAAGCCTCATTAACATATCTTTGAGAAGCAAAAGAACCATCCCACAATCTCAAAACAAGAAAACATCTAAATATAAGATTATCCTTGATTTCCAACACTACAATATAAATTACCAAGAATGATGTTACCATGTTAATGTGGTGGTTTATTTAGATTTAGAACTACTGTGAGTAAACCCTAAATCAAGAGATAAAAGAACTCTCAAGTTGTAAGATCATATAGGGTTTTGATATACCTCTGAGTTTAACTAGCCTTGTCCTTAAAGTGAAGGCATGAATTGCAATAATATTAAAGCTTCCAAGAAAGAGACTTGAGAGTCTAGGCACTCATATCAAATATAAGGTTTGTAAATCTCATTCTAGATTGAACTCTCAAAGCATGAGATTATATAGGTATTTGATGTACCTTAAAATTATATAGTTGTTCTCGCATGAATTGAAATGATGTTGAAGCTTCCAAGAGAGAGACTCGAGACTTCAACTGCTCAAATCACAAATAGGGTTTGTAGATCTCATTCTATACTCTCTTTTTTTATCTCCCACTAAAAGATTAAGTACATGCATTAAAAAATCGATGTAAAAACCTTTCCATGTCAAATATCTAGATGAGAAGAATTTTGTATGCCATGCAAAATAAATCTCATATATTTTTTGAAGGATTTGGATGGTAAATATAAAGACCTAAAAAAGCAACCTTTTTGAATAAAAAACTTCAAATTAATTTATATTTAAAAATAAAAATAAATATTCTACACAACAAACAACTTTACCTAAAAATCTTCGAATAATTCTATTAATTTCACAATATTTTTGTAAACATTAACATCAATATCATTATGATTTTTTAAAATATAATTTCATTCCTCATTAAAAAATAATAATCTAAAAAAATCTTTTTTTCTAGACACATATTCATCAAAATATTATTATCATTTGTACTTAGGGAGTTTAAAAAGTGCATTCAGTGAGATTCAAATATGCAAGGAGAGAGTATATTACTAAGTTCTTGCATTAAAGACAAATTTAATCAAGCAAAGCAGAGACAATTGTCAAAGTTCGTTTTGACCATTTCTCTCTTAATGCATGTCTTTTACTTGCTTGGCATTGTTAGGCGATTTGGACTGGCAAATACATTGGTCAATTTAATACGAAACTACCTCAAAAGGCATGTGTAATTGTTAATAATTAAACAAAATAGAAAAGTAATAATGGACAAGTTAAACAAAATACAAAAGTAATATTCCATTAGACATTCCATCAAAACTTTATTTAAAAACGACTCCCACCAACTCAAAAATATTCTGTCCACAACAAATGACGTGGAAGTAATCAGAATAGGGAATAACATATCTCGTGGGAATGACCAAAGTGGAATATTATTTAATTAAAATTAAAAAATGGATTTTCAAATTAAAAAATATTAAATCTAAAGAGTGCACCTGTGATTTAGATTCCCCATACCAACAAATTATTTAAGATATTTATCCTCTTAAATAAAATAAAATAATATAATATGTACTAATATTTTGACATATAATTTTAATTACCCAAACCATTCCAATAACTACCACTGTACAATCTTTCTATCCATGTTACTGTCGAAGAATTTTCTATGCTTGTGATCCCAGGTTCGAATCTCTTTCAATCAATACCACAATGCCTATTCTCCTGGCCAGCCTGCTAAAAAAAAAAATAGGGTTTGGATGTCCCTTGGGGTGTTTTCTTTCATTCATAGTGTTGTAGTTGTTCCAGCTTCTCCCTTGGAAAGCTTTAAAATACCTCATCCTCTCAGACATACCCTGAAATTGAGTCGACAATCTGATACTCGATTTGATCGTAATGAAACCTTACAGGCCTGAAACTTTAGATAGATTTTCTATTGGCCTTACACATCCGAACGAAGTGCTTCCATTTTGGCCCGCTACAGCAGCCCCCGGCATAATCGTCCACGAGGGTTTCAGGCCATTCGCCCGCACGCCTGACGCTGTTCTAGCCCTTGCGCCTCCGCTTGGAAGAATGTAAATCCATAGCTGTCGCTTTCGACCCTGACTTCGACCTCGAGACCTTACGGCTTCCGAACTGAACTCTCAGCCGCGGAATGAAGGTGCATCCTTTAGTGCTTGATAGACATTCCCGTGGTTTTTGACCTGTTTCTGAACCATTACATAAGAAGTTTTGACTTCATTACATGGAATTTGAGCTTCCGTCGACTTCAAATCCGTCTTTGTCGTTCGTTATATTTATTAACTTTTCCATTCAGCATAGAATACCGCTTTAAGTTTGTCCGTCGACCTTGTCTTTGAAGTAATTTTTTTTTAATGATAGTTATCATCAAATCGCTTAGAAGTCTGTAATGTAAGGCGTCATGCATAATTTTAGTGTAAGTTCATAAAAGACTTTGATATTCCTTCAAGCTTATATAACTTTGTTCTTGAAGTGAAAGTATAAATTATAGTAATAAGAGAGACTCAAGACTTTAGCTACTTAGTGCAAATAAGATTTGTAGACCTCATTCTAGAATCTTTTGATAATCTTCTATTAAAAGATTAAGTACTTGCATTGAAAAATATCTATGGAAAAATCTTTTCATGTCAATATTTAGATAACAGAATTTGACATGTCATCCAAAATAAGTTTCATATATTTTATTAAGGTTTT
Organism: Sequoia sempervirens; assembly: GCA_007258455.2. Lineage (NCBI taxonomy): Eukaryota > Viridiplantae > Streptophyta > Pinopsida > Cupressales > Cupressaceae > Sequoia > Sequoia sempervirens. The sequence continues at coordinate 172,207,452 of VDFB02168118.1, forward strand.
GGATGGTAAATATATAAAGCTTAAAATATCAATTGAAAAGATTTCCATTTTTTATGTCTATGTATGATCACCACCTAGAAAATCATTGTAACAATAAGTGGCACTATGCCAAACTTTACAAGAATGATAGAATGGAAATAAATCTTTTGACATATAGATGTTTAGATATCATCAAGATGAGAACTTTCTTTATTTGATACCAAATTTGTTTTATAAGACAAGGATTCTAAACGTCAATGCCATAAAAAGAGAGTAGTCGTTATTAAAGCATAACATTTATATTTTTATCCAAATGTCTTGAAATCAAAATTTCTCAAAGATGTTTATGATTATTTATTGCTTACATAATTTAATGTTAAAATGTTATAAAATAAATAATTTTGCTTTGTGACATTTGAAACACAAATTTCATATTTACACTTATCTCTTAAAAATAAATTCAAATCATTTTGATTAAAACATCTTAAATTATCTTAGATTTACAAAAAAGAAGAAGCCTACATGTTAAATAAAAATCAACTTTACCCAAAAATCTTCAAATAACTCCATTAATATTACAATATTTTTATAAACATTAATATCATTATCATTACCATTTATCTGAATTTTTAGAATACAATTTTCATTCTACATATTTAAAAAAAATAAAAATCATTTCAATACACTTATTCATCAAAATATCATCATCATTTGCACTTACCTAGTGAGTTAAAAAAGTGCTATCAATCAAATTCAAATGTGCAGGAATGAGAGAGTATAGTACTAATTTATTGCATAAAAAAATAATTAAATCAAGCACACCAGATACAAACGTCAAGTGGGTTTTGATCCTTTTTATCTAAATTCCTGTTTTTAACTCCCCTGCATTGTCAGGCGATTTTGACAAGCAACTAAATTGGTCGACTTAATATGAATGAATGAATGAATGGTTTTTAATGACGTCCACGAGACCATCAGTCTATGGGACCAAGCACCGAAACTTTAACCATTTTCAATTTCTTTTCCATATCAGCCCTTCTATTATAGATCTTGATCAGAAAGCTAGCAGTTTTGAGGAGCTTAGTTTCCCTAAAAAGCTCATTTAGATTGTCCACCTTCAAAATGTCTTCATATTGGATACGGATATCATCATAAGCAGCACACTCAATCATGAAGTGCCATTCAGTCTCGACAGTCCCTTTGTTGCAAAAAATACAGGTTCGTTGCTCCCAAGCCTCCTTGGGAACAGCCCACCTACCTGTCTCGCATCTAAGATGGTGTGACCCGATTCTTATTTGAGCGACCAAAAGCCTAGCCTTGCCTTTAATTGTAACCCTTAAATAGTCTTTCTCATCATGCTCCCACGTGGGGTTGAACACCTGGATATAATGTGACTTTTTACGGCCAACCTGCTTAGTCCACATAGTAGACCTAAACTTTTCTAGCACAAACTTTTTTATCTCAGCATTAGTGTTGGGGCACTCATGTAGTTTAATGTTCCATTTGTTCAACCACTTGCTATTTTGCTTCATCCAAGTCTTCTTTCTACGATTTAGCTCAAATAAGAAACCACGATGAAATAAACTCAAAAGGCATGTGCAGTTGTCAATAATTAAAAAACTAATTTTTCCATGCACATGGATAAGTTAAACAAAATAGAGAAGTATATTCCAATAGACATTCCATCCAAAGCAAAAATCTTTTTAACAAAAAATGACGTGGAAATATTCAGAACAGGGGCCAAAAAAAATCTTGTATGAATGACCAGAGTGGAATAATATTTAATTAAAATAAAAAATGAATTTTAAAATTAAAATACGTTAAATCAAAAGAATGTACCTGTGATTCAGAATCTCCATACCAACAAATTATTTAAGATATTTATCATATTAAAAAAGCACGATAATCAGAATATGAAGGACCAATATTTACAGTCGAATCGGCAACATATAATTTTAATTTCCCAAACCATGCCAATTTCTACCACTGTACAATCTTGTCTGTCCGTGTTATCGTCGACGAATTTCTATGGCTGTGATCCCAGGTTCGAATCCGTTTGAATAAATACCACAATCCCTCTACCCCTGGCCAGCCCGCTGAAAATTTTTTAGGGTTTGCATGTCCGCTGGGGACTTTTCTTTAATTCATAGTGCGGCAGTTGTTCCAGCTTCTCCCTTGGAAAGCTTGGAGGATGCCGGAAAATCCATCATCCTCTCAGACATACCCTGGCCCTGGAAAGCCCCCTCATCGAAATTGAGCTGATAATCCATTTGATCATAATGAAACCTCGCAGGCCTGGTCCTGTAGATGGATTTTCCATCGGCCTTACATCTCCGAACGAAGCTCTTCCACTTGGGCCCGCTGCAGCAGCCCCCGGCATAATCCTCAACGACGGTTTCAGACCATTCGCCCGCACGCCTGACGCTGTTCCAGCCCTTGCGCCACCACTTGGGAGAATCTAAATCCATGGCTGTCGCTTCCGCCCCTGAATTCGACCTCGAGGCCCTGTGGAGCCACGAGGGCTTCAGAAGTGAGCGCTCGACCGCGGAATCTTCGGAGCCAAAGCAACAGCAGCAAAGCAAGGTGGCGCTTCTGGGCCTGCGGTGGTGCATGTTTACCTTTCTTCCATCTCCTGGAGATTCGAACTCTGGACCAGCGATTGATTCCCCTTGCGCAGCCAAATTAATCAACCCTTCCGAATTAACTTCTGGAGCATGAGTTCTCTTGTTGCAGGTGAAAGAAATTATGAAGACCCGTGACAAAGGGGTTGATTATATTGAGGATAGTGGGAAGGCGTGATTAGGGATTGTTGTTGCCACGTGGCATCGCCTGCATGGGGTCTGCCGCGGATATTTGAGTTGGTGTGCGGTAGTGGCTTTAAAGTGGTTTTTAGCTTTTAATGGGAGGCGGCCCCGATAAGAAGATTAGTAGTTTATGGTTATATATTATATTGGAGGAGGATAAGGACAACCCCACCGCCCTATTTCCTTTTATACTATCTTTTCATGATTTTTTATTTTTTTTGGGTTAGTAGTCGTTTTAATGAGCATCCTCAAAGCATGGGTACTATTCCCTATTTCCTTTTATCCTATCTTTTCATGATTTTTTTTGTTTTTTTTTGTTTTAATGAGCATCCTCAAAGCATGGGTACTATTTTTTACTTCAATTTTTTAAATATGGGAGCCTATTGCTATGACTGCATTTTATAGTGGGTCTTTGGGTTTGGTACGGTGAGTTTAGTTTATATTATTATTGGAATATGATTGGTTTGGTATATAGATGTTTTAGGTTTAGGAATTATTGTTTTTAGTTAAGAAAAATATGTGTATAAATAATTTTTTTTTTTATTAATAGGTTGTTAAAAGAAGGTATGAAGGGTATCTATTTTATTAAATTTGTTTAAGGTATTGTCTTGATCTCATTTTTTTAGAGTTTTGGGTCTTTACACTTAGCATATGCTGATCTCTAGTGGGTTCTTTGTGAGCCATTAAATTTCAACAATAGATTATAAGGATTATTCGGTAATTTTTATTTAAAATATTTAAAACATTTATCTTTATTTCCTTTTGAATTTATGAGGAAATGTTCTAAAGAAAGCATGAGAACATTCGATAATTAGTGAGGTTAACTTTTTAGAATGAAATTTTGATGTTGAATCATAAATGAATCTATATCTTATTTGTATCAAAAATTATTTTCTATCTTTGTTGGATACTTGCATGTCCATTTACTCTCTCTCAATTTTATATGATTCCAATAACATGACTACACAACTAGCTAGGGTATTAAAAGGTCTTAAGTTAGCCTATGTCTTGCTAAAGAGGATTTTGGAATCCTTATTGTTACAATGACAAAAGGTTCTTTTAGAATTAGCAATTCAACTCAATTCTTGATGAGCATTATGTCTTGACTTTACATTTCCAATCCATACCTTAGTCACACATCTTTCATGAAGGTAATAAAGCGATAAAATTTCTCACTAATTTTAGAGTTAGTGAGATTAATATCTCTACCTTCCTCCCTAGCTTTGGAAAGGCTTAAAGAGGTTGTGCTTAATGGAGACCATGCATATTTAATTACCATTGATTCTCCCTCTCATCAAGTTAACATGCATTAATTTGTTCTTACTTTTACCTTGCTTCAAAACATCCCTTTCTCCTTTCATCATGTATCTTCTTCCTTAATCACAACATCACGTTACATCATATAGGTACTATCAAGGAGTTGAATGAATCTTTCAACATCTATAAATCTCATGTTGTCAATTTAGTGCATGACGTTTTGGGATATAAGGAATTGGAATTTGTCATTTAAAGACAATGTCGTGCATAAGATCTTTTCAAACCTATTAATAAAGACCACCAAAGTTTGGCATGATAATGATTTCCTTTATCTTCTTCTATTTTGTGATTTAGAATTAGGGGGGTCAAGAGCTAGGTCTAACAAATCAAAAGGATCTTCTATTAGCTTTATTGTTTTTTATAAGATAAGGTGGAAAAGGGACCCACATCCAAAAGTTCTAGAAACAACTTAAAAAAAAGTTCAACAAAATAACAAAATGTTGCACTAACGCAACACTAGGGGGATCAAAAAATAGAACACAACAAAAACAAATAAGCAAAAAATAGCAACCTAGGTGATCTTCAAGTTGTGGAGGCTCATAAGAGCATTCCACTCATCAGCAAGATGGTTCAATTTTATGTCCCACACATCTAGATCTTTCTCCTCATTGTCCTTATTCACTGCATGAATTTTCTTCCACTTCTTCATTGCTTTATATCTTTTCTCCTCCAGTTTCCTTTTCCTCATATTGTGTTTCTCCTACAAGATGGCCATAAAAGTGGTGGAACACTCAATCAATTCTTTGGTGATAAATAAAATTTGAACCATCGTGTCCTTGACCTAGGTAATTCTGTTTCCATCCTTTCTTATTTATCCTCTTGAGAAACCTACTTTTTGTCTTTTCTTTTTTTGTTTCTCTTCATACAAAACTCCTCCATTTGATGGTCACTACTTTCCTCTATTTCTTTATGCTTTGCATTTTTTCCTAATTGGGAAGGTTCATATAGGGGGTCTAAGTTTGAGACTAGAGAAATTGAATTGGTCTCCACCTCCTCCTCATTATCAAGGGTTTTGACAAAGTTGAAGAAAACCATAGGAGACAAATCCACAAGATTATTATATGTTGGGTTTGTATCTTCTTCTTCTCTCACTTCACTAGATTCCAAAATCACCTCTTGAACACTAACAATTGTGCCCTTCTTTCCATCTTTCCTGTTTTTAATTACCTTTTTGTAAATTGATAGTAGAAAGTCTCACATATCTTTTAAAAATTTATTTCTTAATATTCATGTTTTCAAATTCTTCCACCACCTCCTTTCTCTTGCACTTTTTAAGTCTTCCCCTTTTCATTAAATGGTTTCTTAAGTTTGTTTTGACTTTACAATATCTTTTTCTCCCTTCTCCCCACTATTGAATTTCTCCTCCCATCTAATATAAATCCTAAGCAGAGACTTCTAGTTATCATTTGATTGTGTACTTTGCTAATATAGAAGGGAAAGTTGGAAATAATACATTTTGATCTTTCTTGAAGGAGCATGATAATCATTGACAATTGACAACTACTCACACACCACAAAAGAGTCTTTTCTCATGATTGTCATTACACTTGACCATACATTCTTCATCATGCTTTGGCACACTCAAATGAATTTAGCACTATTCTTTCCCTTTTTTAATACCTTTCATGCTTTTCACTTACCAAGACTCTTATTCACTATCTAATGATTGTGGCATGCTTATTTAGATAGATAACATGTCTAGGTATTGATTGACGTATTTGTCTCTCCGGAAAGAGCACCCCAGAATGATCAAGTGATTTGGGCAATGAAAAGAGACCTTCCCTAGTATTTACCCTGCCTACCTCGACACATGTTCATGCTACCCATTTGTCAAAAATACTAAAAATTTAACAATTTTGCATTTTTTGCTCTCACGACACTTTCAAGCCTACCCTAGATTAGTGCACTCCAAAATCACGAGGGGACTTGGGTGACAAAAGGAGGCCTTTGTAGCATTTTATTGCCCACCTTAATGTGTCGATATACTTGGTTTCACTTCATGATGCACAAAACAAAAAAAAATGCTTCTTTTTGGTTGAGGTCCTCCTCCTGACGTCACTCCAGACCCTGTTGATGTATGGGGAAAGAAAATGGATGACAGAGACCCTCTTGGCTCTGTTGGCATTGCTTTGGATGCTTAATGGCTTGTTTTATGTTTGTTATCATGGACTTTTGGGCTTCACCCATGTGACTAGTTATTTTTTGCTTTTTTGGGTTTTACCCATGTGACTCTCGAGGTGTGCCTTCTTACCACCCACCTTTTTTGTGTGTTCATATGTATTTTAATCTTTAAATTAATATAGATTAGTGCTTATTCATAGAAAAAATGCGTATTTCCATATTTGCACTACTTTCCATTGATAATTTTTGCAAGAAAGCATCTGACATTAGAGCACACAAACGGTGTTGAGTTGACCCAAATTGAGAGGTTGGTTTGAAGGGATACGATATCCACTTGTAGGTCCAAACAAAACATTCCTACATGTTATGAGCTCCTAGAATGACTTCCTCAAAGTTTGACATTTTTTGGCTTTTACGGCTCTTAAGAGACTACTCCATTCAAAAAATCTAAAATTTGCAGATTTGCAAATATTTAAAGATGCTATTTATAGATGTCATGGCACAAGTAGATGTAAACATGACCCTCACTGAAGAATTTTTCTTAGAGAGATCAAGGCACCCCTAGCCCCGACATTATTTGTTATTGTATCTAATGCACTACACTACATATTAAGAGATCATGCATCTTCCCCAAATGTTAGAGGAATTACCTTACCAGATAACAATGATCTCATCAACATTCAATTTATAGATGATGCTGCAATATTTTTCAAATTAGATGAGGTGAATATGGATAATCTAATGGGTAAGCTTAACACTTTTTGCAAAGCATCAAGGGAAAAAATATCTCTTGCCAAGTCTTGCATGTTGGGGTGGGAAGAGAATCCCCTTGACTGGTTAAAAAAGTTCAATCTACAATGGGGGGGCCATAGAAACAGGTTTGGTATCTTGGTATACCATTTTCTGTTAACGTCAATATGAAAGAAATGTGGCTATGGATCAAGGAAAAGATAAAGAGGAAGTGTCATGTCCCCGATTGAGCCCTAACTTCATTCTGGTGAGAAAAGAGCATTTTTAAATGCTAGTTTGAAAATAATATTAAAATAATAATAATATTAAAATTAAATAAATAAATTAAGAAATAAACTGCTGAGGCCGACCCTTTTGGTGTTGTCGCCAATTTGATATTAATTAAATTAAATATTACATTGTGGTCGACCTCCTTGGGTTAGGCATTTCATTAGGTATTTATAGGAGTTGCCTTCATGTTTCCCACCATCACGAAGTTTGGACTTAGGTCTTTGCCATCCATCGGTGGGAGCATAGCTTTCCATGCGGACGATAGTGTAGCAAATAGTGTCTACCTGGAATTTTTGTGTTATGCATCCAACCCCAGTTTCGAAGTACTCATTCCAGGAATTGATCCATTTTACAGGAGTAGGCAGGTAGGGAAGCAATCGACAAACGATCCGGTCGAGCCTTCGGCTCTGGTCGATCTGCTCACACTACACCAGTCAAAGTGTTGAATTCGTGATTGGAGGAATTTCCAAGCTCGGGGGGAATAGATTGAAGTCGTTGAATCAAAGCCAAGACTCAGCATAGTTCTGGCCACGAACTTCTCAGGCTTCTTCTGTGCATTGAAGACACGGCCATCTCTGGCGATGGGTCATCACTCTTTGGCAACATTCACATATCATCAAAATTTACATAGCAACTATCCCACCAATCTAGAAGATATTTGGAGGCGACGTCTGGTGGTTGTAACCATCGTAGGAGATATATGCCGGTAGGTCTTCGGAACGGAGGATTCAATCAAATTCAGGAGAATCACAAGGCAAGTCGTTTTATAGATCATACACATCTACTCCTGGGCGAACTTCCTGAAGCTGTATGCATCGGCTTAATGTTTGTGCATAGCCGAAGGGAAATTCACATGTAATTCTGAATCGATTGTTATTTTGGAAGACGACATTTGTGTAAATCGACTTAGTGATTGTGTTGATCCCAGTATTGCCAGTATTTTTTCTTATTTGAATTCTGTGACTGGCAACTTGACTTGATATTGATATTGCATGATTGCTAGTTTTCCATTCTTGTTCTTAGTCTGAAATCTCTGATATGGTTTATCACATCAAATAACTATGTAGTTGTGGGTGCGATCTGAAGTCTTAATTACCATTTTGTGCTTCTGATTATACTCTTTTGGACAAGCATCTTACGGGAAGATTGATAAATGGAATAAACAATAGTTGTCCTTAGAAGGGAGAGTGCAATTCTGTCAAAAGATATTGTCATCTTACAACATCTACTTTGCATCAGTTTGGTTCTTTAGCTGTTATCAAATCAACAAAATTCAAAAAGGATCAAAAACTCCTTGGGTCCGATGGAAAGGGCAATAGAAAAAGACATGTTGTCAAATGGGAATGGTGCTCCATTGACAAAGCAAAAGGCGGCCTCGACCTAAAAGATCAAAAATTACAAGGTATTACACTAGCCTCCAAGTGGATAATCAGAGCACTAGATGGTGGGGAACCTTGGAAGGTCCTCATAAGGTAGAATATAAAAAATATAGTCCCTAAGAAGGCTAAATCCTATAAACTTCTCCCCTTATGTGATATCCTCAGTAGTACCCTCCCAATATCCCCTGTAGGCTCTAATGTGTTCAAAACCATTTGGAAGGTCAAGGAGCATGTAAAGAAAAATATCACCAATTGCCACTTCACCAAGAACAATAATAACTCTATTTTGGCACACAAATCTATTTGGTGGAACTTGGAGCATAGGGGCAAGCCCCTCTCCCTAATTCAAGGATGCTCGGCCAAATGTTGGGCTCAAAAAGGAATCAAATGCTTCATTGATATTATTGTAAATGGTAACTTAAAAAGTTGGAATGAATTAAGCATAGAATACAACCTTCCACAAAGTAATTGGAGAACCTATACTATATTAAAAGAGGTATGTAAAGATATTCATTTCCCAGTTGAAGTTAAAATTGATGAATTTCAATATCAAGAATTTCGTTGGAGTGATGGCAGTTCTCTAATGAAAATAAATGCTAAAACAATCTACAATTTTTTAACTAAACAATATGATACTCAGAACATGTTAATAAAACTTGGGGTACCAACCTAACTAAAAGTCAATGAATAAAAATCTTTAAAAAGAACTGGACATAGGTGTTGGAGCCTAAAAAGGCATGCTTTAGATGGTTGTTGTTAATGCAAATATTGACATACAAGATAGAGTCTAATGACATTGACATTTGTAATATCTGTAGAGTACCTGAATCAATCAAGCATATCTTCTTTGATTGTTTGTATGCTAAAGAGATTTGGAAATTATTTTTTGAAAATAAAAATATATGAGGAATAATAATGAACCCAACTTGGAAAAAATTCTATTGGAAATGGATAATAAAATAAACAAAAATCTCTCTTTTCTAGATCTGCTTATCCTCTAAAATACTTTGGTCCATTTGGAAGGCTAGAAACAAAGACAAATATAAAGGGAATAGAAGGGTGCTTACAAAGTTTTCTAAGAGACTCATAGTTCATAATGTTGTTATGCAGGTGATCATCGCCTTAGAGATATCCAAAGACAAGCTCTAGAAATTTTTGGAAGATGGTACAATCAATGTTAACCTCCAGGATGCCAGATACGGGCACACATGGTAGGGGGCCACCCCAACATTGAAATCTTCCTAAAACCCTTGCATGATTTCCAAAAAGAACTAAAGGAAAGAATAGTGAGCAATAAGGAGGAGCCAAGCATCAAAGCAACCATAATGTACAACAACAATAACTTAGAGGAGGACATTATTGTTGATGAGCAGCTAGTAGCAAAAACCCTTGCAAGTTGGAGGACCTCATCAGACAACAACATAATAAAAAATCGGTAAAAGAGGATGTTGATGAAACCTTTTTGTACGATGTAATGTACATATATGTTAGTTATTTGATGTGTATTTTTTGATGTAAATGGCCATGCAATGGTGCATATATTTTGTAAATCTGTTGAATAGAATATAAATGAGTACAAATAACTGATGGCAATGAACTGCTACAGGGTAGACTTGTAGCATACCATAATATGGTATTTGATATGTAAAAACAATGTAACCTTGTTGTGTACTCTATATTCAATACAAAAACAAAAAAAAGTATCACACCATGAATCTTCTTTTATGTTGGTAAACTTCACCAAAAAATAAGGCTAGTAAATAAGGATAAAATCTATGTAATACCTTTGTAAATGCATATCAATTTACTCAATCAAATTCACCACTCCTCATTTAGATAGTTGTCTTTGTAGTAAATAATCCAATTGATTGTTGGATTCCATTTATTATACAAACTAATGTAAATACACCACCCTTTCATCACTAACCAAGTTGTCTATAAATAGAGTTCAGTGATTGCCTGTCTAATGAAGGGAGACTCTCCCTCAAATACACCTTACATAGACAATAACATTCAAGAACAACAAACATGCAACTTTATTATACTTTCATAAAATCATCTGCATACATGCAATCAAATGCAATACAACTTTTTGGTCACAAGACCACTATTACAGAAATTTGGGTTGCAAATACATGCAAAAAATCAGACATGTAAGTCTATGAATGGCAATAATGGCCACTCAAACCCCAACCTCCGCTTTGTGCTGAAAAATAAGAATTTTATCTATCTTCTCATCTAGAATGAATCCCTTTCCTTTTGTAACCATTTTATATGATTTTTCCACTCTCCAATGAACTGTTACTTCTATTTTTGGCACCAAATTGATTCAGTTAACCCTTTTTCTGGCCTTAGAAAATTTCTAAATTTTAGTCCAACCTTTGGAGCCATAACTTTTGACTCAGGCATCAGATTGACAAACCGTTTGTTTTGTTGAAAATAGCTTGATGAGTGCAAGGTACAAAAAAGGTTCCTTTAGGGGACTTTATATTTTTTTTATCATTTTTTGAGCCAATCTGGAACCTCTAGGTGCCTCAAAATTGACTTTGTATATTTTTTAAGGGATTTTTAAGACAAAAACATTAATATCTCACAAATGACAAATGGTATTGAAGTGATTTCTTCACCATTGGCTTCATTTCACCATTATGGAGCTCTACGTAAGATTTCATGTCCATACGTGTACAAATGCAAACTTATTAAACATAGAAACTTGTTATTTTAGCCCTTTCCAACTTACTAAAAATAGTAACCCTACCACTTTTAGCCCTTATTGAAAATTTATTCACCAAACCTAACAAAAATCAAAATAAATATATTTTTTAGGATGCAAGATTGCTCTTACACCTTGGATGATCCTACATCACTATCATAACATCTACAAAAGATCAAAGGACAACATTTTAGAAGAATAACATGGGATTGAAGAGCAATAACAATTATTTTCAAGTCATTTAATTTTTTAGTCATTTATATTAATATTTGAGAAATTAAAAACACAATGATACATGAAGTCATTTAATTTTGTATATCATCATAAGTAGAGATGAGACTATTGGAATTTTATTGTTTCACCAACTTGTTTGGCAGGCAAAGCCTTAGCTAGGCAAGCTTGCCTATTTAATTATTTAATGGGTTTGTCTGGTACAAAGATGACTAAAGGAATTAAATTGAGTTTATTCATGTTGATAACAAAAATTAGTTGCAGAGCTTGATCTATATAATGTCCCTTCATACAATCATTCAACCTTAAATATAGTTTTATCATATTTATATCCCTATGATAAAACTAGTTGAAAATACTTTCTATGTATGGCCATGTGGCTATGAATAGAAGAAAAAATTCCATTTCCTCTATCTCAACATAATTACTAAATTCCTACTAGGAGTTGCAAGCATCCTCTAACATATTAACATGTTCTTTGGTAGTAGAATGTCTAGGTAGCATTCATAGTACTACAAGTAAGTGTCATCTAATCTTCTTATATCCTAATATCAAAGGGATAATAGGGATACAAAATTACATATATATCCTCTATAGGATACTAATATTTTCTCTATAGGGATATGTTTACATGTCAAATTATAATACAATGTTGTTACAATTTTACATAAAAGCAATAGTAGGTGAGGTCTACACTAAAAAATCCATACCTAAAAACACTTCAAAAAGTAAAAATAATATATATAATCAAGTTACAATCACCTTTTTTGTCTAATAAAAGGCCATCACAAGGTGCCAAGAGTGAACCCAATCCTCCTCGCCCCATACTTTCCAACCAATGAATACTACCAAAATAATTCCAACCAAGATCAACAATTTCCATGATTGAATACCATCATAACAACAGCAAGAGATCCACAATCTCCCCAAATACTTCATAAGCATGCTTGTTGTGTTTTATACAACAAGCTCAAATAGCTTACAAAATAAAGTAATTTTTTTGTTATAATAGCTTCTCTTCTTCTTCTTCCAAGACTAGTTTGATAAAAATAGATGCCCATTAGACATGCCTTCCATGTTAGACGATGTTCTAAGCTTGTGGTCTACAAATTTATTTACTTGTCAAAATCCCTTCAAGCTCCCACATAAAACCAATATGTTTTCCCATTTTAAGCATTGAGTTACATCTTCTCTACAAAAATATTGCAATCATTTTTCCATTTTGCACTTACAAATGTGGAATATAAAATGTTTCATTCATTCCCGTAAGCAAAACCTACACATCATTTTGAATGCTCAAAAACCAACAATGAAACAAACTTTAGAATGTGAACCATACTTCTCTATGTAATAATCATACAAAGCCCACCAAACAATGCTTATGTTGATAAAGACCAACATATGTGGCGCCTTGGAATGCCAATATGAGTATCATCTAATATGTTTGGTAAATAACATCTTAGCAAAACCAATCTCCTTATAGTTACTACTGCAATCTATTAACAATAAATGGAAAGTAGATCTAAAAATATCGAGGTTTTAGAGCTAACAAATTCTTGAGCTTGAGACAAGATTTTTGCAACTTCTAAATGAAAATATTTTGCTATGAGTTAAAATTTATTTTCAAGCATGAGGTGTGGAATGTTTCAACAACTTGTGTCATGTTGTCAGCTATAGAAAAGAAAACAGTCAAGCAAAAAACAAAAGGTGATTAGAACAAGGAAATCATATCCAACGAGGAGCATACTATTGAGCCAAATGTGGGAGGCATGCAACTACTGGGTGTATGCCCATTATGGGTATTGTTAATATATAAATATACACTAATTAATTTAAATATAATTTTATTTATTCGATCATGTTTTGTCTCCCTACAATTTCCTAGATTTTTGGTTGATGTCCACTATTACTCATTTGACGTATTTCTCGGCCTTCATGCCATTTTATTAAAATATGAATTTTTAAATCCAAATTACTCCTTGGGCTATATTAAGGAGGTGGATATATATATATATCCAATCATAATCACCTCATCTACCAAGCCTACAAATATTTAAATTTACATTAATAAAATAATCTATTGAAAAGTGTAAAGTCATGCCATCATATTAGCTTATCTATGCAATCCAACCATTTATAATTTGTTGTTACAATGAAAAAGGAAGATATTTAAAGACATCCTATCACATATATATGAGTAGTTCAAATTTATATAAATACTTCAATTCAAAAACATCTCATACTTATTCCTATTCTAATTCCTATCAATAGCTCCATCAATAAAAACCTAATCATAGAGATCTTTCTTGAACCTCTTCAATCAAATGATTAGCAATATTTAAAAAATTATTCATTCGTTTTGTATTTCATATTTACTTTCAAAAATTCTAGATGTTTTTGTTGTGGACATTTACGAACTTATTTGTGATTTATAAGTAAGAGATTTGTTAATACTAAATGAGTCTAGGTCATGATTTATAGACTTAGTTTGTTGAATGTTGTTTTATTTTCCGCTACAATTTAATGGAATTGTATGTGGAAATTCCAAACCTTGGAGAGCTTCTCTTTCAATATCAATTAATTAGGCTTGTTTTTTTAATATATTCTAAATCCTTGTTCATCATTTCTTTTGTTTATGAAAAAGTTGAATGAGGGGAGTGATAAGTAGAAGACGTCTTATTTTATTTAAAAAATTTAATATACATACATGAATAAATATACATAATGAAGCTATGCAAAAAAAATGGGCCACCTTCTTTTCATGCCCTCTCATTCTAGGCTTAGTCATAAAACTAAAAGCAAAGTGAGAACATTGAACAATATGTTAGAAGGCTAGTTTCATGTGGTGAATAATCATTACAATCACTAAAAATTATATGCAATTATTGAAAACTTAGGCCCCACCATCAAAAACTAGGATAACGCATTTAACTAGCCCTCAAAAAGCCTTTTTTTCAAGTCTGAGGTAAAAACCCTTGTGTTTCATGGTCAATAGTTAAAGTTGGCGTATCCAATGTGAATAAGAGAAAGCTATTTTTTAAAACAACAAATCACCCTTCTTTAGAAGGCATGCAAGACAATTGCAACAATCCTGGACGTTTATTTTTCCATCGGTCTTCTTTCCCGAAGAGCTTTATCTTTTAATATGGTTATATCTTCTCGGTAGATGTGGATTGCACGACTATGGTTGAAAAGTTTGTACGGAAAACAACAAATTAATAGTTTTACTCATCTTTGGCTGGCGCGACATTCATCAAACCTACAAGTGGGTACACCATATGTGTTGAGAATGTTCATGTTGCTTCACACCATCCCTCACACATATTCCTCTTATTCAACAACATTACTTGGGGATTAAAATGCAGATTGAAATAATAGTCATCCTTGACCATAGGACCAGACAGAGTCTCGTAGGCTTCATGCACCTAAAGGAACATCTTGCAAGATTCTTCTCTTTGAATAGGTGGGAAAACATCTAGGTGGTAAACTCTCACCTTCTCTCGATAGGCTTTCTTCAATTCATCCAATTCCACGCTTTGAGATACAGACAATACATCATACAATGTCATGGAAAGTGAAGAGGCCCCCTCCACAATATTGTTCAGAGCCCTGGTGATACGTTGTGCCCTTTGCCGCTTTGTCCTCCTTAATGAATAACTAGTGTATTTTTCAAGGAGGGAAGGATTGGATGAGTGAACACAAGCATGGAGATTTGGTAAGGAATGAATATGAAATGATAGCTTGGCCATATTGTTTGGTGATAAAGATAAGCACCCAAATATTACTAGCCCAACTTATTTGGAGGAAAGCCAACTATTGCCCATACAAGAAAGAAGGATTACATTCTTATATAAATCATAAATTTTCAGCCTTTAGTGAAATGAAAGATGACATTTTGATTGTATTCTAAATTCAAAATGTTCATCTCAATAGAAATAATTGAACTCTTTTTTTGACATTTTAGATTAAATGTTCGCCATCATTAAGACATTTTCCATACATCATTTTTTTAGCTTGTCTTTTCCTGAGCGTAAGGATCTTTACCATTTAAATACAACCATTATCAAGGAATCGAAGACCCCATGGGCAACTTTCTTTGTTGTTTTGGGTAAGTCATATCCTTTAGTGTTGGATTCAATGTATTGAAATAATTAGATTACATATTTGTTTATATATTCAATGAATATTGTTGGTGCAGTGAAAATAGGGCAGAGATTAATGAAGACAATATACATAAATGTTGCATTCTCCCTATTAACAATATTTTTTTCTACCTTTGTTTTCTCTCACCATCTAACTTTCCATGAATTCACTAAAGAACCACCCGTAGCACAACACACAAAAACATTCACAAATTTCTTTTATAGAAGCCATGGTGGGACCACAATTGAACCACAATTGATTGTGTTGCTTAACTTCTAGTCTTTTTTGTCCCGTTCAAACATGTCTCTATCATATATTAAAGTCCTGAGCCTAAGCTTCAACCCGTTCCATAGTTAATGATATAATATTATTATTAATAATCTGAAAAACTAGAAAATGCTTTCATGTCATTAGTTTCAAGTTTTAGAGTTTTCTCCCCATCAACATTCACCAATTTTGAGATTGTTTGATCTTTAACATAATCAAATCCCACAATCTCAAACACCCATATTTCTTCATGTGTCACTACCCAAAACCGTCTTGCAAGACCAACAAATCCTCCTACATCAAGAAACTGGTAAAAATTAATTAGTTTTGTAGAAAAGGCCTCCCAAAAGTTAACCCAAAAAGTCTACAAATATATTGAAAATTGCATCATTTGATGACTCCTGAAAAGGTTTATAAAATTCCTAGCAAAAAAATACTTGACCGTGAATGACACCATTCACCTAAATTATGACAAAAGCATCTTCCTAATGGATCAAATCATTTTCATACTTGAGGAAAAGGTTAGAAAACTTCAATAAAAAACTATTGACCCATGAATAACATCATTTAGTTAGACTATGAAACGACAATATTCCTATAGATGGATTATTTATTAAGGAGAATATTTGGTACTTAATTCAATTTAGATGGATCTTAGTTAGCAGGGGATGATGATGTTCATTTGTTTTGATCCAAATGCTCTTGTGTACAATATGGATCTCACTTGGCTAGGGAGAGAACACATAGTTTAGCAGGCTTGATAGGACATTATGTCTTACTTTTTGAATACCCATTTGATTTAAAAAATTTATCCACATCTATACGCATGCGCACACACATTGGGTCCTATGGTTAGTTCAAAATAGTTTGTTTGGTAGAAATCATTGTAAGTTTGGTTTCTAAATACACATTTCATTGATAGGCATAGAACACAAGCTTATATGAACATATACATGTATATATTCTCATTGATACAACACCCCCCTCTCTCTCGCTCTTCCCCCCTCTATTTCTCCCTATTTCTATCCCTATCCCCCCTTCCCCCGCCCCCCCTCCTCTCTATTGCAAACACAATATGAGCCTGTTAGTAATGGAGTCTAATTATCTTCCTCATTTGAAGGTTTTATTTCAATCATGTTTGGATCCTTATTAAAGGATGCATAATTGATTTGAAGCTATCACTTCTCCATTGAGACCTTTTTTGCACAACCATCATTTGCTAAATGGCCTATCAATTGATCTCATGTACTGCAAACCGTTACAAGAATTTTTTTTTTCCTAATTCACCTTCCACACCTCTTTCGCATACCCATTGGACACTAAGATGCAATTGCTAGTATAAGATTATTTCAAAATTGTATACACAAAAAATACAATTCTATACATAAAATATTGTAAATTAAACTAATTTATCTTCTATATTCTTTAATAAATTAACTAATATATAATTTTCTACCCCTTTTAGTGCAAATGCTATAATTTTATTAAGATTGAACACTCATTTTCGCATATTAAAAGGAAAAATACATACAATGCCTCACAAAATTCCTGTACAAAATATACAAAGCAAGAGATCACCAAAATAATTAATTTTCTGAAAAACCCCATGCAGTTCTTCTCGTTTACACGCTCGGCACTGTCATATCCAGAAAACTCCCCAAGATTTAGAACTTTTTCAGGGATTTATTCATTAATTCGCGTTGCAGTTTTCATTCCATCGGCATTAGAAACCTTCGACAAACCCTGATTTTCGCCGTCGTTGAAATCCCTACACCCCTCATCAAAATTAAGCTCATAACTCACTCGATCGTAATGAAACCTCGCGGACTTGGAATTATAAATGACTTTTCCCTCTGCGTGACACCTCCGAACGAAACGCTTCCATTTAGGCTGAACGTAATCCTCCACCAGCGAGTCACACCATTCACCGCCCTGCCTGACGCTGTTCCAGCCCTGGCGCCACCACTTGACGGAATCTTCATCTTGTGGCCCGGGATTCGACCAGGCGACCTTGTGGAACCACGAGGGCTTCAGCAGAGAGCGCTCGGCCGTGTTATCGTCAGAGGCAAAGCGGCGGCGGCAGCAGCAGAAGAGCAGGCAGGTGCTTCTGGACCTGCGTTCTTGCATTTTGCTCTTGTTGTCTGTGTTCCTGGGATTCGACCTCTGCACCAGCGGAAACTTACGACTTTGTATGAAAATATGTCGAAGTTAACTCCAGCAAGTGTAGAGAGTTCTGCAAAGATTTTCCCTGTTTAAAGGGATGAGGAGCGTGTGAAGGGCGTGGATTTGTAGCTTTGTCATTGCCGCGTGATTGTGTGTCGGTCTATTAATGGCCATTATTGTAGTAGCTGGTACGGCTATCAAGAGTTTTAAGATACTTTTACGGACGCGCGTATCAAACAGTGAAAAATATGAAATAAAAGTTTTTGCTAAAAGGGGCTCTATTATGAATGGTTCATGAGGCACAACACTTGCTGAAGGTTTTGCAAATGGGGTAACAACTCAAGCGGGCTTAACCTTAGAGAAAGTTCCTTGGTTAAGCGCGCTTGAGCTGGAGCAGTATTGGGATGGGTGACCTCCCGGGACGGACTGGTGCTTCACCCTGTGAGCATCACCTAGAGGCAATGAGTGCTAAGTGGACCATTCGATATCATGAGAGATGGGTTCTTGTTGAACCACTACTCATGAAACATGGGTCAATGAGTTTGACTCGAAACTACACGGTTGAATCCTGATAGCAATATCATGAAATAAAAGTTTTCAATGATGTTCCCAAGATCCAGGAGTTTGAATTTTTTATAATAAATTTTTATTAGAGAAAGATAATAGTACATAATTTATAAAAAAACAAAAAAAATAGGATGATCTTCTTCTTATGTAAGATTATATAAATAGTATTTATATAAGATATATGGAATAAGAATGTAGGCATAAATTTGACGAGTGCCAAATTTTTGACAATATTGTGAAGTTAAGATTTTGATGATTTGTGTTTTTGTTGACGAATATATGTTTATCTTGATGATTTATGTTTCTAATGTATGTTGTGGTTTTGTTATACTTTATGGTTGTGAATGTCCAAGCCATTTTTAAAGGGATTTGTCGTCAACCACCTTGTGTGACTAGAGTAGTTGGAACTAAATGTGGTTGTGTTTTTTTTGTGTGTGTACAATGTAACATTGGAATTTCACAACTAATAGAGGTAGATTGAGTGGCTTGTTTTCATTTTTGTAGACAACAACTGCTACTTTGCCATGCACATCATTGACTAATCCAACTACAACCCACAAATTTGTGTTTTACACTACCTATTGTTTGATGCACAACAACACCATGTTGTCTATTGTTGTTCATCATCTAAAATTGATTTGATATGTCATTTTTTGCTCATTAATGGAGTGTGCTACTAGAGTCGTCATTGATTTTAACTTTCTTTTGTTATGTATTTCAATTTAAGCATTTGTTGCAAATAAATGTACTAATGAAGATTTAATGTATCTTGTTCATTTATACAAAGGCATACCATGAGGTGTTGTCCATCTATATGTGTTGCCTCAAATGCATTCCTTATATTTGTAAGAAGATAACGATTTTTTAGTTGGGCAAGTTCATCTCCATGTCAAAAATTGTGTTCAAGGTGATAATTTTTTGGAAGTTTCTCTAAAGTGTTGCCCCATATGAAAATCTAACATACATTAGGATGTCTCATATTGGCGGTAATTCTCCTTTATCACCAACAAGCATAATAGAGAAACCATCAAAAGGACTTTGATTGTGATATGTGAATGCCTCATAAAAGTTGTTATCAATGCATTATAACAACCTTGATCCAATAAAACTCATTTAATGAATTAGAATGTATTGAATGAAATACATATTTTCTTGGAAAGTTGATAGAGCTTGACCTTGAAGAGGTGCCATGTCTTTGATTGGTATGTGAAGTGTTGAATGAATGGTTAATGCATTGATGCCAAAAGTAGCCATAATTGTTGGGGTGAGCAAAAGCAAGGGCATTTTTTAATAGGGTGCATTTTTTGAGAGTGGTATCTTGATGTTATTAATCATGTATGACTTTCCTATTCTTATGGTACCTTTTTTTATCATTTTAAGTGGTGGTTGCATTTGTATATGATAAGAATGGTTCGCAATATTGTTGAAGCAATTTGTTGATCAAAAGAAAGCTCGCCCTTTGCAATACATGAGTTGGTTTTAATCTATTCCACCTATTTTTTGAATGATTGCAGTTAATGAACTTAGTAGCATTATCCATCAAGGAGGGAGTACTTGTATTGGCAACTCAATGGTATTTTCAAAGTCTCAATAACCAATCATGTTTGGGTTGTTAACAACATCATTCCCTAGTAGAGGCTTGATAGGAGTTGTCATTCATTTGCATCATGGTGCTCCCTCTTTTTTGGTCCATCAAGCATAAATTCATCATCACTATTGTTAGTTGATTTTGGAGGCTTGTGCAATCAAAATGTCATAGATGGTAGGTGCTAGCCATGCCTTCCCAATAGGTGGCAATATCTTACCTACATGACCCAATCTATTCTAGATTATTGTGAAAAGGTAAGCACAATAGAAGCTCACTTCAACAAAAGGACTCAAACATCTTAGTGTCTTTAAAAGGAATAGTTGTGAAACATGCCAAGATGAAAATAATGCTTAGAATTTATTTTTATGTCCATTTATAAACTATGTGGGACTTGCACAATTCTAGTTCACCCTTACTTCAATAAGTGGTAATGGGTCCAATCATACATGTTGACCCATATACCTTTCAATGAAACTTGAAGTAGCTATTGTACTTTGTTGAGCTTAAGGCGTATGACACAGGATTTTTGTATTCACATTCAAAGAAATAAAGGAACAATTATCAAATTTCAACAGTAATTTTAACAAGTGGTAGAACTCTTGTGCACTAATATCACATGTATTATACTCACTTACAAACATGCAAAATATAGCAAAATTTGGATTTTTTGGGTCAACATTTCTAAAGTTACATTCCAAAAGTCGGTAATAGTGCTCATCCTAACATTGCTCTTAGGCATCTTAAAATCTTTATCAATTCTAAGTGGTGAAATACAAATAATGTATATTTACTTTTAAAAATTAAAGTATAGAATTTACATTTTATATTTACAAAATTCATACTTGATATTCATTTTAGGAAATAGAAAGGAAAAACATGGTTGATAAGCTACATCAAGCACTCTAATTCTTTGCAAAGTATAGACCATTTAGCTAAAATTATTTTGTCTATGATGCTCCTAATACATCATTCTACATGTTTCCACTTTTTCATGTGAATCTAAAATCATTTTAAAGTGCAAATCACGTTCTAAAATACTAGAGACCTCCCTTTTAAGATAGTTGTGAAATATGACAAGAAAAATGTGTGAATTCCTATAAATATATATTATAACTGATGTGTAATGAGTTCTAAAAGTGATATATTATATTGATCTAAAAATATTGCAACAAGAGTGTGAGTGGAATTAAAATTCTCTTGTAGTGACACAATGAAGATGTGAAGCAATGAAACTTTTCCATGATCACCTACATATTTGTCTAGAAGTCTAAGATCAATATAAATTTTCTCTCTTACCTCACTCTTCCAGGCTCCATAGTTTAAAAAAAATAAGAGACATTTAGTAAATGTTAGTTCAAACCATTTGAAGCTTCCATAACTATAAAAAGGAAAAAAAGAAAAAATTAAAGTCTGTACCAAGTATTTTTCATTCTAACCACAACATAAATGTTATAGTTATTAATCCACCCTTTTTCCATAAAACTAATGTCAAGTAAAACCTTGTCTTGCACTATTTCTTTGGAATCAAGAGGCATAGGAGGATACAAGTGGGGAGATTCATACACAATAGCATGGAGGTATGCATGTCCCTATTTATTAAATCAGTGTCGCTATTTATTTAATCAGTGTTAGAGCATTTAATTGGTGTTGCGGTTTCAAATGTAGATAGCATTGCTATATGGCGACACACTTCAAAGGCGTAACTGTATTTGATTTGGGTGTTGTTGTATCCTGCAGAAAAAGAAAACGAAGAGAGTTTAAGCTAAAAATTGATTAAATTAACGGTTTTCCCTCCTTCTAGTGCTAGAATGTGGATCAAGGATCGTCAGTGTGGGTCAATTACACTTCATCCATGATGAATCGAAGCATAATTTAACCACTAAACCTCAATCTCAAACAAGATCATTCAAATTGAAAGTTAAACTAAGCATTTATTGAAACTAAAAATTACAAACTACGAAAACAGTTAAATTCCTACTCTAACATTTGAAACTTATTCCATTTTGGAATTGGTGTCGTGTTGATGTGGAACAACGACCCTTTCCCAAACCCATGATTTGTGAGCCTATTTCAATCAATTGTATGGAAGAGAATTGATGAAACCATTGTGATAAATGGACAAAAACCTTATTTATGCTAAATTAAACATGATGCAAACTAAATTAACATAATTTTATACTAAATTTGATCTAAATATGCAATTGCTAAGATAATCTAAGCTAATTCTAAGCTAAAAGATGGAAATCCTAATTTATAAACAAGCTAAGATGGATGTATGGAAGCCATTAATGGATGTCTTAAGCTATTACATGCAACTAACAAATGAACTAAAATTACCTAAAAGTGAGTAAATTGAGAGTGTGAATGCAAGTGAATTCAACATCATGAGTTTGCAATTGAAAGATGGATCCCTTTGTCTCCAAATAGTGTTCTATTTATAGGAGAGAAAATGAGAAATGAAGGGTTGAGATCGAAAAGATTGATCAACGGTCAAGGATGGAGGAAATAGGAGGCATGGATCATGGATTCTCAACAACGGGCAAGAATTGAGAATTAATCAAGGGCTCACATTTGTTCCAAACAAATAGACTTTTGACCTGCACACATAGGTCACAAGGTGACTTGCTCAAGAGGTCTCAAGTTTAGCTTGTTCAAGAAGCCAAGTGAGATGATTGGAGGAGAGAGAATATTCTTTGGAATATTCTCATGGGGTAAGATAAAAGATATTTTGCAAATTAAAAGAAAGTTCAATTGTGAGAAAGGGGAGGGAATATTCCCCTTTTAGAGGAAAATTAGTTTAATTGTTAATTAAACAAGGTTTAATCATACAATTAGGGGTTTGAAGAATTAAAATGATATTCATTAAATTAAATGATTTAATGAATGAGGGAGAGATGAAATGACATTTAATTAAATAACTTAGGGTTATTTAATTAAATTAGAAGACTTAGGGAATTAAATTAAATATTTAAATTTATTTAATTTAATGAGATGAAATGTTTGCATTAAAAATGAGTGAATTAACCTAATTAAATGTGTTAGGTTAATAGATGAAAATGATGCAATTAATTAATTAACTAGGCTAATTCAATTAATTAAGCGAAAAGAGGATGGGTTTAAAGAGAAAATGATGTTAGTATACCTGTTTCGAGTGTATGATATCATTCAAGACATTTTTTAGTGTCTACAGTTTCCACTTGTCATAATCATAAGTGTTGACATCAATGACAACAACTGCCAACAATCTCCTTAGTGTTGATATCAATGACAATAATTACCAATGGTGATAAGAATCATGTTGCAACATATTACATTTCACAATAATTGAATACCTTAACCATTCTTTAGAGAAGTTGAGCTGAAATTATAGCACAAAAATCATAAGAAAATCCAAAGGAAATGATTGTATTAGGCCATTAATCCTATGTTATTTATCACCACCTCTTTATTCATTTTGGTAGTGAATGCAATTAAACCTACCTAGTACATTGAGAAATTCATGGCATTCAAAGAAAAAATTTGTTTTCTTTGATGGATTCCAAAAAATTAATTTAATTTCAATACACCTCATACTTCTAAAGGATAAATTTAATGTGATGGTTGATAATATGATTATTAATTTGAAACCAATTGTAGATGGGAAGTCTACATCATTTGAGATCTTTGTAAATTCTATTATGTCCATACTAACAAAATTTTGCTCTATAAAAAGAAATAAACGAAGAAGAGAAGCAATAACAAAACACTCAAGCTAAAGCTTAGATTTTCTTTCTCCTCCTCACCTACTACTCTACATGTAAACGATGGTCAAACATTTTACATTTTAGGCTAACTCTTTTTATCTACTTTTAATATAATCTAATTTTAGGCCTATGGCCCTTTAACTATAAAGAACTTTGATTTTAGATCAATACTAAAGTTTCTATATCAATTGCAAAGTGATAAAGGGTTAAAAAAGGTGTGTTTCCCTAAAACAATATTTATTTACCTACAAATATAAATACAGATCGATATGCATTAAAGTGAATGCTTTAAAAGAGACTCAATTCAAATCCACACTTCTCGAGGCCACCATTGTCACTTTTATATGAATACATGCTAAGAATATATGAAGAACACTCACCATTAATCATCTCAATTGACCTCTAGTGAAAGGTTCCTAGCTAAGGACATCAAGCTTTGGAAAATCGTCTCTTAAAATCCAAGGTAGAGAATAAAGTGATTATCTAAACCTTTGATACTAGTCTTGTAGGTTAGGAGAGCTAGGAGAGAGCCAAAAATTTGGGATACGTTTGAATTTTTTAATTGAATTCTTTTTAAAAAATTACAAAACATTGTTGAAATTGTGTAATTTGGAAGTATTAGGTTATTACTTGAAAATAAAGACAACAATCAATAAATTATTGAATCATTTGAGGGGTGACTTCTGAAAATTAAAATATGATAATATGAAATCAAGTTAGACAATTGTAGATTTGATCTTAAGTGGGAAATGGATAAATGTAAGGATCAAAATTGGTTCCAAAAAATTATTGTAGATAGAGACAAATAAAGATTAAAGTATATACCAAGTATCAATAAAAAATATCATCATATAAGAGAATAAGCTAAAAAAAATCTTAAATTGAAAGAAAAAATCCAAGGTATGCAATTTTCAAAATTAAAAAAAGACATAATTAAAACTTAGAGGGAAATAAAATTTTGGAATATTTAAATTCACCCATAATTAGTATAGAGAAGAGTCTAGATTAAAGACATTGAATAGAGTTTAACTCCAAATTTAAGGGGGTGCAATTCTTTAGACAAATCCTTTTTACTTGATATTTCAAGTACCTTAATAAAAAAAAAGTTAGCTGATAGGTTATATATAGTGTGAGATTTCATTCGGAAACAAGTCTCACACCATGAAACTTCTTTTATGTTGGTAAACTTCATCAAAGAATAAGGGTAAAATCTATAATATCTTTATAGTAAATGAATACGAATTTACTCAATCAAATTCATTGCTCTTGGCTTAGATAGTTGTCTTTATAGTGAACAATCCAATTGATTGTTGGTCACCATTTACTATACAAACTAATGTAAATTCACCACCCTTTCATCACTGCTCAAGTTGTCTATAAATAGAGTTCAATAGACCGACTATCACAACATCTACAAAAGATCAAAGGACAACAATTTAGAAGAATAAAAAGGGATTGAAGAGAAATACCAATTTTTTTCAAGTCATTTAATATTTGAGAAATTAAAAACACCATGATACATGAAGTCATTTAATTTTGTATGTTATCATAAGAAGAGATGAGACTATTGGACTTTTATTGTTTCACAGACAAATATAATCTCTTCTTCACCCAATCACTTGTGGATGCCAACCCTTGCCTCTATGTTGTTAACAAAATATTAGCTGTAGAATTTGACCTATAGAAAATCCCTCCATAGAATCATTCAACCTTATATGGATTTATATATTTATATCCCTAGGATAAAACCAATTGAAAATAATTTCTATGGCTATGTGGTTATGAATAGAGGAAAAATTTCCCTTTCCTCTCTCTCAACATAATTACTAAATTCCTACTAGGAGTTGCAAGCATCCTCTACCATATTAACATGTTCTTTGGCAATAGAATGTCTAGGTAGCATTCATAGTACTGCAAGTAAGTTTCATCTAATCTTCTTATATCCTAATATCAAAGGGATATTAGGGATATAAAATTGCATATATATCCTTTATATGATACTAATATTTCCTCTGTAGCGATATGTTTATGCCAAATTATAATATAATAGTGTTGAAGTTTTGCAGAAAACCAATAGTAGGTTAGGTCTACAATACAAAATTCATACCAAAAAATTCAAGAATTAAAAATAATATATATAATCAAGCAACAATCACCTTTTTTATCTAATTTAAAGGGATATCACAAGGTGCGAAGAGGCAACCCAATCCTTCTCCCCCCATGCTTTCCAACAAATGAATACTACCAAAATAATTCCAACTAATATCAAGAACTTCCATGATTGAACACCATCATAAGAACAAAAGAGATCCATAATCTCCCCAAATACTTCATATGCATGCTTGTTATGTTCTATACAAGTAGCTCAAATAGCTTACAAAATAGAGTAATTTTCTTTGGTTATAGAAGCTTCACTTCTTCTTCTTCTTCCAAGACTAGTTTGATTTAAAAATACATACCCATCAAACATGCCTTTCATGCCAAATGATATTCTAAGATTGTGGTCTACAAATTTATTTTCTTGTCAAAATACCTTCAATCTCCACATAAGACAAATATGTTTTCCCATTTTTTACATTGAGTTACATCTTCTCTACAAAAATACTGTACTCCTTTTTCCATTTTGCACTTATAGATGTGGAATACAAAATGTTTCATTCATTCCCCTAAGCCAAACCTACACATCATTTTGAATGATCATTAAAATCAACAATGAAACAAACTGTAGAATGAAAACCATACTTCTCAATGTAACAATCATATGCAGCCCACCAAATAATGCTTATGTTGATAAGACCATCATATGTGGCACCTTAGATTGCCAGTATGAGTATCATCTAATATGTTTGGTAAGTAACGTCTTATCAAAACCAGTCTCCCTACATATGCTACTACAATCTATTAAAAATAAATGAAAATTAGATTTAAAAATATCGAGGTTTTAGAGCTAACAAATTCTTGAGCTCAAGACAAGATTTAAATGCAACTTCTAAATGAAAATATTAGCTATGAGTTAAAATTTATTTTCAAGCATGAGGTGAGGAATGTTTCAACAACTTGTGTCATGTTGTCACCCATAGCAAAGAAAATAGTCAAGTAGAAAATAGAAGGTGATTAGAACAAGGAAATCATATACAATGTGGAGCATATTGTTGAGCCAAATGTGGGAGGCATGCAACTACCAAGTGTATGCCCATTACGGGTCTTGTTAATATGTAAATATACACTATTTAATTTAAATATAATTGTATTTATTACATTGCATTTTTTCTCCCTTCAATTTCCTAGATTTTTGTTGACGTCCATTATTACTCATTTGACGTATTCCTTAGCCTTCATGCCTTTTTTATTAAAATATGAATTTTTAAATCCAAATTACTCCTTGGATTATATTAACGAGGTGGATATATATATATCCAGCCATAATCACCTCGTCTACCACACCTACAAACATTTAAGTTTGCATTAATAAAATAATCTATTGAAAGGTGTAAAGCCATGACATCATATTAGGTAGCTTATCTATACAAACCAACTATTTAAAATGTCATTAGAATGAAAAATAGGATATTTATAGAATCACGTCTATATTAACAATTCAAATTTATATAAATACTTCAATTCAGAAACATCTCATACTTATTCATATTCAGATTCCTATCAACAACTCGATTCAGATTTTATTGATTGACTTTTTATTGATCGAGTTGTTGCTACCAGTAAAGAGGGGGACGGCTAGTGTATGGGCGGATTCAGATTTTCAAAAGAAGAAGGGCGAATTAACTCTGCAAGAACAGCAAGGGGAATGCGAAGAAGGCGGTGGAATTCGCCACAGTGCAGCCTTAAAATTCTGTCAGTAAAAGGAGATAGAGAACAAGCCGAGTGGATTGGGCTGTGGTTTACGTTTGGGGTAGAGAACACAGTTTATCAATTCATTCATAAAATTTCACTCAGATCTTGCACCGATAGAGAAGTATATTGGAAACTCAGTTTTCTTGCATTTAAGATCGGAATAGCTTTTGTTTAATACAATAGACTCTGTGTGATTCATGTTTCTTTAATTGATGGATGAAATTGCAAATGTTTTCTGTCGCTGGTGTTATGAACTTTGAAGTCTCTTACTTGAATGAGGAATGAGCATTTGTTGTTTCTTGCAAGTAACTGTCGCTGGAAGCGTTTTTGTTCATCTGAGATGAAGTGGCTGGATGTTCATCGTTGTATTCTGTAGAGAAACCTCATAGAGTGTGGATAACTATCGTATATATTTTCCTCTGAGTATTGCAGATTGTTTGTGTTTCAAACAAGGCAGTTATCAATATACTTTCAAAAAAATTAGATGCTTCTACCATGGACATTTGTCAACGTATTTGTGGTTTTATAACAAAGAGATTTGTGATATTGCTATCAGGATTCAACCATGTAGTTTTTGAATCAAATTCATTGACTCATATTTCATGAGTAGTAGTTCACAAGAACCCATCTCTCATAATAATGAATGGTCCACTTAGCACTCATTGCATTTGGGTGATGTTCCTAGAGGTTAAGCACTGGGCCTTCTCAGAGATCACCCATCCCAATACTACTCCAGCTCCAGTTCACAAGAACCCATCTCTCATAATAATGAATGGTCCACTTAGCACTCATTGCATTTGGGTGATGTTCCCAGAGGTTAAGCACTGGGCCTTCTCAGAGATCACCCATCCCAATACTACTCCAGCTCCGGTTCAAATATGCTTCTAAACCTTGGAGAGCTTCTCTTTGAATATCATTTAATTATGTTTTGTGAATATAATCTAAATCCTTGTTCATCAGATCTTTTGTTTATGAAAATGCTGAATAAAAGGAATGATAAGTAGAAGAGTTCTTATTTCATTTTAAAAACTTCAATATGCATATGAATAAAGATACATAATGAAGCTATGCAAAAAAAAATAGAGCGCCTTTTCTTCACACCTTCATTCTAAACTTAGTCTTAAAACTAAAAGCAAAGTGTGAACACTGAAGAACAATATATGTTAGAAGGTTAGTTCCATGTGGTGAATAATGATTACAATCACTAGAATATGTATGCAATTAGTGGAAGTTTAGGCCCCACTATCAACAATTAGGATAACAATAACTAGTCCTCAAAAACCCTTTTAAAACCCTTGAATTTTATGATCAATAAAATTGCTTAAACAATATTGTATGTATTTCAATATTATATTTCAAAATTGTATACATAAAAAATACAATTCTATACATAAAATATTATAAATTAAATTAATGTATCTTCTAAACATATCAAATTGTATTCTGAATAAATTAACATATATAATTTTCTCTTGCAATAATTTTATAAACATTGAACATTCATTTCGCATATTAAGAGGAAAAATGCATACAATGCCCAACAAAATTCCTGTACAAAATATACAAAGCAACAGATCACCAAAACAATTAATTTTCTGAAAAACCCCATGCAGTTCTTCTCGTTTACACGCTTGGCACTGTCATATCCAGAGAACTCTCGAAGATTTGGAACTTCTTCAGGGATTTATTCATTAATTCGCATTGCAGTTTCCATTCCACCTGCATTAGGAACCTTCGACAAACCCTGATTTTCGCCGTCGTTGAAATCCCTACACCCCTCATCAAAATTAAGCTCATAACTCGTTCGATCGTAATGAAACCTCGCGGACTTGGAATTATAAATGACTTTTCCCTCTGCGTGACACCTCCGAACGAAACGTTTCCATTTAGGCTCAACGTAATCCTCCACCAGCGAGTCACACCATTCACCGCCCTGCCTTACGCTGTTCCAGCCCTGGCGCCACCACTTGACGGAATCTTCATCTTGCGGCCCGGGATTCGACCTGCCGACCTTGTGGAACCACGAGGGCTTCAGCAGAGAACGCTCGGCCGTGTTATCGTCAGAGGCGAAGCGGCGGCGGCAGCAGCAGCAGAAGAGCAGGCTGGTGCTTCTGGACCTGCGGTCGTGCATTTTGCTCTTGTTGCCTGTGTTCCTGGGATTCGACCTCTGCACCAGCGGAAGTTTACGACTTTGCATGAAAATATGTCGAAGTTAACTCTAGCGAGTGTAGAGAGATTTGCAAAGATTTTCCCTGTTTCAAGGGATTAGGAGCGTGTGAAGGGCGTGGATTTGTAGCTTTATCGTTGCCACGTGATTGGGAGACTGTGTGTCGGTCTATTAATGGCTTTTATTGTAGTAGCTGGTACACGGCTATCAAGAGTTTTAAGATATTATTACAGAAGCGCGTATGAAACAGTGGGAAATATGAAATAAAAAATTTCAATGATGTTCACAAGATCTAGGAGTTAGAATTTTTTTTATAGAAATCACCTATATTGATTACAATAATTTTTTATTACAGAAAGATAATAGTACATAATTTATTAAAAAAAATTAAGATTTTTTTGGGATGATCTTTTTTTTGTTATGTAAGATTATATAAATAGTATTTTAGATAAGTGTATATGGAATAAGAATGTAGGGGATACTCATAAATTTGACAATTGTCAAACTCTTCATAATATTGTGAAGGTAAGATTTTGATGATCTATGTTGATGAGCATATGTTTCTCTTGATGATTTATGTTTTTAATATATGTTGTTGTTTTGTTATACTTTATGATTGTGAATGTCCAAGCCATTTTTAAAGGGCTTTGTCGTCAACCATCATTTGTGACTAGAGTAGTTGGAAATAAATGTGGTTGTGTTTTTTTCATGTGTGTGTACAATGTAACATTGGAATTTCACAACAACTAATAGAGGTAGATCAAGTGGCTTGCTTTCATTTTTGTAGACAATAGCAATCACTTTGCCAAGCACATCATTGATTAATCCAACTAAAACCCACAAATTTGTGTTTTACACTACCTATTGTTTGATGCATAACAACACCATGTTGTCTATCATTGTTCATCATCTAAAATTGATTTGTTATGCCCTTTTTTGCTCATTAGTGGAGTGTGGTACTAGAGTTGACATTGATTTTAACTTTATTTTGTTATGTGTTTCAACTTAGCATTTGTTGCAAATAAATGCAGTAATGAAGAGAATGTATCTTGTTCATTTATACAAAGGCATGCCATGAGGTGATGTCAATCTATATGTGTTGCCTTTGCATTCCTGATATTTGTAAGAAGATTGCGATTTTTTATTTGGGAAAGTTCACTTCCATGTCAAAAATTGTGTTCAAGGTGACCATTTTTTGGAAGTTTCTCTTAAGTGTTGTCCCATATGACAATCTAACATACATTAGGATGTCTCGTATAGGTGGTAATTCTCCTATATCACCAACAAACATAATAAAGAAACCATCAAAAGGACTTTTATTGTGATATGTGAATGCCTCATAAAAGTTGTTATCAATGCATTGTAACAAACTTGGTCCAATAAAACTCATTTAATGAATTATAATGTATTGAATGAAATACATATTTTCTTGGAAAGTTGATAGAGCTTGACCTTGAAGAGGTGTCATGTCTTTGATTGGTATGTGAAGTGTTGAATGAATGGTTAATGCATTGATGCCAAAAGTAGCCATAATTGTTGGGGTGAGCAAAAGCAAGGGAATTTTTTAATAGGGTGCATTTTTTTAGAGTGGTATCTTGATGTTATTAATCATGTATGACTTTCCTATTCTTATGGTACCTTTTTTTATCATTTTAAGTGGTGGTTGCATTTGTATATGATAAGAATGGTTCACAATATTGTTGAAGCAATTTTTTGATCAAAAGAAAGCTTGCCCTTTGCAATACATGAGTTGGTTTTAATCTATTCCACCTATTTTTTGAATGATTGTAGTTAATGAACTTAGTAGCATTATCCATCAAGGAGGGAGAAATTATATTGGCAACTCAATGTTATTGTCAAAGTCTCAATATCCAATCATGTCTAGGTTATTAACATCATTCCCTAGTGGAGGCTTGATAGGAGTTGTCATTCATTTACATCATAGTGCTCTCTCCTTTTTGGGCCATCAAGAATAAATTCATCATCACTATTGTTAGTTGATTTTGGAGGTGTGCAATCAAAATGTCATAGATGGTAGGTACTAACCATGCCTTCCCAATAGGTGGCAATCTCTTGCCTACATGACCCAATTTATTCTAGATTTTTGTGAAAAGGTAAACACAATAGAAGCTCACTTGAACAAAAGGACTCAAGCATCTTAGTGTCTTTAAAAGAAATAGTTGTGAAACATAGCAAGACCAAAATAATGCTTAGAATTTCTCTTTATGTCCATTTACAGACTATGTGGGACTTGCACTATTCTAGTTCATCCTTACTTCAATAAGTGGCAATGAGTCCAATCATACATGTTGACCCATATATCTTTCAATGAAACTTGAAGTAGCTAATGTACTTTGTTGAGCTTAAGGTGTATGACACGAGACTTTTTATTCACATTCAAAGAAATAAATGAACAATTATCAATTTTCAACATTAATTTTAACAAGTGGTAGAACTCTTGTGCACTAATATCACATGTACTACACTCTCACTTACAAACATGCAAAATATAGTAGAATTTGGATTTTTTGAGTCAACATTTCTAAAAATACATTCCAAAATTCGGTAATAGTGCACATCCTAACATTTCTCTTAGGCATCTTAAAAACTTTGTCAATTCTAAATGGTGCAAAACAAATAATGTATATTTCCTTTTAAAAATTAAAGTATAGACTTTACATTTTATATTTATAAATTCATACTTGATATTTCCCTTTAAAAATTAAAGTATAGACTACACTTGTGTAATGGCTTTCAATTTAAGTTGTGTAATGGTTTTGCTTTGTTAATTGTTCGATTTGTTGATTTGTGCACATCCATTTTGGAAACAATGAATTCAAGTGTACCTATGTCTAACATGATATTTTTCAAGAAATTCCATCATAGTTAATATCCTAATAATTCTTTTTAAAATATATTATTAATTTGAATTACTTTTTCGTTATTGTATCAAGCTTCATTGAAGATAGAGAGAGAAGAAAAAGGATATGTATTTCCCTATGAGAAAGTATGTGATCAAAGTCTAGAGTTTTGAATTGTACAATTGCCTATTGCATTCCCATGGTTTGTTTTGATAAAGTGAGCTTTCATTGTTGAACAGTTGTTTTTTATAAATTGGTAATACGATTTAATGTTCTTGTAATACAATGTTTATCATTAATGGAAAAATACTTATTTCTATTGGATACAATTAACCGTTGAGATTTGTCCTCAATTTATTTGTACCAAGTAATATAGATTTAAACTGTTGACAGTTAAATTAAATTCTATATATAAATAGGATTGCAAAAAGAAATGATAACAAACACTAGAATTGCACAAGTTATTTATGTGGATTTTTAATAGTTAATGATGCCACTATTTAATGATGTCACTGTTTAGAATATCCAGTAGTTATTTAATGTGTAGTCTCAATTTTGTTCTCCAATATGTTCATTTTTTGTGTGATCATAATTGTCAAGCCATTCATTTTGATCTATATGTGAAGGAAATCAGTAATATAGTTCATACATTCAATTTTTAATGTTTGATAATTTTGGTGAGTTATTGTCGGTTCTTGGTTTTTTATATATTTTTGGGTCAGTAGAGTAATTGCTAAGTCCAACCTTTTTTTTTTTTTTTTTGGAGATACCCCTAAGGGGTTCCCTTTTAGCTTAGCAGCCAAGGTCTGTGGGGTATCCATTCCGCCAAAATCCCCCTGGGGCATGATCCCAACCTCATCCCTTTTAGGCGTCGGGGCTTTGCACTCAACGAGACTTGATTCCTAGTGGGCTCATTCTGAACCTTTCAACTTCTCCTAAGGATCTCTCTCATAAATATAAATATACAACACTTTCAAAAATCGGACTTGTCAATGGGCCCTTGGTAAGTCCGAGTTTTGAAAATGTTGTATATTTATATTTATGAGAGAGATCCTTAGGAGAAGCTAACTGCATTTGGCATCACCTTTAATGACATGGGTTCATGGATATTTGCTTTTTATAACAACTATACATAAATCCATCTTATGAACAACAATTGCTTTTACAAACTCAATAAAATTAGAATTTCTGCTGCATAACATTTTCTAAGATATCCTTAATGAAATCATTGAATAACCATTTTTTTTTTTTTTGCTAAAACCATCCAAATGTCTTCGACGTACCCATTGTACACGAAGATGGGATTGCTAGTTAATAATTTTCTCTCGCAGTAACCCTTGCACCTCCTCTCACTGCAAATGCTATAATTTTATAAAGATTGAACATTCATTTTTGCATATTAAAAGGAAAAGTAAATACAATGCCCAACAAAATTCCTGTACAAAACATAACAAGCAACAGATCACCAAAACAATTAATTTTCTGAAAAACCCCATGTAGTTTCTTCTCGTTTACACGCTCGGCACTGTCATATCCAGAGGAGTCCCGAAGATTTGGAACTTCTTCAGGGATTTATCCATTTACTCGCGTTGCAGTTTTCATTCCATCTGCATTAGGAACCTTCGACAAACCCTTATTTTCGTTGTCGTTGAAATCCCTACACCCCTCATCAAAATTAAGCTCATAATTCAATCGATCGTAATGAAACCTAGCGGACTTTGAATTATAAATGACTTTTCCCTCTGCGTGACACCTCCGAACGAAACTTTTCCATTTAGGCTCAACGTAATCCTCTACCAGCGAGTCACACCATTCACCGGCCTGCCTGACGCTGTTCCAGCCCTGGCGCCACCACTTGACGGAATCTTCATCTTGCGGCCCGGGATTCGACCTGGCGACCTTGTGGAACCACGAGGGCTTCAACAGAGAGCGCTCGGCCGTGTTCTCGTCAGAGGCAAAGCGGCGGCGCCAGCAGCAGAAGAGCAGGCTGGTACTTCTGGACCTGCGGTCGTGCATTTTGCTCTTGTTGCCTGTGTTCCTGGGATTCGACGTCTGCACCAGCGGAAGCTTCCGACTTTGTATGAAAATATGTCGAAGTTAACTACAGCGAGTGTAGGTGGTCTTGGAAAGATTTTCCCTGTTTAAAGGGATTAAGAGCGTGTGGAGGGCGTGGATTTGTAGCTCTGTCATTGCCGCGTGATTGAGAGATTGTGTGTCGGTCTATTAAAGGGTTTTTCGCAGTAGCTGGTACGGCTATCAAGAGTTTTAAGATCTTTTTACGGAAGCGCGTATCAAACAGTGTGGGAAATATGAAATAAAAGTTTTGTGGGAAATATGAAATAAAAGTTTTCAATGACAGGTTTCAAGTGTGTAGTTCTATCGGTCAAACTCATTGATCCATGTTTCATGAGTAGTGGTTCACAAGAACCCATCTCTCATGATAGTGAATGGTCCATTTAACACTCATTGTATCTAGGTGATGCTCATAGAGGTGAAGCACTAGGCCTTCCCGGGAGTCCCCCATCCTAGTACTACTCCAACTCAAGCGCGTTTTACCACAAAGTTTCCCCCCAAGATTAAGCCCACTTAGCTTGCAACCCCATTTGCAAAACCTGCAACAAGTGTTGAGCCTTATGAACCATTCATTATAGAGATTCACTATCATCAGAGATGGGTTATTGTGAACCACTACTCATGAAACATGGGTCAACGAGTTTGATTCGTAAAACTACACGGTTGAATCCTGATAGCAATATCATAGTTTTCAATGATGTTCACAAGATCCAGGAGTTTAGAAGTTTTTATAGAGATTATATTGATTACAATAAATAGATAATAGTACATAATTTATATAAATAAACAAATAAATAAATTTTAGGGTGATCTTTTTGTTATGTAAGATTATATAAATAGTATTTTACATAAGCCTCCTTTAACTAACCTATCTTACTGGCCCTCCCTCCAGACAGGAAACAAATACAGGATGGTCGACCCTTCCTCCTATTCCTATGCTCGAGAACTCTACTATACAGATGGAAGGAAGATAAACGTAGTTAACTCCAGGGAACCGTCCAGCCTTCCCGATGGAGAATACTTTCTCCTCTGTGCTAAGGATCCTACTAATATTCTAGGACTCCATCCCCTAGGGACTAATGATTGACAATATTGTGAAGGTAAGATTTTGATGATTTGTGTTTATGTTGACGAACATATGTTTCTCTTGATGATTTTTTTTTTAATATATGTTGTTTTGTTATACTTTATGGTTGTGAATGTCCAAGCCATTTTTAAAGGGCTTTGTCATCAACCACCATGTATGACTAGAGTAGTTGGAACTAAATGTGGTTGTGTTTTTTTTTGTGTACAATGTAACATTGGAATTTCACAACAACTAATAGAGGTAGATCAAGTGGCTTGCTTTCATTTTTGTAAACAATAGCAATCCACTTTGCCAAGCATATCATTGACTAATCCAACTACAACCCACAAATTTGTGTTTTACACCACTATTGTTTGATGCACAACAACACCATGTTGTCTATCATTGTTCATCATCTAAAATTGATTTGATATGCCCTTTTTTGCTCATCAATGGAGTGTGTTACTAGAGTTGGCACTGATTTTAACTTTCTCTTATTATGTATTTCAACTTAAGCATTTGTTGCAAATAAATGTACTAATGAAGAGAATGTATCTTGTTCATTTATACAAAGGCATGCCATGAGGTGTTGTCAATCTATATGTGTTGCCTTTGCATTCCTTATTTTCGTAAGAAGTTTACGATTTTTTATTTGGGAAAGTTCATCTCCATGTCATAAATTGTGTCCAAGGTGACCATTTTTTGGAAGTTTCTCGAAAGTGTTCTCCCATACATGATAATCTAACATACATTAGGATGTCTCATATTGGTGGTAATTCTCTTATATCACCAATAAGCATAATAGAGCAACCATCAAAAGGACTTTGATTGTGATATGTGAATGCCTCATAAAAGTTGTTATCAATGCATTGTAACAACCTTGGTCCAATAAAACTCATTTAATGAATTAGAATGTATTGAATGAAATACATATTTTCTTGGAAAGTTGATAGAGCTTAGCGTTGAAGAGGTCTCATGTCTTTGATTGGTATGTGAAGTGTTGAATGAATGGTTAATACATTGATACCAAAAGTAGCCATAATTGTTGGGGTGAGCAAAAGCAAGGGCATTTTTGAATAGGGTACATTTTTTAGAGTGGTATCTTGATGTTATTAATCAACTATGACTTTCATATTCTTATGGCACCTTGTTTGATGATTTTAAGTGGTGGTTGCATTCATATATGAGAAGAATGGTTTGCAATATTGTTGAAGCAATTCGTTGATCAAAATAATTTTTTTCCTTTGCAATACATGAGTCACTTTTAATCTATTCACCTATTTTTTGAATGATTGTAGTTAATGAACTTAATAGCATTATCCATCAAGGAGGGAGAAATTATATTGGCAACTCAATGGTATTTTCAAAGTCTCAATAGCCAATCATGTAGATAGGTTGTTAACATCATTCCCTAGTGGAGGCTTGATATGAGTTGTCATTCATTTGCATCATGGTGCTCTCTCTCTTTTGGTCCGTGAAGCATAAATTCATCATCACTATTGTTAGTTGATTTTGGAGGTGTGCAATCAAAATATCATAGATGGTAGGTGCTAGTCATGCCTTCCCAATAGGTGGCAATCTCTTTCCTACATGACCCAACTTATTCTAGATTATTGTGAAAAGGTAAGTACAATAGAAGCTCACTTCAACAAAAGGAATCAAACATCTTAGTGTCTTTGAAAGGAATAGTTGTGAAACATGGAAAGATAAAAACAATATGTCTAGAATTACTCTTTATGTCCATTTATAAACTATGTGGGACTTGCACAATTTTAGTTTATCCTTACTTTAATAAGTGGCAATGAGTCCAATCATACATGTTGACCTATATATCTTTCAATGAATCTTGAAGTAACTATTGTACTTTGTTGAGCTTAAGGTGTATGACACAAGATTTTTACATTCACATTCAAAGAAATAAAGGAACAATTATCAATTTTCAACAATAATTTTAACAAAGTGATAAAACTCTTGTACACTAATATCACATGTACTATACTCACAAACATGCAAAATATAGTAGAATTTGGATTTTTGGATCAACATTTCTAAAGATACATTCCAAAAGTTAGTAATAGTGCCCATCCTAACATTGCTCTTAGGCATCTTAAAAACTTTATCAATTCTAAATGGTGCAAAACAAATAATGAATATTTACTTAAAAAAATTAAAGTATCAACTTTATATTTTATAATTATAAATTCATACTCGATATTTATTTTAGTAATTAATTATTTATTTACACTAGCATAAGTTTAACTTAGGTCTTTTATTTAATTAGTTAAGTCCTAGGTTGCATCATTAGAAAATCATTAATAATGGGGTCATTACCCTTTCCATGTATTTAAGAGATAAGATTCATTTTAGAAGATGAGTTGTCCTTTTTAGAACTTATCTCAATCAATTTATCATTCCCTAGGTAGTTAGTTAGGGTTTACATGTTGTCACATGTTGTGTGATTAAGACACTTGACAACATCTTAATGCATCTTGTATCTCAACCTTGCTTATATAATTAAGGCATATGTACATTTGTAATCATATTCTAGATATCAATCAAATAATCTCCATTTGCATGCCCTTAGTTACAACACTTTCTGTGTGGGTGAATTTCTTCTTGGAAAAGGTCCTCTTGAAGGTTGTAGCTTCAGGGGCATTGTGCATCCATTATTTTAACATGGTATCAGAGCCATTCCATTGAGATTTCATCCCAGGATCAAGGAAGTTGGGCTAGAGAGATTTGTTGCAGACTTGAAGGTTTCCATTGCAGGCTACTTGAATCCACCCGGGGACCAAGCTGATTTCTGAAGCTGATTGAGTTAGATCTGAGCTTTCCATTGTCTTCATAAGACTTCAAAACCTTGGGATCACTTGTTCATTCATCGAAATCGGATTCATCAACCCAAGAGCCATCAAAGGTATTTTAGGGTTTGCAAAATCAACTGGTACGATCCATACAAATTTGCTGTAAAATATCCTCCCCATTAGTTGTCCTCTGTGGCAAAAGGCAAAAAAATTTTAGTCGCAGGCCATTTTCATTTCAAAAAAATTTGGCTC
Organism: Sequoia sempervirens; assembly: GCA_007258455.2. Classification (NCBI taxonomy): domain Eukaryota; kingdom Viridiplantae; phylum Streptophyta; class Pinopsida; order Cupressales; family Cupressaceae; genus Sequoia; species Sequoia sempervirens. Next base: position 172,246,562 of record VDFB02168118.1, read on the forward strand.
AATTTCATATTATTTTGGCAAAAATTTTTTTGGGCTATTCTATATATTTTCGACAAAAATAATTGGGGTGACCTGCAATTTATTATCCGTCGGCATCTATACTTATGTGGATATAGTTTGATATAATAGTCGGCATTAAAAATAAAATTTCAAATCCCTGACTTTAATAGTTACCGCCAAGTTTTGTGTTGTGGTCACATTAAAATCCACGGACCTGCTTGATCTGGTGGTGCAGCCCGAGCTATCTACTCTACCTTGGTTGCTCCACCTCGCCGCCGCTTCTAGGAGGGGAGCCATTTTTTTTCCAACTTTAGCCTTGTGGTCACATCAACGACTAGGTGCCAGTCCGAGGGGGTTGATTTTTTGCCCCTGTTTACCTTGCAGAGTGCCTAATATAGGCCTTTTTTTCATTTTTTCTTAACTTTTCACCAAGGTATCAAAATTCGAGAAACGAGATATTGTTGGAAAGAGGATTCAACCTACTTTCCAGTGGTGACATCCTTTTTGCATAATTTTGCTGCTAGAAAAATCTACAAACAACTAAATTCAACCCTCCATTTTGGACTAAAAAGACTCATATCTTCTCAATAGTTTGTCAAAATTTGGTGATTCCAGTGGCATTCAGAAGATATTTCAGAGCTTTTTTCATTAGTCCATTCACTTCAATCAGTTTCAGCTCCAAGTACTCCTGCATTATATTTTTTCAACTTGGTGCATTTGTACAATCACTTGGATATCTTGAAGATTGGAAAAAAAGATTTTTGATTTGGGTGGCATCTCTTCAGTTGCAAATCATATTTGGAAGTTTCTATTTATTATTGAAGGTAATTGTCTTTGTATTTTTGGAGAAATTTCATAGTACATTATGGGGTTTGCATATATTCCTTCTCTAACTATGTTGCACAAGGGAAACTATAAACAATGGAGAGATGGGATCATCCACCATCTCCAATCACTTGAATTATTGCCACATTTGTATGGTATAGTTCCCCATCCAAGTGAAGGTATTCAGGAATTTTCTTGGAGTTGCAACAAATATATCGTCTTAGAGATCATTTCAATGCAAGTTGATTGTGATGTTTTGAATGTTATTGGTCATTGTGATTGTCCTCGTATCCTTTGGAATAAGATTTGGGAGCTATATGGGGATTATGATACTTCACTATTCCTCGATGATCATGTTTCAAATTGTCATTCTTTAGATCAGGTACCCATGATGATATTGCTATTTAGGAGCCTACAAATTTGGAATGTCTTGAATCTTCAGATGAGGATGTTACGAGTTCTATAGGTGCTTCTTCTCCATCAAAGACTATTGGTATCCCTTCACATTCAATCATTCCTTGTCCAAAGTCATTGATTGAGCCTTCTATTATCTCTATTCATCAGGACACATTTAGTTTTCCAGACTTGGCATCACATGATGGCTTTGTGTCAGGGATTGGTGACTTGGTTACTTCTACAGGTTTGGATGACATTCTTGAGGGGATATCTCTCCTCTATTCAGATTCCACTTTGGAGAGTTCTCTGGGGTCTCCTCATTCATTTGTCTCAACCTTGATTGGGGATCCTGAGACTATCTCGGAGGCACTTACATTTTCTCTTCAGAGATTTCATGTATGAGACTTCTTCCCTCTCATTCCATTATGGAGTTGGAGTTTCTTCAGCATCTAACATTGGATTTGCTTCTTCCTAGCAAGAGAAATGTGATTTGGACACCTTTGTTGCTTCAGACTTCTTTGAGTGGTTTTGAGGACACTTCATTCAGGGGCCAATCTCATCTCCATTTATTCCTTCAATGGAAGGATCATTGTTTTGTAGACTTTGGATCTTGCTCATCATTTGTTTCTAGATTGTCTTGGTTTGTCACCTTCATTGATTGGGTATGTACCTCAGTTGATTGTGGCATCTTCATCTTCTTTGGGCATGGAGACACATGAGCAGTTTTCAGAGACATCATCATCCGCATTCATCCTACCTTCTTCAATTCCTATCTGGAATGGGAAGCATCCCTGCACTTGCATTTGGTTTTGTTTTTTCTAAAAGGGATACAAGTTGTTTGTCGATGTTGGATCATGTTTTGTCTACAAATACTTACCTTTTTTGCAGATGATCATATATTCTAGGGGGGCTATATAGTCTCTCTATTTCCCTTCTATGGGGGGGCTATTGATTGTATTGTATCCATGTGATGGATGGTGTATTTGGGGGGTATTATGGAGTCCTCCATCCTTCCCATCCTTTCTCACTTTTCTCCTTTTTTGATAGGGGTTTTCTTCCCACTGGGTTTTCCCCTTTGCCCTGTTTGTGGGAGAGTTGTTGCATTTCATCTATCATTTGTAAATGGGTACCTAAAATGACCATCATATAGTCAGGACCCATCATCCATTGCATAATCATTGCATTTCTCATTTCCTCCCTAAGTTGCACTTATAGGGGGGTGTTGGTGTAATTAATTATTTAATTACACTAGCATAAGTTATAAGTCTTTTATTTAATTAATTAAGTCCTAAGTTGCATCATTAGAAAATCATTAATAATGGGGTCACTACCCTTTCTGTGTATTTAGGAGATAAGATTCCTTCTAGAAGATGAGTTGTCTTTTCTAGAACTTATCTCAATCAGCTTATCATTCCCTAGGTAGTTAGTTAGGGTTTACATGTTGTCACATGTTGTGTGATTAAGACACTTGGCAATGTATCTCAACCTTGCCTATATAATCAGGGCATTGTACAATTGTACTCATATTCTAGATATCAATTAGATAATCTCCATTTGCATGCCCTTAGTTGCAAAACTTTCTGTGTGGGTGAATTTCTTCTTGGCAAAGGTTCTGTTGAACGCTGTAGCTTTAGGGACATTGTGCATCCATTATTTCAACAATAACAATTACCAAAATGTAAAAAGTAATTTTTGAAAATCTAGGGTGGCTCGTGTAACATAACCCTGTACTTTTAACCATTCAATGCACACCAAAGATATATAGTCGAAGCACACCATAATCACCCAACGAGGTTCATTAGCATAAAACATAAAATAACATCCATACATCTATCATATAAATCATTTCTTCCGAACATCAATAATTAGGATCACATTTAATCATAACATAAATAATGCATATCACTAAATTAAAGCATAACGACAAACCAAGCATGTAAATATATAAACATGTTGAAGAACATCATCTTAAACATGAGACGATTCATACACACCATTTAAGGTAATAAAATAATCACCACAAAAATCATGAACAAACGATGAAGCTAAAACACCAATCTCAAATTAACAAACCATGGGGAAGACGAGCCTAATTCAAAATTAAAATTTTAAAATTAGGATCTCAATTCCATTTGTGCGAAATTGATTCAATTCAATTCTATACTTTCAAATTTGAACCCAGATGATGGATAATGGAAGTTGCAGATTGGATCTGAATTAAAACTAGCACTTGCACCCATGAGAGGTTCAAGGAAAACGCCGATAGGAGATTAAAGGTTTGCAGTTAGAGAGCGAAGCATTTGTTTTCAAAAAATTTCAAATCCGCCAGATAAGACTTGCTGGAAATTGTTAAAAAAACAGTTATGAGCTGTAGAGAAATTTTCAAATCCTCCAGATAAGACGTGCTGGAAATTGTTTAAAAAACAAATAAAATGGAGTCTTAAATAGTAATTCAGAAGCCCACTTACAAAACAGGGTCAAACGTGTTTTTAAACCATGAGATGATCAACAAAGTATTTGTCTATCCTGAAACAACAATAACTAGTAAAATGACTTGAAGGAACATGAACATTTTGGATCAACTTGTATGAACATCCATGGACAGCATGGCACACACATCACTCTTTTACTGTCAAACAAACATTTCATAGAGACATTGTCCATTGCAAAACACAGTGGTATACTGTCCATGCATTGTCTAAATATTGAAGCAACAGTGAATAGTAGAATAACTTGAATCAAGCTTGTATCAACTTGTATGAGCATCATATGAACTGTAGCTTTGGAAAATACTGAAGAGATAATCAAGGTAGTCCGTGATACCAAAGAACATCAACATCATCTTTGGAAGCATGAACAACATGGCAAACATCACTGTCTTTCTGTCATAGGAACACTTGATAGAGACATTGTGTAAGGATATCACTTGCATGGATTGACTTCCCTTGTGAGTGAGATAATATGTATATAGAGCCATGTCATTGGCATCACTGTGCAAAGCACTGCCATTATTAACCTTTAATAGCGCTGTGAGCACTGTTGTTTATACAGACCACGTCTTGACAATCTACACTGTCACATGAAAATAGCTTAGCTGTTTTACCAAGAACCATCACCATGCATAACCTTGTTAAGTTGATCAAGATGATCAATATATTGATATCAGACCCCTGCAACTGAAAGCATAGCGAACATATCACAGTCAAGTTTGTGAAGACAGTAGGACAGTGTAATCCATGTAGACAAAACAACACTACAGAAACATTCAGTTCAAAACCACAATGGAACTTTTGATATAGATGTTGTTTGAAGTCATTGTTGGAGTAGCATAATATGGGCCATTCTTAGAGTATATACAAGCCCATGAGTTTTATTGGTAGCTCATCAAATGCAGCTCTTTCTCGTCTTGTCCCTTGTTTCCCATTCCATTTGATGACACCTCTTCTGCCACAGATTGGGAGGGGCTTTCTGAAGCTAAATTCGAGCTGCATGCCCTGACACCCCATACTTCATCTTCCTCAGACTGGAAGATCGCATTATTCCATACAACTGTGGGGTTCCCATTTGAAACCGCAGAATACAAATTTTCATTACCGCCTAAGCAGGAAAAGCATGACCTAATAGAAAGCAAGACCCACAAGAAAAGAAATAACAGAGTATGATTCCCAGTTGGAGCTGCAGAAGCATTATGACACAACTCTTCTGTAGAAAAATTCTAGAAACAAAGGTAACAAAGTGGAGATATGAATCTATATTACAGATTAAGCAAGACATAAATCTCTTTCTTTAAATAATAAAATCCAAATAGCCAAAACCCTTAAACAAAATTGAAAAACAGAACTAGAGGGTTTGCTGAGCATATAGCCCGCACTCAAAATTGATACAAAAAACCCTAGCGGCATAGAAAAAGCACGTCAAATGAATGAAGGGAGGCCACGGAAGAAGGCATGAAAATTGAAATAAAGAGAAGGCATGAATCTTACGCTAGAGGTCGATGATGCCTTCATCTATTAGCAAGCCGGTGCATTTATGCAAATTGGAGGTGGTGATCCTAGGGCGGTCAGGGAATGGCATGCAACGTCTCTGCCCTGGGTTTGACAGCTGCCCAATCCTTCAGGTCGGCAACAGGTGTGAGCCGCATTTACAAATTAATATTGATCTTCTTTCCCGGGAGGTTTACAGTGAACTGGCGACTACTTATCTTCTTTCCCGGGAGGTTTACAGTGAACTGGCGACTGCTTGACGGCGGGCACACCTGTATCAGGCGTGAGACAGGTTTTCAGTCATATTATGCACTGGGGATCCCAAGGTAAAGCCTATCGGCTAATTATTACTAATTTCAAAGTAAAAATACACACTAATTAATGCGCGCAGAGGCCCAAAAAAACACAAGGGTAAAGGGCATGGGAATGCAATTTTCACCATTACAGTAATGTGATCATAACGAGGTTACACCAGAAAAGAAAGAGTAGAAAGCGAATAAGATGGGAAGGACTAGGGTTTACAGAGCGGCTGAAGAAACTTTGTCTGGTTAAAGGAGCTTTTATGCTGGTGCAGTGAAGTCGTGCGGATTTATTTATCCGTCGTGCTCTCATGGCGGAATTACAGGTATTTCTTACACCCGTTTATACTGCACATGACGATTAGGATGCGTGATTTTTACGGGGATTATAATTTTTAAACCATTTATATCTTACTAATGTATTTTAGGGTTTGTAAAATCTTGTGTGTTAGCCCTGTTACCTGATATTCTTCATGTCAACTGGGAGTGGCTCTGGAAAACTATATTTTTATATTAAATTTCTGAACACTACTTTTAAATTGGGGAAAATATTAGTCGAATATTTAAATTTTTTTTTTTTAATGTTCTGTAGGTTTTTCCTGGATACAGAACTAATCAAATTTCAGAAAACGCTCACCAATAAATCTGCAGAACTTCGACTTCAAAATTGAACATAAAGACAGAAGGCAGCACAAATATTTTGTTTCTACCTCTGTTTACCTGTTAAACACTTTTGGTCCAGCAAGAAACATATTGTCTGGAAAATCAAAATAGTCAAGCAGTTCTAGCATGAAAACAAAATAAGCGACCATAACAACCCGAAATCAAAATAATAATGTAGTTATATTATTGAAAAAACACACAGAAGAAAAAACTCGAAGGAGGAGGATAGGGGATACAATTAGAATGATAAGAGAAACATTATTGAAGCCTTTGATGGGCCAGTGGCAAAAGGTTTTGAGATGGTTAACTTCTGATGAGTGTTGTTCATGGTGGGCATCAGTGAAAATGCACATTGGAACATCTGGTTAGTATTGCTCAATGCTAGGTTGGTTTATTTATTTTTCTATTTTCTTTGATTAGGAAGTTGTTTTAATCAAGGTCCTGAAGGGCTACTTCCCACAACATGGGTGATATTGTTTCCTCTTAGATGCCAAGCCTGGGGGGGTGTCTGTTACCCAAAAATATTTGAAGAATTGTACGTATTTTTTCCCCTTTATTTGCATTCTACTCAGGTGGATCAGTTTCCTGAATACCATCCCCTACAATATTTATTAAAATGCTATGCTTTATCTAGAATAAAAGTCTGATACGTTGTGCAATGGTGCTTAACCTTGGGTTATTTTTAATAGCCTGTGAATAAATGTAATCAGATCCTTAAAAGACTTTCTATCTTTAATGCATGAATATGTTTAATCGGACCTTGCAAAGAGGCTTTTTTCAATAATGTGTGAGTATGTGCAAACAATTTTTGCAAAGATGTCATTTCTGTTTCTCAATAATGACTGGATATGTTTAATGAAATCGGGTGTTCCAAAGAGGTTGAGCAAATTCCAAAATTTTAATTTAACAAAATGACATGCTCAATAGTAAACTAAAATAAGATTGTTTCCAACCAAATAGCATTCTTGATAATCTGTCCCAAATTTTGGCACCATACATATCAAATTTGATACATGAAAGGAATACAACAATTGCAATGAATCCATATGTACAAGAGATGCCACACTAATCTATCTTACCCACTCATAAGATTTGGAAACTGAATCAATATACCTCAGGATTTCATTGCATGCTTATTTGCTGAAATTTTAATCACATATGTAGTGAAGTGTACTTGCACTTTTAAATTATTAAAGGCAAGTTTAGGGCATGTCAATAGTATTTTAAATCTTATTTTCTCGTACAGACATTGAAAACCTTAAATAGATTGGCATTGAACGTTGCTTTGGATATTTATATTTGAATACAAGGAAGGAAACTATCTTAGATGAATCTTTAGCATTATCTCCCACCTGCCCTTCACTTGTCAGCACAGCGTGCAGACCAAGGTTAAGAAAATAAGGAAAGGTCTACTGTACTGTTTGGGAGCAATCTGGATTTGCAATTATGCCCATCTTCAAATGCTCTCATAGGGCTACCAAAACAGGGTAAACTACTGTACAGTCATCTGGGCTACAGCCATGCCTATCCTCATATGCCTCCTCAGAAATAGCTATTCTGGCCGAAGCCATGCATGTCTACTCTCAAATCGTGAATTTTTCCAACAGAATGCATTTCTCCAAAAAAGACCAGACAAACAAATATTTCGAATCTTAAAAGAAAAAACTTGTCTCATAACAATGCATAAAAAGTGCAGAATTATAATGTCAGCCTTTTTGTCAATACAAAGTTATCTAGAAATTGCAGATTTATATATAATGGTGCCCCATGTAAATTTTATGGATGAATTGAGAACAAAACTATGGCAAACTTTATCCTCTAACCATTGCACCTTAGAGGTATTTTAAAAATGCCGCAATTTAGGGCTGCTATAGGTGGCTATGAATCTCCCCTAATCTGATGAGTGTACAGTAGCCTGATTGATTCCATAGCTAATTTTTGGTGTATCAAAACTAAAAAAGGAACTTAGGACATTTATCTCATATACCGTCATTCTCTCATCAGGTTGAATGTGTTTGTAGATGGGGTACTTCCCCATAAAAAACATTCAAACCATGCTAGATATTTTCTAGCGGGTGCTTGATGGGGTTTCGTACAATTTGTGTGCTAATTAAACATGTATTTATGGATGATTTTTTTTTATCACATTAAGCTATATTATATGGGCTTCTATGATAATGGTTTTTAACCCTTTTCTATTCTATTTGCAGAGTGTGCAGACTGAAAAAGCCGTTCTGAAGCAACCAAAGGTTTTTCCTGGTAATATTGAATTCCAGTCCTTTGTTTCTTCTGAAGCATTTCAACTTTACTTGGCTCTTGATCTCAGACTAATAGAAATGCAGTTCAAAGAAATCTGGGAAGGAGAAAAGACCAGGGAAAGGTGGCAACAGGTTTTGGAATAATATTGGCCTTGGTTTAAGGACCCAAAGGAAGCAGTTCGATGTAGTTCAGTGAAGTCAGTATGAATATATTTGTGTTGAGTACTTTTTGTTTCTCTCCATGTTTGGATGGTTAATTTGTTCACCTATCATTTTTTGATTTTCTCTACTGAATGAACATATTTCTTGAAATGCCTGCCTTGTGCTTTTACACTCTGAACTTCTGAAGTTTTGTCTTTTTAAGTGCTTTGGAGTGATGGTGTCTTCTCGAGGTCATCCAGCTTAATATTTGATTGCTTTGGATTTTTCTCCTATGGTTTGACACTTTTTTTTGTGTTTTGTTACTTTTATGCAATTCACACGATGTTTGGCGCCTAACTTTCTAAGCCAAATTACATTTCTTGTCAGAAAGCAGTTGTTACCCTTTTAACCAGTCTTCATAGAACCCAGAGAGCCATCAACATGTTGCCCTTGCAGACTACAGCTAATAATCATAATAATTAGCTAACTTTGTTTCACTAAATTCTGCTGCTAACCTTAGAAGTATCTTATCATTTTGTAATCTGTTGAATGATTTGCCGTTATCACACAACATATTTTATGGGATTTACCTTTTAATTATTGCCCATCCCCTTTGCATGATGTAATTCATTTTAACCTTAAATGCATTTTTCTGTATATATCCTTCATTTAAGAAGTCGAATATATAAGTGTTGATCCTCTACTTATTGTTTGTTGTATCAAGTTGGTCAATTCTCATCAACTGAATACATGTTTTAGATAATTACTCTTTTCCTCTGGATTCGAACATATATTTCTTATGTTTCATTTCCTCTCTACTGTATATGCTTTTTCATGTATAACTTTTCGTGCTTTTGCTTGTGTCCTGTATGTTTTCTTTGAATAATTACTCTATTTGTTTCTTTCTCTAATGTTATAGTTCCTAGGGGATTTCAGTGGATTTTCCACGTCTGAGATTCTGTAATGGGTATGCATTAGTCTTTCTCATCCGAAAAACAATCTTGAAGGAAGATCCATTTCTATTTGTTTTATATGCAGACATGTAATCATTTAAGATTCAGAAGATATGCATATCACATAGACCAGAATTTTATGATTGTACGCAGGGACATACGTTGATAAAAACTGCCCATTCACTGGTAGTTCATCAATCAGGGGTCACATATCGGCTGGAACCTGTAATTGTGCAAAAATGAACCACACTATAATAGCCCGCAGGAACTATCTCCTCTGTGTGAGGAAGTATTGAAGGTAAGCAGAGGAGTTAAATTAAAGTGTTTGTTTACTGTATAGTTATAATTGAACAAGACACAGGTGTTTTATGAGTATCTGTCTGACTGTGTAGGTATGAGAAAAGGCATTGAAAGTTTCAAACATATATTAGCTTAAATTTCACCTTGCTTTCTTGCTTTCGTGTTAAGTAAATCACATATTATTATTATTATTATTTTTTAGACTGCAGGAATTGGTCGGGTTTCCGTCCCCTTATAAACTGCAATGTGCGTAAACTTTTTTCACGTGACCGGTGATGCTGGCACGACACGCCCTCTAGTACCACGGGGATGGTGGGAGACTAGACCTCGTGACCTCTTGCCTACAACAGGATGCTTTAGCCAATCGAGCTAGGCCCACCGCCCAAATACACATGCAACATTATTTTCAAGTCAATTTATGCTTTTTTTATTTTATTTTTTAAAATTGATATTTCACAATTCTTGTTCATTTAAGTAACCTTAGAAAGAATTAAAAATATCTTTTTACAAGTCTACAAGTATAATTTTAAATTATAAATTATAATATTTTTAATTGCCTTTATATATATATATATATATATTCATTTATTTTAATAAAGTTAGATGTCTTTTCAAGTATAATATTAAAGTTTATAAAAAAATTGAAAAAATTATGATGAATTAAATGAGTGATTTCATGTTGATGGCATAGTTTTTAAAATTTTAAATAGTCACACGAAAAGTTGTCATGTTAAAACAATTATGTTTGTAGCACACATATCTTTTAAGATTTATTTAAAAATATATATTTATTTAAATGGAAAAAATAATAATCTATATACAAAAAGTTCAAGTCATTTAATTAAAAAAAGATTACTATATATTTTATTATTTTAATAACAATTATAGTGTTAATTTATAAAAAGTACAAACATAAAATAAGTAATTTTTTATTTTTTATTTTTAGTTTACATTAGTTTTGAATTCAAAACATGTCACTACATTTTACTCTCAAGCAATTCAAGTTAAAAACTTAGATTAGTGTTGGCTATTTCTTTTATATTAGTGAGACATAGCTTTTAACTTTGACTTAGATGAACTTTTATACTATCATTGACTGAATTAATCTTTTAGTGTTCTTTGTTTGTGTGGATTGAATTTGACATATGTAGGAGGGAGGCATTTTGGTTGTATCAAAGTTTGAGAAGACAATTTATGAATTACTAAAGAAAAAAATGTTACATTTGATTTTTTGTTTACATTTTTTTACTTATCAAGATAATTTGAATTATTTTTTTCATGAGTGAGATTTGTTTTTATTATATTTTACATGATATCATCAAAGAATTAATTATTAAATGTCTTGATCCATATTTTGATCTTTTTATCTTCAAAATCTATATGGAGTCAAAAAGGTGTAAGGGTACACACACTAGGTTAAGCATGGAACACATTTGAAGACGTGCTTGTGTGTTGTACCCAACCCAAGCTATACAAGCTTATTCGTTGATTATACACATAGAGAAGTCTAATTGGATTTAGACTTAACTTAGTTAACTAGCTTTAAAGGACCTTCAATACAATCTTAAAACTTGTCATTAATGTTGTAATGTTTGTCAAAGAAAGATAAAATTCTTTGAGTTATTGAAGATCTTGATGTTATGAATTTGTGCATTGATAATGATGTTATCAAACAAATGGTGAATCAAGTACATATTTTGTTGATATTGAGTACACTAATTTTTGTGGGAGGGTTTTATACATCAAATTTAGTTTTTTTGCAACTTAATATATGAGTATGAGTTGAAGTTGATACCTCTAGTTGAAAGACAAGAATTGAGGGGTATCCATTTTGTCAAAGTGACTTGGGGCACAATCTCGATCTCATGCTTTATGGTGTAGTGGACCTTGCACTCAACAAGACTTGATCTCTAGTGGGTTCATTAAAAACTATTCAACTTCAAAAGTAGATTAAGGGCCTTTTGATAAAGTATATTAATTAAAAAAATATTTGTGGTGAATGATTTCATAGCATACTCATGTAGAATGCCATTATTTAGAAAATAATAATTTCATTCAATTGATGAAAATTGTAGTATGGATCTCTATGGAAACTTGAACAAATCTCTGTGTCACTATGTCTTATTGGACCTTATAATTAATAAGTGCCATAGAGTAGCTTGAGTCCTTGCCTAAATATTGTATTATTAGTTCAAATTAAAAAAAAAGCTAGTTTGTTTGCTTTTATTCAACACACTCTAAGCTTTGGTTGCTTAGTCGACAATGAGCACTTCTAATGTTTCTCCTCTTTCTATCAATTTATTTTTTGGCATATTTTTCAATAGATAGTAACACTAAATAATAGTCTACACAATTATTAACAATTGTCATTAACCATTAACACATTATAAATTGTCGCTCCATATACTTAAATTTGGAATATTTTGACTTAATCTCTTGTCTGGTGAACAATTAAAATGCTTGTCCTTTTCTTGTATTTTTAATATTAGTTGTGGGTTCATGAAATTTCAAATTATATAAGGGTTATCATACTTGCATTTTGTTGTGTTAGTATCCTTTGTGCATGGAGATGTAAAATCTTCCAACATTCTATTGTATGATGTGTATACTACCTAGGATGTAAACTTTTGGTTGTCTCCCCTGATCAAACACTCATCACCACACTTATGCAAGCCATGATGGGTTATTTGGGCTAAAAATACTATTATATGGTTTATAGAGAAAAGTAATGTTCTCAATGGAGCTTTTGAGGGGTTGAAGCTTGTTTCCTTCGAAAGAACAAGGTGAACTAGAGTAACTTAGCCATTTATTTACTCAATTTATTGAAGATGGAGGATATGATTGAAATTCTAGATTCTTATGTCATGTCCACTCGTACACACATTTACAAATGGACATGAACATAATACTACCTTTATTTTTAATACATCTTAATACAAAGGCTTACTCATGATAGTGTGAATGTGTACTTGATGTTGCACACACAACAAATTGAGGGCACACTGTAAGGTAAAGGGAAAACATCAACATAAGCGAGTGCAGTGAAACCCTAGTTGCAATACCCTAGAAAGGTGAAAAGAACTAATGAGGTTACACACACACACACACACACACACACTGCACTCAATTAATTTCCCCACAATAATTAAATCACTTGCCACACCCTTCCATTAACTTGAAGAAAATTACACATGATATCCCCTCTAAGGGTTGACCTTTTACATTTTTGCATTTTTTTAATACAAAATAGAGCCTTGAGTTCAAAATGGCTCCTTCATCCGTAGGCATATGTCAAGGGCATATTGTTGTTTCAACTAGACTCGATCATGCCAACCCCTAACTTTTCACTAAACTATCTCAAATAATAAACTATTATTAACAAAAAAGAACTAGAAAATCCATAGCCTTACTCCTCTTCCCCATCTTCTACTACCAGCATCGCAAGCAAGTTGATCAGAGCAAAGGACTAATCAACTACGTCATTTGCATTCTCCATTGCGAGGGCTTTGATACAGTTGAGCCTAATTCTTGCTTGATAGAGGTGCAGATTTACATCCATCCTAGACCCCAAATGACAAAAGGGACCCAAGAGACATTTTTGAGCATCCCTAATTTGTAGCCATACTCTTCCTTCTGGCATTGGGCCCAGCGTTGGCGAAGCACATTGCAAAATCTCCTTCAAACCCCATCTCTAATGCGACCAGACCATGTAGGACATGATGTTTTCAACTACTCCAATCTCTTCCCTTGCATCCATCATTGCCATAAACATGGAGGTGATATTAGTATTTACATGGTATCGCCCTGTCTCAGTCATGTAAACATCGATTAACACCAACTATGTGCATGAAATTTGTATCAATGTGAATGATTTAAACAATACAAACCAAACAACACAAATATCAAACAAACACTGAATTTAAGCATACGAGTTAACAAAACATAATGAAAACGCAAATGATTTCACCAAATTAACCCTTGTTGGTCCAAGAAATGGTGGTTGTTCATGATTGGTTGGGTGTGTGCTCACGAACTTTGTAGCATAATGTTGCTCCAATGGTTAAAATGAGTGAGAGAGAGAACAAAGAGGTTAAGTGTTGGATTATATAGATTTTGGGATTTAAGATGGAGGGTCAAGATTGCAAGATGGAGATCAAGGGATGAGATGGATCTAGTCCTCTCAACTCATGAGATGGTGACAAGTGTCACCATGAGATGAGTTGAGAGGAGAGATGGTACCATGAAGGTACTTTGAAAGATTTGTCATAAAGGAAAATCTTGTCCTCACACTCCAAAGTGAGGGGAGTGAAAATAATAAAGGAATTAAAAATTCCTTTTGGATAGTTTTGGAAGAAAGACCCATGTGCCCAAGGACATAGGGTCTTTTCCAAAAGGGGAAAATTGATGAGGGAGAGGATAAGGTGGGTGAGTGATGATTGGACCATTAAGTGTGTGCACATGATTAGGGGGTAGATTAGGTAAGTGTTTAGGGTTATGATTATAGGGTAAGTGGGAGAGTTGGAGGATGTGACATGAGGTGAGAGGAAAATATGAATTAAATTACTAACTTTAATCTCTATTTAAAGGGAAAAAAGAAAATTAAATAAATAGATTATTTATTTAATTTTTTGAGGAAATGAATAAGGGATAGAGGTAAATAATTAAATGTAATTATTTACTTTAGGCTAGAATTTAGGGATAATAGAAGAAATGCAAGGAATATTAATTAATTAATTAAATAAGAAAATAGTATTTAATTAATATAGAAGACATGGTTTAGATGAAAACACGAGTGAATAAAAAATATTAATTAAATCAATATGGCTATATTTAATTAATGTGTTAGGAATAGACGAATTAGGGATAAATTAACCAAATGTGGGTCAATTTGAGGTGTTTACATTTTTCCCTTTTTTGAGATGGTATTACGAAGTAGCATCATTTCAAAGAAGATTAAAACATAGAACCTGAAAAAAATATGGTTAGATTAGGGAAGATGCCCCAGTCATTCGAAGGAGTGACTAGGAAGAAAGATGATGGGAGTGGAAATGAGGATTGGGATTGAGGATTCCCCTTCAAGAGGATAGGCGAGTTGAGGAGAACATGGGTGTGCTCTCAAAACAAATGAGGGTGCAATGATGAATGCGAAAGATAATGCAAGATGATGAACATAGAATGAGATGTGAGGATGAAGAGATAATGAAAGGAGGATGTTGCAAGTGAGCAAGCACAAAAGAATTCCACAGACAAACATGATGTTGCCCTTGTCAAGCTAAAAGCCAAGATTGATTGATGATGGATGAAGTGTTGTTGATGTGGGAATGATATATCCTAAAACAACACAAGGATTGACAAGGATGCATCCCAATGATTATGATTGGGGTGTTGTTGATGTGGAAACAATATATCTCTAAACAACACAAGGATTGGGAAAGATACATCCCAATGACGATTGTTGGATTTGGATCGAGGCTTATAACAAGGCTAGGAACAAGACCATACATATGATTGGATGATTTGTGTTAGATTGCATGATTAGATTGCTTGAATTAGGAAATAGATAGAGATGATGGAGGAAAAATTCTTAGACTAACAAATCTATATTAGCTCAAAAGTATTGAAGGGATGATGAAATGATTAGGATGGATGGAAAGATGCTTAGGCTAAAAAATCTATATTAGCCTAAAAGGATTGAAGGGATAATGAAATGATTATGATGAATGGAGAGATGCTTGGACTAACAAATCTATATTAGCCTAAAAGGATCAAGGGGTAGTGACATGATATGGAAATAATTAGGGTGGATGAGATGCATATGATTATTGTAGGAGAAGGATGAGAGGATAAAATAAAATATGGATAAGGATTCATGTGCACACAAAATCTAGGATTAAGTGGGGTGAGGCAAATGAGTATTATAGATAGATGGGATGTCAAGGATGAAAGATTAATGGACTAGAAACATTTAGGATAAATGGATGGGGGGATTTGGAGCACAATAATTGAACTACAATTTAGTGAGCACTTAATTTGATATAGCATGGGATACTATGCACTAGGGTATGTGGAACAAAGGTGACTTCATATCACATGCATAACATTAACTCAACAAATAAGAACGTTAGTCCAACATCTCACAAAGTCGTTAAGGATTTTGGTGGGCACGATGTTGGAAAACCACAAATATAAGGAATGCCCCAATGTAATTCAAGATCACAAAGGATCTTGGTGGGAACAATGTGGGACAACCAAGAAAACACAATGAACAAAAAGCCAAGGCTTGCCCCTATTTTCACTAGTCAAAGCACATCATGATATGACGGATCGTGGTGACCCTGAGAGGAAGCTAAAAATAAAGATAAACAAAGATTCCAAAAGCACCAATGAAATAACAAAATATCTCAAGTACCTTTTGCTATAAGGATGATGGATGGGGTAGATGTGGCCCGATTTGAGGAACAATATATCTTGCCAAGACCAAGGATGGATTGAGAGGACCTAGGATTCTCATGACATGAGATGATTAAGATACTTGAAACCCAAGGGGGCCAATGAATTTTGTTGAAGCATGAGCTAGATAGAGACAAAGTCTTGACTAGGCAACAAACACAAGGATGGCACCTAGCGACAAGTTCGTACAATGATGGACCTAGATGGTTACACAAGAATAACCTTATGTATAAGCCAATCAAGATATACAAGATGTACAATATTTAAAAGAGGATGTTGCTTGCACAAAGCTCAAGAATGGGATAGTTATCCAAATGACAAGAGAATAGGGTCAATGGGAAACGATATTGGATTAGGTGGATATAAAAGAGGAAGTAGTGATGATAGTAGGATAGATGGTATTAGATTACATGAGGGTAGCCTATATCTAGATACAAATGACAAGGAGTTATGGGATGAAATGATGACATGGATAATGGATAGAGAGATAAAGATGGGGAGATGGAAAGATGATAGGGAGATAACGATTTGGAAGATGGAAGGATAATAGGATGAAGGGATAGAGATAAGGATTTGGAGATGGAAGGGATTGTTGGATAGAGGAATAAGGAGATAAGGACGTCTATATGGAAGAATGATAGGATGAATTAGGTTGGATGGGTGGAATGATATCTTCAAGGACTATGTTGCAAAGAAATAAGATTCCCCCACTCTAGATATGCCATGTATGATGAGGCACAAGGATGGTCATGATGGGATGGATAAGGAATATGATAGTGTGTGGATAGAGGGAATGTATGCCAAGTGGGGTCCAAAGAATGTATAGATATTTGTGTCTATATTTATCAATATCATAAGGAGGATGGAGCAATTATAGTGGATAGGATGATTGGTAGGATAAATAAGGTAGGTTGGATGGAGGACATGAAGGATAGGGATGCTTAGAATGAAGTTTCCCCCAAGCGTGGATAGAAAATGGATGGGGAATTTACACGACACCTTTTTGCTAGGTTTTTTTCATGGTACTTACCCAAGGTGCTTGTTTGCCAAGTTTTCACAATTGAGAAATTTTTTCTCTTTAGTATTTTTTTTTTGTTTTGATTTTTTGGTTTTTTGACATTTTTGGATCAGTGGGTGGATGGAGATGGCTAAGTATAGGGATGTAGACAAGTGGATTTGGAAAATATATGATAAGGAGATGGAGGAAGGACTCAAGCATCTAGTTTGATACCAAGGTAATAAGAACCCATTTGGAATAATCATGAGAGGTTGGTACAATCTTGTTAGGATAGATGGATTATGCAAGGGCATTAATTAAAGGGATTTGATGGGGGAGATATGTGGGATAATGGATGAGATGTTGGAAAGTGTATGGATGAAATGATGTGAAGGGAGTGTGATGGTGGGATGCTAGTAGGACCAACATTGGTATACATTATGATGGATGTTGAATGATAGGAGGAGGAATGGATGAAGCATGTGGGGATGATGTAGGAAATGGGATAGTGAATTTTGGAACATAGGGATCCAAAATGGATTTAGGAGATAGAGGATGGTGATGCTTAGCTTTTTTATTAACAACTAGATGGATGTCATTTTGGATTTTTCATTTAGATGCATTTCATCTTTTTGCTTTGGGATCCATGTGGTTTTTTTTTTGTTTTTCCTTTGGTGGGCCTTTGTAGCCTTTGGGATTGATTGCACTTTTGGATTGGATTTTTCTTTGTTTCACCATATCTTTTTGAGGGGACATGTTGATCTCTAGATCCATGTGAGTATTTGGTTGTATGCATTTTGATTTTGGCATCCAAATTACTTCCAATAGCAATGGTTTGGGTGCGGGGAGATGGATGATATGGAGAGAATATGAATGGGGTGATAGTGGTAGGACTTTGGAGATGGTGCATGGATGGAGTATCTGGGTGATGTTCATGGAGGTATGCCTTTGTTGATCCTGATTGGGGATGATTGGAGAGGGATGTTTATGATGTGTGACAAGGATAGGTGGTTGGTGGATGAGGGGAGGAATGAGATGAGATGGATGATAGGATTTTCATGAGTACCTTCACCATCCCATGCCTATCATTCCTCTTCCCACTCCTAACACCACCCAAACCATCAAAATTGGGATGTGGATTTGGTGATGACTTCTTTGCTAGGAGTCCTTGGATGACATCTGGAATGAGAAACTTGTATATTTTAGGGTTATGTGGAAGGTTGGGACTAGATGGAGGATTACGAATGGGTGGAGGATTAGGATTATGGATTGGGGGATTGAGATTAGATGGGGAATTAAGGTATGAGGGATTGGAAGGTGGATTGAGATAGGAGAAGCTGGATGATAGATTAAGATAGGAGTAATTGGATGGTGGATTAAGATAGGAGGAATTAGATGGAGTAGATGGATGATTGGGATCATGGATTGGAGGATTGGGATTATGAATTGGAAGATGGTTTTGGGGATAATGAGATGGTAGATTTGGACTAGGGATGAAGATGATATTGTTGTGCAAAGATGGAGGTTGAGAAATGACTAGGGGAGAAGATGGAGATATGGATATTGGATGAGAGGGATATGTGAGTGATAGATAAGATGGAGATGTGGATGGGGGATATAATTTGGATTTCCCTTGTCAAAGGTAGCATGAGGATTATTAGTGGATATGAATAGAGGCATCAAAAGATAGATTGTGCTAGCTATTTCTTGGTCGAAAGGCATGGATGAGTGGTGGATGTTTGAGAAAAACTTGCTAGCAATGATGACATCAAGAGGATCTATTTTGTACTCTTCCTGATCAACAAGAATTTCATCCTCACACTGAATGTAATTGGGTTTGATCTTGAATGTGATTTTTGGTCTTGTTGGTATAGAATGAGGATTCATGATATTGGATTGGATGGGCATGGATGAAACATGAAAGGAATAATAAATGAAATAAACTAAATAAATGGAAAGTAATAATCTAAGATCAATTGTTTGAAAGAAAAGATTACCATCAAGATGAGAACCACGAGCAATCACATCAACATCCAAGAGGAGACAAGATTTTGTAAGGGGGAAAAACAAAGAAAAAATCCCCAATATTATGAAGATGACATAAAGCCTAAAGAAGATTACAAAGAGAGAACAGGAGAGCTTAAGCATATAATGCTTCATGTGAAGAATGAAAGAAACACCTCAAATAAACAAAGGTGAGAAAGGATTTGCATAAGTAACTCCCATGTCTATGCATGTCACCTTTCATCCTATGTGTTTGCATGGTGTCAAGTTCCTCATAAGGAGGAGGCTAAACTTAGCCTTAATATTTCTCCGAAGAAGAATTATAAAAATGAGTCATCCTCACACATGTGTGAGAATACTCAAATAAGACAAAAGACTTGTAGGGGTTCCTTTGGAATATTCCTACAAGTATTTAAATAATACAAATAAATAAATAATCTTCACCTAAGTAAAGATTAATTTCTAACATGACCCCTTAAGCTTTACTTGGGGAGTTTACATCAAACCCTTAAATGGATTGTAATCCTAGATTTTTACAATGAAGAAGACATTTATCTTTACAAAGAGGTTTGCTGAAAATATCTACAACTTGATCTTCACCTTTACAATACAAAAGATAAATTTGTTTGTTTTCAATTTGCTCTCTAATGAAGTGATGTTGAAGAGCAATGTGCTTGGTCCTTGCATGAAAAAATGGATTCTTTTCCAAAGCAATCACTTTTATTATCACAATATAAAGGTGTAAGATCCTTTTGAGGTAGACCCAATTCTTCAAGTAGTCTTCTTAACCATAGTGCTTCTTTGGATGCATTGGTACAACCTTTATGTCCAACTTCTATAGAACAAAGAGAAGTAGATTGTTGCTTCTTACCATTCCATGAGATTGCACCTAATCCAACAAAGAAACAATAACCACAAGTGGATATCCCATCATTAGGATCACCTCTTAGATTTGAATCAATATAGCCTTTTAAAGAAAATTCACAATTTGCATCATAAAAGAGTCCAATATTAAGAGTACCTTTAACAAATCTTAAAATTATTTTTGCAACTTTAAAATGAGTTTGTTGTGCTTTAGACATGTACCTAAAAACTAAACCAACACTATAAGATATATCAGGTCGAGTAAGTGTTAAATAATTTAAACTTACAACTAATTGCCTATATAAAGTAGGATCAACAAATGGAGTTTCCATATCAATCATTAATTTAGTTCCTAATCCACAAGGAGTAGAAACACAATTTGCGCCATTTGTTTTAAATTTGTTTAAAATATTTTGAGCATATTTATGTTGAGAAAGGAAAATACCTTTAGGTGTTTGCCAAATTTGTATACTAAAAAAAAAATGTAATAAGCCTAAGTCAGTCATTTGAAATTGATTATTGAGTTTAGAATTAATATATTGCAAATCAAATTGTTAGAACTAGAAGTGATAATGAAACCATCAACATACTAAATTAATGATCAAAATATCATTTTCACTATGTTTAAGATATATATTTGGCTCATTTTTACTTCTAATGAAGCCTTGAGATTGAAAGAAATCATTAATTTTAGAATACCATTCTCTAGGAGATTATTTTAAACCATAAATTGATTTTTTTAATTTGCAAATAAGGTGTTTATTACCTTTCTTAATAAAACCCAAAGGTTAAGACATATATTTCATGTAAATCACCATTTAAGAATGCACTTTAACATCCATTTGATGTAGAGGCCAATGCATATGAGAAGTTAAAGAAAAAACTAATTTAATAGTTGACATTTTAGCTACTAGAGAAAATGTTTCATTATAATCTAGGCCTTCCACTTGGGAGAAGCCTCTAGCAACTAATCTAGCTTTAAACTTGTTAACCTCATTATTTGCATTGAACTCAGTTTTATAAAACCATTTGCATGAAACAATATTCTTGCCTTGAGGTAAAGGAAGATTTAGAATCTAATTTTTTCCTTTTTTTCTTTAGGTTTATACATATAAGCGATTGAGCAAAAAATTCTTAAATGCTTAAGATTAGTTTTCCTATCGAACCAAGCCTCTTTAGGAGTTAAATCCTTTAAAGCTTTTGTAGGAGTCCTATTAATAATATAAGTAACACAAAACATAGCTTCAACCCAAAATTTATAAGATATTTTTTGCATGTAACATACATCTAGCCATTTCAACTATAGTTCTATGCTTTATTTTTGCTATACCATTTTTTTTTGAGGTGTATAGGGAGTGGTTAGCTCATGTTTAATACCAAATGAATTTAAATAACCATTAAAATATTATTCACATATTTTGTTACCATTGTCAGTTCTAAGAATTTTGATTTTAAAACTAGATTTCTTTTCAACAAATTTATGAAATTCAAAAAAAAAATTAAGAACTTGATCCTTAATTTGAATTAAGTAGATCCAAGTTCTTCTAGAATAATCATCAACAAAAATAAGTGCATACCTTGATCCTTGGATGGAGTTATTCTCCATGGGTTCCAAAAGGTCACTATGGACTAGGTGCAACTTATGATGTGTCCTCCATGCTTGACCTTGTGGAAAGGGCTCCCTATGCATCTTACCATTCATGTATCCTGTGCATACAATTTTAGATGGAACAATGCTAGGAAATCCTTCTACCATATTAAGTTTTTGTATCAAGGCGATATTGTTAGCATGAATATGATCAAGTTTTTCATGCCAAACATTGAAATCAATGATAGATAATAAATAATATTTAGAATGAGAGAAATCATAAAATTTGAACAAATTATCATTGTCTAATTTAGCATTAGCAACAACTTTATGATTTTGTGTTGGATTAGTCAGATAACATGTCTTTGTAAAATTCTATTTTGTAATCTTGACAGAGCTTAGCTATTGAAAGCAAATTAATCTTTAATTTAGGAACATACTAAACATCTTGTAATTTACCATTAGGAATATTCACATCTCCAATTGCTTCTACTTTACAACTATGATTATTAACAAGTTGAATTGGAATATTAGACATATCGAGTTGCATGGATTCAAATACCTCTTTATGAGAAGTAACATGTTGAGAAGCACCTAAATCAATAACCCATTCAAGAGGTGTTAAAATATTATAATTACAAGTAAAAACTCTTCTAAATTGATTTGCATTGTTATTAAACCTATTATTATGAGATTTATTTTACTAATTGTTTTGGCTCATGAGATTTTTATCATTTTGTTTCTTAAAACAAGGGTTAGACCAATGACTATCTTTATCACAATAAGTACAATGAAGCCTCTTAGAAGAATTATTCTTTTTAGGATCATTAGTATTATTGTGATAAGATTTAAGATTATTATATAGTTTATTATGAGGCTTAAAATTTTGCTTATGATTTTTAGACATAAAAGCATGCTCACTATTTTTAAGATTACCAAATTGAATTAACTTTGCTTCTTCTTGTCTTAATAAATTTTTAAGAATATCATAAGTAAGTTGATTAGCTAATGAAGGAATAGCTAATTGAGCATGAATATTAGTAATAAATTATTGAAATTTCCTAGGAAGATATTTTTTAGGAATAAGATGAATTAGTCTAAGATTTGCAAACATTACTCCCAAACCTTGCAACTGACTATTTAATGCATCAAATTTTAACAAAAAATCATCCATAGCTTTGAAATTAATATACCTCAAATCTCTCAAGTTGATCTTGAATTTGTATCTTTCTTGTCTCATTTGCATTATCATACATAGTTTGGAGGATTTCTCATGCTTCATAGGCTTTCACATAGTTCTCAATATGAACATATAGTTCAGGAGACATTGAAATGCAGACAAATTTGGCTTTGACATTGGATTCATCGCAACATCCAACAAATATGTAACTCTAAATATAAATGAAATGTGCATTTTCTAAGAATGATAGAGCTATTTAATTTAATTTCAAGAATTAAAGTTGACATGATTGCACAATTTTTTTTACAAGTATAGAAAAAAATACACCCATTTGCTTAATATTTAAAATTTCAAAGTATAGATAATTTAATTTTATAGTAATATTTTAAAAATAAACAATTATATAAAAAAGTAAAAACTTAAAATTATTATATTTAGTTAAAAATAAAAAAATAATAATACTTTTAAATAATTAGAAAAAAAATCAACCTTCTAAAAGTTATTATTTTTACAAAATTAAAATATTTAAAGCTCTTTTTTAAAAAACTAAAATTTAATTTAAAACTTATCTCTCAAAACTTATAAAAGTTCATATATTAATATTTATATTTAAAAAACTAAAAAAATTAAAAGATTAAAAAACTATAAAAAGTTAAATAAACAAGTTAATTTTTTTTTTATAACAAATAAAATATTAAAGGTTGTTCTTTTTAAAAGTCTCCTTTAAGAAAAAGTATGGATGAGAGAAATTTTAAAAGGAGTTAATGGTTGATGTTTTTAAAAACTTAAAAAAAAAACCACACATGAAAGGAGGGAAGGGCGATGACCTTTCTACATGTAAAGGTTAGCGCAAAAGGAGTGGAGGTTGAAAAAAGAGGTCGAACAAGGAGATTAAAGCTCACAAAAGGAGGGGGATTGATTTATTTTAGTAGGTGAAGAGAAGGGATAAGAGGGTGATGGTTATGCTCAGGGATGAGTTTGCAGGTTGCTCCAAGGTTTGCATGCCAAGAGGGTAGCGTGAAAGGGAGTGGAGGGAGGGCACTTGAGTACAACACAAAAAAGAGGGTGTTGGTATCAAAGCAGTACTCCCTCAAGTTTCTATGGATATTGATTAGGAAACCTAAGCTAGATGAAGATATTTACCTCAATTGTTGGCATAGACCCCCAAGCACATAGTGCAAGCAAGAGACCAAACCCTGTTAGCTAGACATCCACATATTACCTAGAAAACCAACTCAAAACAATATGTAGCACCAAAGAGATCAATCATTGATGTGCGAACCACAAAGAGATATTCCGTGAACATCCAACAATACTTCCATATGCTTTTTTCACACTGTCATGCTATAAACAACCACCACAAACCAGATTGAAACAAAACACATAATCCCAAAAGCTCTAAGGACACAATGATGAGATAAAACATTAACAAAACAACTTGCAGTAAACACCATCACATGAAAGATGAACTAAGACACTACACAAACACTAAGAACACATCCACCAAGCCACATGAATAGAAACAATAATGCAGAGAAATGTGGAGCATTTTCCAGAATAGTCCTAACAAGCAACAAAACTGCCAAGCCACTGCAATTACTAGAAACCTCCTCGATAACACTGGTGACTTGAAAAGATAAGAGTGCAACATCCATAACAAAAGCACTGAATCCCAAACTGTAAGACCATATCTTCAAATCCAGAGGAATGCAAAATATTCTCCCAAATAGTCTTCAAAACAACTTCCAATAACAGAACCTTTCACCAACATCCGGAGACCAAAACTTCCTTGTAGCAACATATACTTCCCCAGGAACAACAGGAGAGAGAATACCACATACTAGAGATCATTAGAAACATCTCTCCAACTTTAGCATTACTTCTAATCCTCATCTTAATATCATGATATCATCTCTGCTGACAACAACCATACTCAATACAACTTTAATTGACAAAAAGCAAGGCATGACATCCAACCATAAACCTCAACATCATCATTGTTAGGAAAAAATCATAGTGTATCAATGATGACCCAAATTGAGTGTTGACATCAACAAAAAACAATGCCAAACATAGGTAACATATGTGCAAAAATCTCCCCCTTTGGCATTGATGACAACACACATTTGCACATTCTCCCCCTTTGACATCAAGGACAAAGGGAAAAAGGGCTTCATTTAAATTATCAACACATCCTCAACAACTTTACTTCTCCTTCAAATAATTATACATTCTCCCCTATCAACAACAACCAACCAACTACCAACTCCCCCTGAGAGGTAGCACACATCAATCTAGGAGAAAAGGGAATGACATGATTTTCTTCCCCTGGATATATGCACCATCTATGCATTTAGTTAGGAGGATGTGCAATAACCCCTAACTTTTGTCAGAGATACTTAAAAGTATCCTTTGAAAGTGCCATAGTGAAGATGGGTGTAATCCGATCCTTAGTAGGAACATGCTCCAATATGACTTCTTGCTCTACAACCTTTTCCCTTAGAAAGTGATAACATATAAAAATATGTTTGGTCCTTGAATGCATCACTAGATTCTTAGAAATGTTTATTGTACTGGTATTATCACATAATATGGGAATGGGTTCATCATATACCACCTTTATGTCTTTTAAAGTCTGCTTCATCCAAAGCACCTGGGTGTAACAAGATGCTACAACAATATACTCAACTTCTGTTGTGGATAAGGACACTAAGTCTTGCTTCTTACTAAACGAAGAGACCAATTTGTCTCCTAAGAAAAATGCACTTCCACTAGTGCTTCTCCAATCATCCACACATCTCGCCAAATTAGCATCAGTGTAAGTACCCAAAGAGAATTTATCATATTTCTTATACCACAAACCATAATTCGGAGTTCCTTTCAAGTATCTGAATATCCTTTTTACTAATTTTTCATCAGTTTTCTTAGGATTAGCTTGATATCCTGAAACCAAGCATACTGTATGCATAATATCAAGTCTAGAAGCAGTTAAGTACAATAAACCTCCAATCATAGACCTATAAAGAGTTTGATCAACTTTAGGTGACTCATCAATCTTTCTCAAGTGACAACCAATGACCATAGGAGTACTTACTAGTTTGGAATCCTCTATGCCAAACTTCTTCAACATATCCCTAACATACTCTAAGAAAGGGGGACTAATCACGTCAAGGCTCTAGGTCATGGAGAGCTGAGAGTGGAGGGTTTCCCTAACTTACCTCACTCTAAAATATGTCTTGGGATAAGGATCAAGAATGACGAGCACTATAATGTACTTCTATCACTCTACAGACCCTGATTTTAGGTTTTGGCTAGGCGAGCAGATTTTCAGAGTCTGTACTGCACCTCAGACAACTCCCTGTTTGAAGACGACAACATAGTTCTAGGATGACAGTGCGGCGCGCTAGCGTCTCTTGGGTGCACTGGTGTTTGTACGGCTAGAAAATAGGAAGTACACTAAAGACTACCTAGAAATGTACTATCAACCTAACTAGTTAATCTAGATGGTAAAACAAAATGAGAAAGTATAGGAAATAGATAGCAAAATGATAAAGTAAATAAGAACTAGGGTGACAAAGATGATCTCACAAAGGCGCCTATTCGCCAGCTAGCTCCACATGTGTGTTCACCTACACACAAGTAAGAGGGAAAATTGTTGGGGGTTGTATAGGGGCCTGCCTCAATTAGACCCCCGTTTTGGTGTTTCCACCTCCACGAACAACCAAAAAGCAACGAAGTAGAAATATGCGATAAAGGAAAGAAGAGAGAACTAAAACGATTCAAACAATATTATGCTACTTCTATCAAATCACAAAGGAGAGGAGCAAAATGTTACCACCTCCACCCAAAAGATTGCTAGCCAATGGAGGAGATATGGAATTGGAAAAGTCACCAAAGCCACAATTGTGATGAAGGGAGGTCTCACAAGACTCCAAGCCCACGCTTCTATGGCTTGCTTCACACTTGCAATGTGGAGTTGATGAAAATTTAAATGTTGTTGTAATGGGGTTTTGGAATGTTACTTGAGAGTGAAGTGAAGTCAAGAAAATGCTAAGAGAATGCGAATCTATTGCATAGAGCTTGAAATGAGATGAGAATGGATGTTTTTAAAGGTGTGATGGGAAGAATTTACCATTTTTGGGGTCAGTTGGTCGAAGAGGGACATTACAAATTGGCCCCAATTAGGTGTGTAACACCTCTGCCAACTTTAGACATGAGAATCTGTCAGGGATAGTAGCACGCCACACATGCGTCCTTGACAAATATTCTCTCACTGACATAAAGGACAAATGCCAAGTGGAAGGAAGGCAGTTCGGTGATTTGGAATTTGGACTTTGGATTTGATTTTCTAAGGTGAGGGTGTGTGAAAGGGGAATTTGCATAGGGGGTGCAAATTCACTCCTATACACATACTTGCCTATAAAATAAAGATATTATTATCTAGTTGAACAATTTGAAGCCCAAGGAAGAAAGACAACTCACCAATCATAGACATCTCAAAATATTTTTGCATCTCTTCTACAAACCTCTTACACATTATCACCACCACCAAGAGGATATCATCAACATACACATCAACTATCAAAATCTTATCTTCCTCTACCTTGATATAACAATTACTATTTGCAATACCTTTCTTGAAATCTTGCTAAAGGAAGTATTACCTTGTTTGTCACTATTGGGTTTACATTAAGTGATGGAATAAACACCCCTTACAAACCTGAAAACTCATAACACAACTCAAAATAGCAGAACATATGCAAGAAGGAAAACACTATATTTTTATTGCAGCAAATATGAATTGGGATTAGAATATGCGGAAGCTCATAAGCTCCCTTACAACATAGACTTCTATGCAAATATAAATTTGCAACAATGGATTATTTAATCCTATTCTCAATCCTACAAAATTTGGTTATGTAAACCTGCAACTCCTCCCAATCCAACTTCTTAAATGAAAAAGACCTCAATATATAAAATTTTGTGAGAAGAAACCACTAATTGTTTCTCAAATCAACCTCCACTAAACCACTAGAAAAAAACCCTTCACTTTCAGCCTATCAATGCTATGCAATTCATCAAAATTTTCTATAATAGTTTCTAGGTTTGGTGCACCTCATTTCTAGCTTTCCAGATCATTTTGAAATTCTTAATTTCGTTACTATATGAGAAAGTTATCACTGTTTTACTGAGACTAGGTCTCACAGTTATGACCAGACAATCTATTCTCTTTCCCAAAAATAATAAAATGCCAGTCAAACCTCCAAAATGCTCATTACTCCTTGGCATGTATTTCCTCTTCTTAGTGTGTGCATTCAATATGCAATTCAAAATTTTCTTTCCACCTTACACCACTCTCTCCATTCCATCAATACCCATCATTTTAGTCCTCCAACAAGATGCAATTTCAATTGTTTTGAATGAAGTTACAATTTACAATAATTGTCCACTCACAGGATTGGACATGGAAGTTTTCCCTTTTAGAAAATTAACACTTTTCAAATATTTTAAAACAATAAAAAGAGAATCAATTAATTAATTGATTTTCCCACAATCCATCACCAAATTCTGCTACATTGGAGTAGTTAAAAATTTCAACAATTTACACCTGCAACTAAAAATCAAAATAAAAAAACAAGCATAAAAATTTAAAATATTTTTGGTTGTGCAGGATTGCTTGGTACCCTTGGATGCTCCTGCATCATTAAGTATAGGCTATAATCAAAATAATTCCCTCAAACGATCATTTTCATCTAGTTAACCTCTTTCTTAATTTTAAGTTAGAAAATAAAGTTCATTAAAATTATTAAAATTATATTCAATAATATCAAGATTAAATTATGTAAACAATAAACTATTTCACATAAATAAGGAATTATAAGACTATGGGGGTTAAAAATATTCTTATTGAATAGATCTAATTTGTGGTTACCTATTCTACTTAACAAATTAAAAGAAAGAATTAATTTACAAAAAAGGCTTATAGTAAATTAATTTATTTTAATTTAAAAAATCAAAATAGTGATGTTAAATCATGTTAGGGATTTAAATACTATCGTTAGTAAATACAGGTTATGAAATTTACATTTTAAAATACCTTGAACTTTATTTCATTAGATATTTCAAATGAAAATGTCAATTCATTTCATTTAGGAAGAGAGGAATTAAAAATTGCCACGTTGATTTATTTTATTTTAAATATAGAAAATTCTAATTTAATAGATTTTAATTTTATATAGGACTTTAATATATAATGAGTGTTATTTTTTTACTTAGAAGTTAGCAAGTTTAAATAGGCAAGTTATGCTACATGATCACTATGAGTAGTTTTGAGGTTAGCATTTTTTTGTTAAATGTTAATGTTTAATATGAACTAAAAAATCAAACTTGGGAGAAATAGATCGCATATGGTTGGTTAAATTATTTATGTTAAACCTATTTAATTGTTCCCTTTTAACAAAATCATAGAGATATTAAAATTATTATTTAAATCAAATTTAATTGTATTACATTTACCCTCATATATAATATCTCCCCATTTTGGATCATACATATGATCCTAACATTACAACAATTTTCCTTGCTTACCTTAATACCATCCCCTATCATGTGACATTTAGCCCCCACAACTCCCTAATTGGACTCATGTTTACACTTAACGAATTGAAAGTACAATTAGAACTTACTCAAGTCCTACTCTTTCCTCATTAACAAAATGAACCAAATCATCCCTATCCATAGACATTCTTTCACAAATCCATCCTCACCTAAAGGGGTTTCCTTAAACTTTAAAAATATGATTACCATGTCCATATCCAATTGCACATGTGAGAAAATTCTATGTCTTAGTCATAACCAATATGATTGATGATTTTGATGAAGGGGACGCCCCTTGCAAGTTAAAACAACAAAAAAAACAAGATTTGTATAGCAAAAATGATCTTTATTACTGGGATACCATTACAGAGTTACATGCCATCTTTTGGGCTTCTTACACACATCTGTAGTTTGCAGATTTGAATTCAACCTCGGGTTCGATTATCACATGGTGAGCTACCCCATTACTACTCTGCTATCCCGCTTGTCTCCCTCCAACCTTTATATATCATTTTTTTAATTCTCGATGTTGGCCTTGACATTCTTTCCCCTTGTTGTCATAGTATCCATGCATATTCTCCAGATAGTTACATAGACTTCTATGACTACATTTCATTTGTTCCCTAGTAAGTTGTCTACCAGTCATTGTTGCATGCTCAAAAATCCATTTTCCCTAGTTGATTAGCAACAATGATGTGAATCGATGAATACCAACATGCCATGTGTCGTCACTGGATTCACCAATTTACTGTTCAATCATCCTCTATCATTGCCCCATCGCTAAGACTCATTATCATTTCCCATTGATAGCTTGTAATCACTTTGATGCATGCATTATCGTTCTATCACTGGAACTCACTCCCCCATCCTACCGATACACCCAAGTCCTCCTAATGTCATTTGTTAACTTCCTTATGAACCTCAGGCTGTCGGAGGGACCCACATTAGACTCCTGCCGATACGCAAGCGTCATGCTAATACACAAGCGTCATGCCAATACGCAAGCATCATGCTGATACACAAGCGTCATGTTGATATGCAAGCGTCCTGCTGATAGATGACCATCATTCCATCAGGGAGACCTAAGTTAGCATCCTATCGATGAAGCTCACTTTTGACAATGAATACATACCACCACTCACAAGGGATATTGGCTCGTCGCTAGGACACCAGATGTTTTCCTACCGATAAGTAATCCTCCTGCCAATGTAACTCAATTGCTAAGTCACTAAAGACTAGAACTTAAGAACCTCTAGTCAGAGGTTGTGGAATTATAAAAACCTGAGACTTGCCAACATATAACTATCGGTTGTCCATGTAACTTCATCGCTATGTCGCTAAATCGAGCGATTATGGAACTTGCAAACCTTGCAACATGAGTTAGAAAAACTTGGGTATCCGTGACTCTTCACAACCTTGGCCCTTATTCGAAACAAACAAACAAACAAAAAATTTGATGATGCAAGATTTCTCTTCGCCTTGGGTGCTTCTGCATCCAACACCCGGGGTAAATTTGAAAGGTGATTCCATCACTTCTGAAAAGTTAGAGGAAAACCAAGACGAATAACCTCTGACTCAGACAACCAAGTTGAATTTTCCACTGGCCTTCCTTTCCACTTTTCCAAGTATTCATTGTACTGCCTATTCCTAGTGCTTCTTCCCACATGACTATCCAGGACCTTTTTGATTTCTTCTTTCTCCATGGATGTTGCTAGAAAACTCCCCTATGCCTCTACCAACTTGTGATCCTTGTCTCCTTCATGATATTCTGTCAAATCCGAAATGTTAAATACAGGTGAGACATGAATCCCACTCAACAATTCCACCTCATATGCATTTCCTGAGTCATGTTTCTTCAAAATATTATATGGTCCAAACTTCTTCATCTTTAGCTTATTATATGCACCAACTGGAAATCTTTCCTTCCTCAAATGAATCTTGACTTAATCTCCAATTGCAAACTCCTTATGTCTTCTTTTCTGATCTGCCTTAGCCTTGTACTGTGTAGTCATCTTGTTAATATGTTTCTTAACTTCTTCATGCACATTCTTCATATGTTCAAAAAAATCCTTAGCTTCAACACTATGCTTCTCTTCCTTATCCATCTTCCTCAATTCAGTAGCAGTTCTTGGACTAATCCCATACACAATATGGAATGGTGATGTACTAGTGCTCCTATTGAAAGAATTGTTGTAAGAAAATTTCGCTTGGGGTAAATTCATATCCCATCCCTTGGGCCTCTCTCCTACTAAGCACCTTAGGAAGTTACCCAAACTCCTATTCACTACCTCTATTTTTCCATATGTCTGTGGATGATGTACTGAGCTAAATTTCAAATTAGTTTTTAACTTCTTCCACAACGTCCTCTAGAAATACCCAACAAACTTAGTATCTCGGTCTGAAACTATTCTCTTGGGTAGACCATGCAGTCTTACCACCTCCTTAAAGAATAATTCTACAACATGAACAAAATCATTGGTCTTACGACACAGAATGAAGTGTGCCATCTTTAAGAATCTTTCCACCACCACAAATATGGAGTCATGACCACATTGCGTCCTTGGAAAACCAAGAACAAAGTCCATGTTGATATCCTCCCACGACCTTTCTGGTACAGTTAGTGTATGGTATAGTCCAGTATTCTAACTTGCTCCTTTTTCCATTTATATATTCTCTTGTTCTGTACAAAATTCTTCACGTCTTGCTACAACTGTGGCCAATAATAATGTTCACCAACAATGGCAATGGTCTTATCCCGACCAAAGTGTCCTGCCAATCCACCACTATGCTTCTCTTTGATCAAATTCTCTCTCATAGAACTCTTGGGAATGCATAAATGATTCCTTCTAAATAGCATACCATCTTGGACTGTAAAATCCAACCATCTCGTCCTATCTAATGTGACAAGCTACATGCAAGCTTTCCAAGCCTTTGCAAAATCAGGATCTTCCAGATACAGACTTTTGAGTTCATTGAACCCAACCACTTCCACCTGCAATTTTGTTCACAAATTATGCCTTCTACTCAAGGCGTCTACAACTCTATTCGACCTTCCACTCCTATGCTTTAACACAAATACATAACTTTGCAAAAAATCAACCCACTTCAAATGACTTTGATTCAGTCTTCCTTGATTGTTCAAATACTATAAAGCCTGATGATTAGTAAAAAATACTTCTTTTGGAAACAAATAATGTCTCCAATTTTTCAAAGCTTGAACTATGGCGTAGAATTATTGATCATAAACAAAATATTTCTTCTTTGCATTGTTCAAATTCTCACTAAAATAAGCAACAGGTCTACCTTCCTGACTTAAAACAACTCTTATGGTGCTGCTACTGACATCACAATCTACCTGAAATACTTTATTGAAATCTGGGAGTGCCAAAATGGGCTGCTCCGTGAATTTATTCTTTAGAAAATCGAAACTATTTGCTGCTCATGTACTCCATTTAAATTATTTTCTATCCCCTCTCATTGTTTCAGTTAGGGGTGCACAAATACTACTGAATCCTTTAATGAAATTATGGTAAAAAATTGGTAAACCATGAAAAGATCTTACCTCAGTAGCACTTCTTGGTGTTGGCCACTCCATAATAGCTTTCACCTTTTTTGGATCCATTTTTAGACCCTCTACTGAGATAACAAATCCTAGATACACAAGTTGACGTTTCACAAAACTACACTTCTTCAAGTTGATCAACAACTTCTCCTCTCTCAACTTCTCATCTCTCAACTTCTCAAAAACTTCTTGAATATGCCTCAAGTGCTCCTCCAACGTCTTACTAAAAATAAAAATGTCATCCAAGTAAACAATGACAAACTTACCCAGAAATTATTTCAATACCTCATTCATGAGCCTCATAAACATGCTCGGTGCATTGGTAAGCCCAAAAGGCATGACTAACCACTCGTATAGACATTCCTCAGCCTTGAAGGTGGTATTCCATTCATCTCCTTCTCTGATTCAAATTTGGTGATAACCACTCTCCATATCAATCTTTGTGAAATACTTAGCCCCACTCAGGAAATCCATAATGTCATCCATCCTTGGCAAGGGAAACCGATATTTGATGGTGATCTTATTAATGGCTCTCAAATTAGTACACATTCACCATTATCCATCCTTCTTAGGTGCTAGTACTACACATGGACTCAAACTGTCCCTAATCAATCCCTTTCACAACAACTCTTGCACTTGTCTATTCAACTGTTCATTCTCTACTACAGTCATTCAATTTACTACCTTATTTGGAAATTTTTTTCCAAGAATCAGATCCATCTGATGAATAATCTTCTTTACCAGTGGTAATACTTCAGGCACATTATCAGAAATGATACTTTGGAATTCATCCAATAAACCACACATTTCTATAGGAACTTTGCCACTAACTTCCTTTCCCGTTCTTGGAATTAAGGAAAAACACATGTGCTCATGTTTCATACCTTCCAGGAATTTCTTCCATCAACCAAACAAATCCTTGCATTTCTACACACCTTCTCTCCCGCATCTTCCAGGGGTTTTAATTTATTTCGAACTCCATTCTTTGTCAATGAATATGTATGAGCATGTCCATCATGCACTGCTTATCGATCAAACTACCAAGGTCTGCCCAGAAACATAGGATAGACATCCATAGGTATGGCATCAAACAAAACCTCATCATGATAATTACAAATTTTGAATTTTATTAGGCATTTCTCATTGACGAATGCTCTTTGATCCTTCTGCAACCACATAATTTAGTATGGATTTGGATGCCTTTTCCTTTCCAACTGCAATTTACTGACCATTTCTTCAAACACCAAATTATCTATGCTACCTCCATCAATGATAACACTACAAACCTTACCTTTGCACTTGCAACATGTGTGAAATAGATTCTTCCTTTGATTGGGTTCCTTCTCTTTGTTCAACAATGCTTTCCTAACAACAAGGGTCTCACCCTGTTCAACATATTCTGAATGAGACAACTGCGCATCTTCATCCACATGGGCCACGTGAGCATTGCCGTTAAGCCTCTTGTTTGACTTTCCTTGGTGTTGAGGTCATTCATAAGCCATATGTCCTTCTCCACATTGGAAACATGTTCCTCTAAAACCTCATCTTCCCGGTTCGCACCCAGACCTTCCTTTGCCTCTTCGATTTGCACTATTTTGATCACAAGGCTCATATGAATCTTCATGTTTCTGATCTCAACTGATTCTAGTTCCTTCATCCTTCTTCTGGTCACCACTTCGGCCTCCATATGACCATCTACCAATTCTTCCACTGTGGGCTCCATCTCTCTATTTACTCTGAAACCTCTTATTCAGTTGTTCTTCCACTTTTAAAGAGAACTGATAAGCATCCTCAATAGTAGTCATTCTTACTAGTGCTAATTCCTCTTGTATACTAGGCTTCAACCCGTTGATATACTAAGAAACCTTCTCTTTGTTCACCTTTGAGTTTCCTATTCGAATCAGAACCTTGTGAAATTCCTCAGTGTATTCTTTTGTCGTCCTCGTTCCTTGTCTCAGACATTGCATTTTCCTTAGTAGCTCCAATTTGTAGTCAACATGAATGAATTGCTTCTTCAATTTTGCCACCATTCTATCCCATCTGGAAATCTTGTCTTTCCCTTGACTACCTCTTTCAAGTTGGACCTCTTTCCACCATATACTTTCATGACCTTTTTGCTTTGTTTTTGCAAACTTCACTCAGTGTGGATCTTCAATCTCCTCAAACTTGAAGAATTCCTCCATGTCATTGATCCAATCGATCAATTCCTTAGGATTCAGAGTTCTGTTGAAGGTTGAAACCTCCATCTTGGGCCTCTTCCCAATGCTTGATATTGCCTTTAACAATCTAACCTCGCCAGGATCTATCTGTTCCTGTTCTTCTTCTCTTTCTCGATGTACATCTCTTCTTCGAATCTCATCCCACAAGTTCTCCATTTCCCTTATGAGGGCTCTAAGTTCATCTTTGGGAGGAAATCTTCCTCCAATGCCTCTGCCTCTTCCTCTACCACACCGGGCCATTCTTAGAGGTATTTTTTTCTTATCCCACACTCACAGGTCCTGTTGTAACTGCCTCACATTCAGTGCTCTGAGATAGACTCATGAACACCTGCTCTAATACTACTTGATGAAGGGGAATCCCCTTGCAAGTTATAACAACATAAAAAACCATATTTGCACAACAAAAATGATCTTTATTACTAGGATGCCATTACAAAGTTACATGCCATTTTATGGGCTTCTGACATGCATCTATAGTTTGCAAATTTGAATTCAACCTTAGGTTCCACTATCACATAGTGAGCTACCCTGTTACTATCCTGCCACCCTGCTTGTCTTCCTCCAACCTTTATATATCATTTTTATTTTATTCTCTAGGTCAGCCTTACATTCTTTCCCCTGTTGTTGTAGTATCCATGCATATTCTCCAGGCAGTTACATAGACTTTCGTGACTACATTTTCATTTGTTCCCTAGTAAGTCATCTACCAATCATTGTTGCATGCCGAAAAATCCATTTTTCCCTAGTCGATGAGCAATAATGATGCAAATCGACGAATACCAACATGCCATGTGTCATCACTAGATTTTCTAGCTCACCGTTCAATTATCCTATGTCATTGCCCCATCACTAAGACTCATTATCATTTCCAACTAATAGCCTGTAGTCACTCTGATGCATGTGTTATCATTATATTGTTGGAACTCACTCCCCCATCCTACTAATACACCCAAGTCCTCTCGATGTCATTTGTTAACTTCCTTATGAACGCCAGGTTGTCAGAGGGATGCACATTAGACTCCTATCGATATGCAAGCGTCTCGTCGATAGATGACCATCGTTCCATCGAGGAGACCTAAGTTAGCATCCCGTTGATGAAGCTCACTTCCGCCGATGATATACATACCACCACTCACAAGGGATATCGGTCCATCACTGGGAAACTAGATGTTGTCCTACCAATAAGTAATCCTCCCACTGATGTAAATCAATTGCTAAGTCACTAAAGATCATAACTTAAGAACCTCTAGTTAGAGGTTGTGGAATTATAAAAACCCATGACTTACTGACATATAGCTATCGGCTATCAATGTAACTTCATCGCTATGTCGCTAAATTAGGAAATTATGGAACTTGTGAACCTCACGACATGAGTTAGAAAAAATGGGATCTCCGCAACTCTTTACAACCTTGGCCCTTATTCAAAACAAAAAAATAAACACAAAATTTGATGATGCAAGATTGCTCTTCGCCCTGGGTGCTCTGCATTAGATTTTATCCTCAAAGATAATCTCATGATTATTTTGACACACTATCACCTAGATCCAAAGTACCAAGGACTACAAAGACCTTATACATGTTAACCCAATTTTGTTTTTTTCTTTTACAACATGTATATTTTATTTCTTTCAAACATATTCAAGAATCAAGGATCAAGACTAATCAATTTAAATAAGTGATAACCCATATATTTATGCATCATGGATGATTAATAATTTATCCAATCCATTGTTCTTCCTTATTTGGAAGTGGATAGACATAAATATTTTGGATTTTCTTAATTTCGTGCAAATTATTTTAGGTTTAACCATGAAAAAGTAATTTTCCTTTAGGATGAAATGTATGGTTTTTTCATAATATATTATGTTATTATTCTAAACTATAATTGTTTTCCTGGTATGCGAGTACTTTATTCCTCATAAGAATCATTAGAAGACATGCATATATCAATTATAGCTGTATTCTTAAATAATATAGGATGTGCAACTAGATATGATATAATTAAAATGAACTCTTTGGTGCATATATTAAACTAACATGCAATATAGATTCTTAGTCTTGTAAGTCTTGAACCTAACTCAATCTTTTTGGTGACAATTTCAACTTAACTCCAAGGATCCTCCATTTCTTAGTGCTTGAAAGGAATATCAATCTCAAATGTCACTTCTCTTATTAAAACCATTTATTTCTTCATTGAACTATAAATCATAAATTTTTTCAATTAAATCATCTTATATAAATATTATTTTCATGATGTGTGCATCAAAATTATTCCCCACATGACTAGGAAATAGATTAGTATAAATATTTCAAACACTTGAAGAATAATTTTATATGGAAAATGACTAGGAAATGGATTGGTATTGTTGGTTTATTCTTCTTTATCCATTGTTCTTCCATCTTTGGAGGTGGCTAGACATAAATATTTTGGATTTTCTTAATCACAAAATATATATTTTAGCTTATCATGACAAAGAAATGCCTTTAGGATGAAATGTATGGTTTTTTTTTTTATATATTACACATATGTCCATGCAAATTTAAATTAGAACTTAATTAATTTTTGTACAACACCGTCATGGATGGGATTTGGACACATATTGTGATTGAGATTCATAGATTGAGATTGATTTTAGATGAACATGTTGGTATTTTTCCAACTGATTATCCAATTGTCTCTGTAGATAAGCTACTTCTAATTCTCAATACTTTCAAGTCAGTGACAAAGTTAACTAGGAATTTAAACAGATTCTATCCACTCTTTAGGATCTACAAAGCCTAGGTTGGTTTCCCTTATAAACATCACTTTAAGATACTATTAGACCCAGATGATGTCACATTAGATAAGAATTTTAGATAATTTAATGATGATTTATACAAATATAGCTTATTATCCTTCAAATCCTCTTAGGAATTTTGAGATTAGTGTGAAAATATAAAAAAGATAAAATGCATAATATAATTTATTTCTTTCAATTATGGGATCATTCCTTACCAAGGTTGAACGAGGAGTAACCTAGATCAGTGCCTTATCAATGTACAAAGTCAACGAAATAATTTTTTTTTCTAACAATAGCTTTAACATAGATTCAATGGTACATAGGATATTATTTTCTTACAACAATAAATACATGCTTAGGGGTCATATAGTTGTTCTACTTACTAATCCTTAATATAATCACAATACTCTTAAAGCATTTAATTGGAGGCATATTTACTCTATTTCTTGAACAAAAGCTATCAATTAAATATTTGTTACAATAATTGTGCAACAAAAATATCCACAATCTTTGATTTGTATTGATTATTTAAGAATATTATATTACATTATAGGAGACAACATAATTATGGCATATATGTGATTTGAGCTATATATTAAACTATTTACTATTATATTAAAAAAATTAGAATCTTTGTTTTGTATTTCAAAGCACAATAAAAAAGATTGATCTATCTGTCCCAAATTAAAAAATGTAGATCCATACCCTTCTAAAAAGAACAAGAGTCTAGTATATAAAAAAGTGACCACATAAGCTCTCAAATGTAGTCGCATGACTGATGTGACTTTTCACATTTACAAATTACTTTTCACTTACAATTAGTTATCATTGGGACAAATCTTGTTACATGATATCATTTCAGAATATTACCCATGGAAGTAGTTGAATTTGAATTGAAGATACCTTTGGAATAATTGGAAATCTCCTAAAGAAGATGGTGACTACATCATAAAAGATAAAATGGAGTAAAACTGCAAAATAGTTTGAGGGATAGTTGGATATTTCAAAATATTATATCATTTGAGCTAGATGTTGTATTAGAAATTTGATGATATAATGGAGATACAAGTGTACATTTATAATTTGTTATACTTCTAATTAATTTTAATGACATAATGGAGATACAAGTGAACATTTATAATTTTATACTTTTCATCCCATTCCACAAAATTTCTTCAAATGGCCATTGGAATGCAAGTAGCTTTGAAACCTTATCCATATGCTCGAGGTAATTTGAATCTAAAACTACCCTTTCTTCTCTATAGAAAGAATCTAGACCTCTTTTCGAGGCAATTTTTTTTTGTCCACAATAGAATTTAATAGGTTTGTATCCACATCATCATTCACACATATAAAGGCAACAAGGATGGGGACCATTGTACTGAAGTATTCTTTCCATTGATCCAATGAATTTAGTTCTCCATATTCATCCAAAATGTTGGGCATGACCTTTATCACAATGCATTAAAAATATTTGAACTTGGTCTTTATTTGTTGCTCTAGCTTCAACATATATGTTTGCATTTCCCCTAATAATTTTTCCATTTATCAATCTAAAAAAATGCTATCTATCATATTAGGTTTGAACCTTGCACCTTTTTATATTCCCTACAAATTGGTTATCCTTGGAACCCATTTATTTATTACTACCCCAAAATCCTCTTGATCTTTTATTATTCTTGCATGTGCATCCTTAAGTTAAGAGTAAGCCATGTATGAATCCTCTAATTTTCCAAGGATTTTTGACAATATGTACCCAACTACATCATCTAACATGTCACTTTTTTTCTTCTTCTTTTCCTCCTAGGCATCCTTCAATTGTTCCTCTAATTTCTCTATTTTGAAGCCATGGATTCCTTTTCTTGCATAAGAATTCTTGATATAATTGGGGTAGAAGTAACTACTAATGTAGTGCTTAATGGTGATGATTATGGAGTTGGCTCTTCGATTTTCATTTTATTATACTCGGTAGTGAGCTTGATGTGATCTACCATTAACTTGTTATAATCTTCTTGTAGATTCTTGGTAGCTGCTTCACTAAACATAGTTGTGTGAACCAATAATGAGGCTTCTTGAGGGCCTATAGTATTTGATAATATCTTTTTTTTTGATACGTAAGGTAAATTCTATTAATATTAAAAGATAAATACAAATGTCTGCAAAACACGAACCATGGAGGAACAATATCAAAATTTTAGACCCACCAACTATCAAACACCAACCACACCGAAACCCCAACACCAGAGAAACTAAACCAACCCTCATGTGGTTACAGTCAACGCTGGGCACATCAAAAAAGATCCCAAAAAATATTTCCGACTGAAACCATACAATATTTCAACATGTTAATTGAAGACAAAACCAAACTGCCACCATTATAAAAAATATAATATTTAGACTACAAACCCTAAACTACCTTACCCTACCACCCGACCACCATCTAGAAACCATTCATTTTGGTGAATTGATCAAATTTAGAGACCCAGTTGAAATCATTTATCAGCTCCAACATCAACAACTTCTTGAGGAAACTCACCCCATATACCACAATTTGACGATGCCTGACTAAGGCCATACCTTTGAGCTCCACAAGCAAGGGATAATCCTTAATAACTTCACCAGGAACCTTAACCAGAGGAAGATCACAAGGATGAAGTGCACCATGTTCTAGGAGTGTCATTTGTAGAATTTCATCCAGGCCATCCAAGAGCTCTTTCTTGAAGATCTTGCAAACAATCGCCTTTGCTTATGCTTTTGGCATCCTCACATCAAGCATTGAAGCCAGGAACCTAGAGACAATGTAGGTGTTAATCCAGAATGTCTCCCAATTCACCAAATGCCTCTTGCCCTAAATCATTTTAACCACCACCATCACATGAGGATCAATCTTGAGCATAATCCTTTTCAACCAGTGGTTGGTAATTGCGTTGAAGGAAGTATGCCTAACTTTGCAGTCCAATTGGATGGGAGTGTCTTGCCCCAGGCTCAACAACACCTCCATTGAAATATCCATTATGAAATTTGATCACTCTGCCATGCCTACCAACAAATAGCTTACTAGGAAAATGAAACCAAAATTTGGCAAAAACATGCCAACCTGCCATCATTTAAGGGCCTTAATCAACTAAAGCTTGACACACATACCATGTTGTGCAACTACATGCGTGCCCATCCTTATTTCCTTTTCTCTCACCACTTGTCCTCTATCGTGCATGATGCTATGTCATGGAACACCAACTGGGAGATGAATCGTAACAACCTTTGGTCACTCGTAGATCCATCTAATTATGATTTGTTACAGTCGTCGCAAGAGGCATGAGTAGGCATGGAAGCATTTATGATACATCAAATCACCACCCTACTTACTCAATCAACATGCCCATATGACACTCAGTGAAAAGACTACCCTTGCCCACTTGGAGTGCCAACTCAACCTACCAAGCAAACTACCACCTTTCCGTGCAAGACCCCAACCTTTCCAAAAAGTCCTATGTGAAAGGGTGCCCACCCATCCTCCCACGGAGTCCTTGATCACCTATTTTAAAACATTTTTTTAAGTGATTTCTTATCTACTGCCAAATTGGAAAAACAATCTGCTTCGAGATTCCCTGCATGGAAAATGTGAGATATAGCCACTAGTTCAAAACTATCCATCAGACTTAAAGCCTCTTCCAATCTTTCCGCCAATTTCCAATTGATCACCTTTCAAATTTTGAGAGCATTGATTATTAGTGTAGAATATCCTTCAATGGCCAAATTTGTAATCTTTAAATCCTTGCACAGCTTCAGACCAAGGATCACGACTTGCATTTCACCAAATTGTTTGTTCCA
Organism: Sequoia sempervirens; assembly: GCA_007258455.2. Classification (NCBI taxonomy): domain Eukaryota; kingdom Viridiplantae; phylum Streptophyta; class Pinopsida; order Cupressales; family Cupressaceae; genus Sequoia; species Sequoia sempervirens. Next base: position 172,288,452 of record VDFB02168118.1, read on the forward strand.
TTTGGCAAAGGTTCCACCAACTGACCTACAACTCTCCCATTCCAATCACAAACTATGCAACCAACCCCTAAATCACCCATATTACCTCTTGAAGTGCCATCAAAGTTTAGCCTGTACCAACCTGACTCTAGGGGAGACTATCGTATATTCTTCCTCTTCTCCATTGTTTTTGATCCACCATCACCAATGAGAGGCGGAGCCCAGAGACCACTTAGACTGTGTTGCAGCCTTGTGTCCCATTCAATGAAAATTATCTTACTAATATCTGCCTCTCTCACTCTAGAATTCACCATTTCTACTAGAAAAGCCTCAATCTTGTTTTGCAATGATTGAGGCAACATTTCCTTCTCCTGAAATTTTTTCCCATTCCTTTCTTTCTAGAATTCCCATAATAACAAAGAGGGCTTGGCAGTCCAAACACAACTATATAATATCTGTTTCTGCAAAGATGGCCAACTCAATAAAACATCCACAAGTTTGTTTGACAACACTGTTTTCCAATTCAACTTGGATAACAACCACTGCCAACAACTTTGAGTGTAGGTGCAATTAAGGAGTAAATAATCATCGATTTCCTCATTTTGCTTGCACAAGCAACGTCTAGATGGGCCAGAGAAACCTAACTTAGAAAATCTATCCACAGTGAGAATGCGCCCTTGAGCCGCCACCTAGGTGAAGATCCCAACCCTAGGCCAACACACCTTGTTCCAGCATAGGTTGCTAGGTAGCCTGCTCCTCTCAACACCCAACAACAACCTATTATAACCCTTCTTCACATTGTATTCCCCATTTGGGGCAGCCCCCCATCTTATTATATTCGAGCCAACTTTGTAGCACATGAACCTTTCTTTCATCACTCCTTAAAAGAAAGCAACTTCCTCAGGAGCAAGACTCAAATCCCTCACACTCTTTCACTCCACTCTAGGCCACCCATCCACTGTTCTAACCATCACGTATTCACTTACCCTATCTCCCCATGCCTATTTGGTTACATTTCTTACATTTTCAAGCCCACCATGCTCGGACAATTTGGGAAAACCTTCCCATGAATCTTCCCAAAAGGAGGCAACCTTGCCATCTCTAATTTCCCAGGTCAAAAAATCTAGAATTACATCCCTACAACTTTAAATTAAATTCCATACTCTGGAGCCTAAGGTGAGTTTCTTGGAATTGAAAATTCTATGGCCATTCTTCGCCATATACTTCACCTTTAGAATCCTAGCCCATTTGGATTCTTTTCTATTATGAAGCGCCCAAACTAGTTTGGAACCTAGTGCTTTGTTTTGGAGAAGGAGATTCTTCAACCCAACCACATCCCTTTTCTTTCTCTCACAAACCTTCTCCCACTTCACTTGAGGGAATTTGTGGTGCTTAGAATTTCCCTACCAAAAAAAATACTTCATCTTCTTATTCAAAATATTGCACATACCCATCAACTTGGGAAGGAAAGAAGACAAGTATGATGGCAAGGCAGAAATCACAACTTTGAGTTTAGTTAGGTGTCCTGCCCAAAAAACCACCTACACTTCTAGGAGGCAATCGAATCCCCCACATTCTTCACCACATTATCCCAAATCTTGCTAGATTGCACTCCCTTGGAAAGTGGGAGCCCCAGGTATTTGCAAGGAAATTTCCCTCTTTTGAATTTTAGAATACTTAGAATCCGATCCTCACTACATGCAGGGATGTTGAAGAAGAAAACTTCTAATTTGGATAGGCTAACCTCCTACCCTAAGGAAAGGGAGTATCTCTCCAAAATTTCCTTAAAATGTCTTGCCTCCCAAACATGAGCATTTCCAAAAAGCATGGTATCATCAGCAAACTGTTGATGAGTGACTGCAAGCATACCACTCATTATTTGTACCCCTTCAATTTTACCACAAATATGAGCTTTGGAAATGCATCTTCCAAGGGCCTCAACCATTATAATGAAAAGAAAGGGAGATAATGGATCCCCTTGATAGAGCCCTCACGAGACATTGAAAAATATTTCTAGTGAACCCATTCAAAAGTACTGAGAATCTTGGATAGGCGATCCAACCAAAAATCCAATCCAGCCAAACACTACTGAAACCAAAGGCTTGCAAAGTTTTGATAAGAAATCACCAGTCAACCTTGTCGTATGCCTTCATTTATCAAGCTTGATCAACATTGTTGTCTTCTTCGTGGATTGGATGGAATGAATTTCCTCCCAAGCTAGTATGACACCATCTAGAATGGATCTTCTAGGTACAAAACTAGTCTGTTCTTATGAAATAATACTAGGAAGAATTTTCTTTAGCCTGCTAGCCACTGCTTTGGCCAAAACTTTGTAAATGGTATTGCAGAGAGAGATCGGCCTAAATTCATCGAAGGACTCCAGTTTATCCTTCTTGGGAATTAAAGCAATGAAGGTATTGTTTAACTCCTTTAGAACCTTGTTAGAGCACCTAGAATCTTCAATTGCCTCATAATTGTCCTTGCCTGCAATAGCCCAACACTTATGAAAAGACCCCGTAGGGAAGCCATTTGGGCCCAGAGCCTTATTTGGATGAAGTTGGAAGAAATCCACTTTAATTTTATTCTCTATGAATTTACTGTTCAACATCAGATTTTGTTCTTTCATGATTATCTTGGGGATATAGTCCAAAAGCTCTTGCTGTGCCAACATATTCGACCCTGACTAGTCATTCAAAAGGTTCTAAAAGTACTCCATCGTCGCTACTTTTACCTCCTCACTCCTATCTAGAGTCCTGCCATCACTCATTTTGATGCTAGTGATTTTGTTTATCTCCCTGCGTGTCTTAGTTGAGTTATGGAAGAAATTTTTGTTCTTGTCACTAGTCAAAAGCCATGTTTCTCTTGACTTTTGAAGCCAAAAGATTTTTTATTTTTCCAGAACATCATTTAACTTCTTTAACAACCCCTGCTCTTCCAAGAAATAAGGATTGTCCATCCCGTTCTTTATTATATCTTCTGATAAAGCATCTAGAGCCTCTTATGTTTTCCTTTTTTATTCAAAATATTTTTGAAATGATCTCTATTCCATATCTTCAAATTCTATTTAATTACTCTTAATTTGGTGACAATATTGAACATATTTGAACCCCCCGAATTATAGTTTTCCCACCATCCTTTAATCAAGGGAAGAAAATTTGGATCCCTATACCACATGTTTTCAAATTTAAATGGGCATCTTGTCGAGCTTCTCCCCCCCACAATCTCCAAAACTACAAGAAAGTGATTTGAGCCCGAGCCAGGAATGATCTTGCTTTCCAAGGTATATGGAAAGAGATTTAAATCTCCTCTAAACAAGAACCTATCCAATTTCTCTACTATAATACAAAACCCACTCCTCCTATTTGTCCAAGTGTAGTGCCCATTTCCAGTTTGCACATCTAAAAGCATGTTCCTTTCTATGAAGCTTTTAAAATCCAATTGAGACTGCAACGTCCTTGTCACTCCTTTTTTGTCAGACGATTTTAGGATTGCATTGAAATCCCCCCCAATAATACAAAACTCAAATACTGGATCACCACAGATGTTGTCTAGTTCATTCCAAACTTTTATTTTTTGATTGCAATTATTGGGACCATACAGATTAATTAAAAGAAAACTAAGATTAGAGGTGATGCTTCTTACCTTGCATGCCAACCAGGATCTGTTAGTCACCACCTCCTCCAGGATAACACTCCGTGGCTTCCATAGAATCATGAACCTACCTAAAGGCCTCATAGCATCGACCCTAATAGACCTATAATGTTTCATCTTCTTTCCAAAATTGATCTTATCCTGATCGCTAGGCTTTGTCTCTTGAAACAAATAGATGTCTATTGCCATTATTTCTACCTGATACTTAATCAGGCAACGTTTGTTAGGGGAATTTAAGCCCCTAACATTTCATGTTACGAGTTTCATGGTTGTTCAAGAAGGGTCTCACCCTTCCCTACTTTTAACATCTCACTGATCTTCATCTGCTCATTCACTTCTCCATCCCATTTATTTCTCCTTGTTTGGAATTCTCCCTCAAGTTGTGTAGTCTCTATAATTTAGAGAGATTATATTGAAATGCTTCTGTCCTATCCCCAATTTTCCTAGCACACCCAGCTCCTACGTGGCTAACCCTTTTCGCTTGCTTAATTTTTTAACTAAGACTTCTTCCTCTTGTTCAAAATCCTCATTTTCAAGATACGGGCCAGTAGTCCAATCCTCGGACCAGTCCTCATTGTCAATATTGAACACACTAATTTTGGCTACCTTGGCAAGCTTCACCAATTCTGTGCCCATTTCTATTAAGGAATTAAGGTCCTCCTCCTGAACCTTTTTTCCAAGAAAATCGATGGCGTCCACCACCTTTTGATCAATCTCCTTTTTCTGATCACCTGACACCACCAAATCTTCAACTTGTCCTACTGCCTCTACCTCTTCCTTTTTTGATAAAATTAAAGAACCTGTCAAAGAGGCTGGCCTAGGGGAGCTCTCCAAATCTTCCCTATTCTGAGTGTTTTGGGCAGGTGTATGCCTATCTTCCAGATTCTGATTATGCCAACTTATGGCTCTTATTAAGGTGCTTCTAGGGTATGGATCCAAGACCAAAGTCTGTACCCAATTCCCCCAGTCCATGAAAATTTCAATCTCCCGCCATGTTTGATTTTTAGGCACATTCTCTACACAAATTATGATATTGGAACTTATACCATCTAAATCAAATATTTCTTTTGTACAGACCAAATTTCCCAGGTTATTGTCGATTTCTTCCAAGATGCCTGGGGCCTAGAATTCTAGGGGTAAATTCACTAGCTTGTACCAGTATCGAATACGATCCAAATTATGATGGTAAAGGTCAAAGCTAATTCACCATCTGCATATATAAAAGCCACACCCATCCATGATCCAGACACCATTTTTAATTTCCTCCCTGGTTTCCACCAAAGGACAGATGACCACAAAGTACCCTTGTGCCAGGACCTTAAATTCCAAGTTTTCCCCCCATTTCCCTCACCACTGTGTCAAAAAATTGTCCCAATTAAGCCGCATGCCATACCACCTCATAATCAACCCCAACCTCTCAAGACACACCTTCTCCACTTGGAGCTTGATAGAGCTCACGACCATAGTTTGCCTCTTCCCTAAAGTTTGATTGTCTCCAAAACCCCTTCATCTCGGCTGGTTGTAATCGTCATTTCTATGTTGAGTTGCTAACCTAGGTAGAAGCATCTCCCCATGGTTCTTCCTAAAAGGCCTTGCAGCATTGTTTGCATTGCAAAAATTTCCTGCACTATGCTGGGGCCTTCAAAATTTGGAATTTCCACCTTGGCAACCCCAACTTCCCATCCCACTAGATGGTTGCTGGCGAAGATTTGAATTTTGCTAATCATTCTACTGTGGCTCAAGGCCTCCAAGGTTTTGTCGCTCAGTATTATTCGCATGCAACCTCTGAGGACTACCACCATGCCCCAAACCTATCGTGACACGATCTTCATATCCCTTTCCATTTCGCACAACCTCTACAAAATTTCATACCTTTTCTTCTCCTTCACGCTCCATTCTTTTTATCTTCCACTTAACTATGTATTTGATAATATCTTGACAATCAAACTCCCTTTTATCTCCTACAATGTTTCTACAACCTTAGGTTTTTTTGTATTTGGGGTTAAAGCCAAAATAGTTAGGGTTTCCCACTTTGGATTAAAACCTAATCCAAACTATGCTTTCTCAACCTATTCATTAAATGAGAAGACCTCTTCACTTTTCCTCTTGATAGTTTCAAGAGCTATTTTTAATGTAATGCCCCACTTAGGTAGTAGGAGTAATCCACTCTACCTTACTAGTTTCCTACCCTGCACTGGTGTATTATGTTTGACATCAAAGTCAATTTCCTTTAACACTTAATGAGTGACCTCTTCACATTTTGAGGGGTGGACCTCCCCCTTGGCTTTATTTAGCTTCTCCTAAAATTATTCTCTTCTAATATTAGCAGAAATTCCTTGAATTCTTTGGACTTGAAAAATTCATCATCAAAGATAAATTGAGTGCAAGATAGGGCTCTCATATCATCAACTTCATCTCTACCACTTCCCACATTCATACCCATTCTTCTTTGTGGTGCAACAACAACATTTACTCTTGGTGATGATGGAATTACCTAGTTTACTTCTTCTTGTGTGACCAAATTTTCACTAATACCTTTTCTCTCCTCTACTTCATCAGTTCCCAAAGGATAATCAACCAAAAATGGTTGATCAATCTTTCTTTTCTTTTTAGGTTGCTCTTAGGAAGTAACAACTACAAGAGGGTGCTCCTGATGAGAGGTAATTTTTTTAGTGGATGCCTTTGAGAAGGATCTAACTTTTTTGGCCCTTTATCCCTTCTAGCATAAGCATAAACTGATGGGTCCACTAGAGGATGCTATGTTGGTCTTTCTTCTACCACAGGGGCCTTTCCATCCAATTTGTTAGCCTCGTCCAATATTTTTTTGATCCTAGGAATTAAATCTTTTATTTCTACAAATTCCCTAGGGTACTTGTAATTTTCTTTGACCTTTTCTCTTATCTCTTCCAGAAATATACCCACTTTACTCTTCTCTCATTCATTTCTTTATCAGTCAAGTAATTCTTGATGACATCTTCCTCAAAAAGTACTTGATGTAGGAATGCATATCTTCTTATGCTCAATCTCACTTGATTGATAAAACCTTCAAGGTCAAAGGTTTTGACCACTTCATGGGCCATCCTATATTCTTGGAGCATAGGATATATCAATTCTAGGCCCTTTATAGTTATTGTGAATACAAAAAAATTGTGGTAAAGGGAAAAAAGGAAACCTTATTCTATCCCTTCAAATGATTTTATCAGATTCATTTAAGTGTCATATTACGTCCAAATATGTCAATCTTTTTGGAACATACCTTGGCAGAATATGAGGCCCCATAGGGAATCCATATACCCTAATTGCAGTTGATTCTGAATGGATATAACAATCTACCCAATTATGTTATATATCTAACTTAGGAAACCTCTCCTTAGACCTTAGGAAATCCAAAATTTCCTTATGTAGTCTATCCTCTTCTCCACCCATGGATCCCTGCAAAACCCTTTTGATTAAATGATCTTCAAAGAACACATAATTAGAATTCTCACAGTGCATATCCCATATGTATGTCCAACATTGGATAGGAAGAGGCTTTCCAGTGTCATTTTCCATCCTAACTTGCATGGATTTATTCCACTTTTTCTTTCCCTCACATAGCAACATGTGGCATAACAAAAAGTACCACTTGAACTTTACCATTTTCTTGTTTACCTTGATTTCCACCAGTTTCTTTTGGATAACATTTGCATTGTAGGGGGGAAAATCAAATTCATTATTTATTGATGTATTTTAAATATCTCTAACCATGTACATAAATAGCACAAGAATCTTGGTATTTGCATCACCCCCAAGGACTTGACACAAAGAATGATAAATTTAATGAATAGTCTTCAAATAAGTCTATTGAAACACTCAACTTCATTTGGTGGAATTATTATAGACTTCCTATCAAATCCCTTTAACTTGTGTCTAGATAACGATGGGATTGGTATTTTTGTTTAAATAGGTCAAAGTCCACCCTCTTATTTGTAGCTAAATTAAGGCCAAAAACCCCATAAATGGAGGCTTTTCAAATTGTACTAAAACCCCACAATTTGCATCCCTAATTACTTTTACATTTTCATCATAATTCCTAGCCACACATTTGATGAAGTCTACATTCATAAATGTTGAATGAACAAGAAAAATGAGAGGGGGGGGTGAGTCAGTTGTATCTTATCAAAACATCAAAACTCTCATTAACATTTAGATCCACAAGCACTCATTAAACCCTTAATCTATTATGATGAATTGGCATAAAAAGAAAATAACAAAAACTAAAACAAATTTAACACCAAGCACAGGAGAACACCAAATTTACATGGAAAACCCAATGAGGGAAAAACCATGGTGAGGATTAGCTTACAATATAAGTAATTGAAAAGATGATTACAAAGGCTCATTGCAAGAAGGGGCACACTGCCTTGAAAGGCTCACAACCAAGGCTCATAGCTAGAAAAGGAAAAGAAGATAGGGAATAAATGTTACAGAGAGAACATGGTCTCAATGCAACAGAGAATCCACCACAATAACTTAAACACCTTCGTAGTATGTTTGAATGATTGTAGACACCTTTTGCTCACTACATTCGGTAATCCAACACTTGAAATATCTCACTGCTATGTTCAATTTTTCACCTTACAACTCTATAATTCACATTATTCGCATCACACACTTCACACTTTCATCTATCTTAACCTCCTTCAACAATTCAAATCATACTTATACCATCCTCAGCCTTGAAACCCTTTCCAAAGTCGGCTATGGACCTCCAACATGCGAATTGAAATTGAGTCGACGCAAAAACACTTCCGTGACAGATATAAGTGAATGTGGACCACATAAAAACTAAATTGGGACCCAAATCAATAACACCACTTAACCAAACACTACCAAAAACAATATTTATCCTTCACATGTAGTGTAAACACCAGGTCGATCATTACCTGTGCAAACACCATTAAAATTTTAAGTACATGCTTCCTCAAACCCAAGGACAACTTGCAAACCACACACCATACTTGAACATGATCTATAATATTACTCAAACACCCTAAAATATAACAAACTCCTTCACAACAACTTCCACCTAAAGAATGTACAACCCCAATACACTCAAACTACTTTTCCATGCACTGTTACTTGAAAAAATATCTTCCAAAGCACCAAACCTCAAATCCTCTTGAATAGGGTAAAATACCAACACCATCAACACACATTTAGAATTGCAAAACCTAAAGCATAACTGTAGAGAAATACGAAGCAAAAAAATTTCTCCCAGACACCTCCGCAATGCATAATCACATACTGGTGAACAAAAATTCTATTGTACGACAATCCAACATACCATCTCTTGAATATAACACCTCTAAACACTTCTCACCAGTATATACAAATCACACAAGCAGATTTTCAACTTAGAAGAAATGCAGAGAAAAACCATAACATCTCTATGTAGCGCAGAACAACACTACAACACATTGTTTCCTCTTTTTATCAAATTTTCTCAAAATCACTCAGAAACCAAGCACTAGAGACACATCCACATCAACTTTGACACTACTACATCCATAGATAAAAAATTATCAAAGCAACACTAGAGGTTAACACCGGTAGCTTAACTAATGACAACATAATGTAACAAATCAAAGCATAGAAAACACCAACTATTCATCTTACACAACAATATCCATAAAAACATATAGTTTACACCAATGATAACATAAGCTTTTTGACATCAATGACAACACCAATCTATGCATACTTGTAACAATCTCCTCCTTTGTCATTGATGACAACAAATGATGTGAAAAACCATCAAAGACACAACAGCTCTGAACATACCTATTTCCATTTCTCTTTTCTCCTTACATGAATTTTTCTTCAACTTACTTTCTCTTTCACATGTTTATCTCTCTTAGATCTTTTTCACTCCCCCTGTGTTTATGAATTTTTCACATGATACTCTCTCTCCCTTTGACATCAATGGAAAAGGATAATTTTTTTTGCATTATTTTCTCCCTTTGACATTAAACAAACTACTTACCTTTCCTTTACTACTCTAAATAATCCTCCTTAGGAGCACACACCAATCTACAACAATCAACAATACCACTACCTACTCCCTTGACAGGTAGCGACGAACATCAGTCCAGAATAAAGGATAGATCTTGAGATCCACTAGACTAATGCAACTCCTTATGCATCTAGTTCAAAGAAGGAGATGCAATAACCTCCAAATTCTCTTGAAGATACTCAAAAGTATCCTTAGGAAGATCCTTAGTTACGTCGAGAGGCATTCTTAAAGTCACAGCTGGGTGTAAAGAAAAACTCCTCAAGTAAAAATTGATGTGCAAGCGACAATTTTTTTCACAATAAGAAAGTAAGTAAAAAATAAATAATCTAAATTTATTATTTCATATAAAATTAAGTTTCTAAATTAACATATTTAAAACTAAAAATATCTTTGTAAAAAATATATTCTTGATATATATATATATATATATATATATATATATATATATATATATATATATATATATATATATATATATATATATATATATATATATATATATATATAAAGTAATAATTATTTAATAAAAATAATATTTATTTATAAGGATAAGATGTTAAAAAAAGTTTCTAAAATTTATAAAATTAACTACAAAGAACTTTCCTAAATTTACTATTGAATACAAAATATTGATTTTTTTTTAAAACAAAAATATTTTTGATGTCATTTTTTTTAACAATAGAAATAAAATTATAAAAATAATGGAAAAAAATGTTCTTTTTTTATTTTTTTGAATTAATGCACTACAAATTAGAAAATTCAATAAAAAGGAAATATTCTAAATTTATTATTACACATAGATATCTCTCGATGTATTTTTATATATATTGCTAAAATGATATATATATATATATGCTAGTGAATATGTTAGCGATTTGATCCTTTGTAGGCACATACTCAAGCTTCACCTCATTCTCCACAACCTTCTCTCTTAGAAAGTGATATTTGATTGAAATATGTTTTGTCCTTGAATGCATCACTAGATTCTTTGAAATGTTTATTGCACTTGTATTGTCACGAAAGATAGAAATAGGCTCATCAAACACCACTCTGATATCCTTCAATGTTTTCCTCATCCACAACACTTGTGTGCAACAAGATGTTGCTGCATTGTACTCAACCTCTGTAGTAGGTACATAAATTGAATCCTATTTTTTGCTTAGCCATGACACCAATCTACATCCAAAAAAGAATGCAACACCACTTGTACTTTTTCTATCATCAACACAACCAATGCAACATGCATCTGTGTAAGCACTCGATATGAAATTAGTATCCTTTGGATACCACAAGCCACGATCTGGAGTGCCCTTTAAATATCTAAATATCCTCTTTACTGTTGCAACATGTGACTCTCTAGGATCTTCTTGAAATCTAGCCACAAGAAAAACTGCATGCATGATATCCAATCTAGTAGTAGTTAGATATAACAATCCACCAATCATTGATCTATACTTGCTTTGATCAACCTTAAGGGATTCATCATTCTCACCCAATTTTCAACTAGTAACCATAGGAGTGCATACCAGTTTGTATTCTTTCATTCCAAATTTCTTCAACATCTCTTTGACATACTTGACTATGCAATGAATATGCATTTATTTGTTTGATTGATTTGTATCCCAAGGAAGAAATTCATCTCCCCAAACATAGAAATTTCAAACTCTTTCTACATCTCTTGTACAAACTTCTTACACATAAATTCATTGCCTCCAAAAATTATGTCATCAACATACACAACTACAATCAAGATTTGATATTTTTCAACTTTAAAGTAGATATTATTATCTACAATACCTTTATTGAATCCTTGATGTATCAAATACTTATCCTGTAAGGAAAAATTAGATGCGAAAAATAATTCTCTTAATGTCAATACCTTAGGGAAGAATCCAGATACACTTTAAAATTTATAATTACAGTCCAATTAAGATGCACTATGAAATAGATAATAGAAACATAGTATTTGACAATCACACATGAACACCAGATATACGTGGGAAAACCCTTATGGGAGAAAAACCCACCACACCAAGAGAAATCACTTTGTATTACAGTAATGGAGATTACATACAAATGCTAGAATTATCTTTCTAGTGTCATTATACATCAACATTCACCATGAACATTCTTGTATAGGAACCTTCGAGTTACAGTCTTTACAAAATAGAATTATTTTACTAATACAATCACTCAACAATCTGTCGATTAACCAACTAGATTACAATCTACAATCACAGAGTATATCCATGTCGAACTCTGTCTATAGAACTTCCTCACAAAACTATCACACTGAACCAACTGCTAACGGTTCACATTTGGCTCCTCCTATTCATCCACAAGATGCCACATCGGAAAGTCTTACTTGGTCAACAGAATTTGCACTATGTTGGCATCTCGGTGAGACACTAACGGTGTCACGCTGATGCCACATATCCTTCATATTGATGTCGCAAAGAGTTACCGATATCGCCAAGACATTCTATCGAGCTTCACGTGTTACACCGAGTCACCAAGCAGTCGCCCAGACCTATCGCTTTCGCTAGGAGATCATAGTGAGTCACCAAAGGTTATACCGAAGTCACAAGTCATATCGAGCTCCAAAGGATAGTCGGCAAGACATACCGATATCGCCAAGAGGTTTCTCCAAGATCTCTATTGTCACCCCAAAGCTATCAATAGTCACCAAGACATACACCCTTAGCCAAGAGATCATACTGATCTCCATATGTTACCCTGAAGGCTCCAACATAAAGCGCTGTCGGCGAGACATTAGCTTTCGCTAAGACATCACACCGAGCTCTAGGACTTACCCCGAAAGCTTCATCCGTCACCAAGAGTTATACCAAAGATCCCAAAAGTGTTCCTGTCGGTGAGACCTTCAACGTTCGCTGAGACGTCTTCTCGGGATCTTTGAGTTACCCCGATAGCCAACCCTTGAGCCTCCGTCGGTGAGACATTTATACATCGCTAAGAGTTCTTAGCGAACCCTTAGTGCTACCCTGATGATTCCAAGTGTGTCCCCGTTAGAAAGACTTTAACTCTTCACTGGGACTTCTTAGCGAGAACCCTTAGTTATCCCGAAGACCATGGTCACCAAGAGTCTCCCCAATACATGATTGAATGGCTTGTCAGCCAGAGGTCTCCTGAGCACTAAGAGGTCATAGCGAATACACTATGTCACAATGATAGACTCCATAGTGAAGATGTTCGACAAGACAAAAGCTAGGTCACAGTGACTTGTTCAAAATAGAATGATACAAACTGCTTGTCGACTAGACATGATAGATGTCATACTGACTTTTCTCTAATGGAGGTTTCAACCTATATTGTTTGAGGCACATATTTCCAACATATCCAACCTTGCATGCCAAGATCTAGGAGCTTGCTTCAATCCATATAAAGCCTTATTCAATATGAAAACCATATTATGTTTATTTGATAATTGAAATCCTTTTGGTTGTTCCATGTATACTTCTTCCAACTCTCCATTCAAGAAATTAGACTTCACATTCATCTAATAAACTTTGAAATCCTTATGTGTTGCAAAAGATAAAAGCATCTTGATTGCTTCCATTCTATCCATTAGGGAAAATGTCTCCTCAAAGTCTATTCCTTTAACTTGTGAGTAGCATTTACACACAAGCCTTGCTTTGTTCCTTACCACTTCTCCATTCTCATTCAGTTTGTTTCTGAACACCCACTTAGATCCAATTATTTTTTTGTTTTTTGGTCTTGGGACAAGTTCCCAAGTTTGATTCTTCTCAATTTGCACAAGTTCTTCTTCCATATCTTTCACCCAATGTTCATCTTTGCATGCCTCAATCACTATCTTAGGTTCAAATTTAGAAATTAGATGCAAATTTACTTGAACAAATCTTCTTCTTGTCAAAACACCTTTGCTTTTGTCTCTAATGATATGTTCTTCAGAATCATTTCTTTACACATACCTAGGGGTTTTAGGGGTGTTTTTTGGAGATTCTTCCTTTTCATCCTGTACTTCTTGTTCCTTAGCTTTTTCTTCTTCTTCTTCTTCTCTACAAGAAGGTTCATTTGATTCATATTCATCTATCACCATTGCATTCTACAAATCTTCATCAACTTTGACACTTGCACTCTCAACAATCCTTCTTAGCCTTTTGTTGTAAAATCTGTAAATATTTCTTTTAGTAGAATATCTAAGGAAGATACCTTCATCAAACCTTGCATCAAATTTTCCTAAGTTTTCATTATCTCTTCTGATATAGCATTTGGTTCCAAATGCTCTAAAGTACTTAATAGTAGGGATCCTTCCATACCATAACTCATAGGGAGTATTTGTACTATTTTATTTTGCTTGAACTTTGTTAAGTATGTAAACAACAGGATCAATTGCTTCTCTACAGTAGGCTTTTGGTAGGTTAGCTTCTTTCATCATAGTCCTTGAAAATTCTTGAACAGTCCTGTTTTTCCTTTCAACCACTCCATTTTTGCTGAGGAGTCCTAGGAGCAGACAAGTGCCTTTTTATGCTATGATTCTCACAAAACATGTTAAATTCATTAGAGGTGAATTCTCCACCTCTGAAAGACCTCAAAAATTTGATCTTCATATCCATTTCATTCTCAACCATATCTTTAAATGCTTTGAATCTATCTAGGGCTTTAGATTTTTCTCTAAGAAAAGTAACCCATGTCATTCTAGAATAATAATCAATAAAAAACATGAAATACATGCAACCTTGAAGACTTCTCACTCTTGTAGGACTACAAAGGCCTGTATGCACCAATTCCAACAATCTGGTAGAAGATTTTTCTTTATCCTTGAAACTTCTTGTTTGCTTTCCAATATGACACTCCTTGCAAACAACATTGATAAGCTTTGTAATCCTTAGTAGATCTCTCACTGCTTGAACTAAATTGATTCTAACCAAGTTATCAAAATTGATGTGATACATCCTCTTGTGCCATACCTAGATTTCATTAATCTAAGTCATAAAACAATGACCATCAACACCCTCGAGCTGATAAATATTTCCATCTATCCTCTTTCCAATAGCAATGACAGTTCTAGACCATTTTCTGATCTCACATCCATCATACTGAAACATAAGATTATATCCTTTGCTACACATTTTTCCAACACTTAGAAGGTTATGCCTTAAACCCTTGACATAGTAAACATCATCAATATTGTGCTTTCCATCAAAATTGATTGAACCTATTCCAAAAATCTTAGCACCTATATCATCTCCAAATCTAGCAAGTCCTCCATCATACTTTTCAAGTTTAACAAAATTACTCTTGTCTTTGGTCATATGATTTGAGTAGCCATTGTCAATGATCCAATATTTCTTATCCCATCTAACATGAAAGGAAGATACCAAAGTACCTCTAGTCTTATCTTTGTCTCTAGAGCACTTTCCTTCACACATCTTTTAGAGTTAGCAGAAATAGATTCATATTTTAAAGCCATGAACAAGCATTCATTATCAGAAATACTTACATCTTCTCTAACATAATAACTTTTCTTGATCATCTTACCTTTTTTTTCCTTATTCTTATTTTTCATACTTTTGTTTGGAGATCTTGAAGCATAGCAACCTATTTTTTGACAACTGAAACATTTGAATGGTAATTTACCTTTGTACTTACTAGTGCCTTTTTTCACCCTTCTCACAAAGTTAGCTTCCACATAATCAATACCATCTTGATCTGAACCTTCAATCTTCTCTAATTTTCCAACTTTAAAATCAATCTCAGCTTTTTCACTATTGTTAGTACCAAACTCTCTCATCTAAAATGCAATTAAAGAGCCATACAATTGATCTCTAGAATATTGATCTAGATTTTGAGATTCCTCAATAGCAATAAATTTATAACTCTAAGCTTTAGTAAGGGTTCTAAGATTTTTCTTTACCATTTTAGGCTCTTTGACCTTACCTCCAAGACCTCTGACGGAGCTCACCACTTCATCTACCCTTTGCATATAGCTTATGATGTTTTTCATCTTCAGACATCCTTAAGTTCTCAAATGTGGTTTTCAAGTTTTGCATCTTAGCTTGTTTGACCATATCATCTCCTTCATAAATACTTTCCAACTTATCCCAATTTCTTTAGAAGTTTTCAAATCCATAACTTTTACTAATTTAGAATTTGCAAGACCACTCAAAAGAATAAACCTTGCTTTACCATTTTTTTCATAGGCCTTGATCTCATCACTTGTGCTTGATCCATTTGTAGGTATGGTATATTGAGTATTCATTGACTTCCAAACATCATATCCAAGGTGAACTAGATAGCCTTCCATTTTTTTCTTCCAGAATGCATAGTCTGTGCCATCAAACATAGGGATCTCCTTCTTGTTCACCATCCTAGATCTACCTCAAGTTGTGAATATTTTATCCAAGGAACCCTGCTCTGATACCAATTATTAAATGAGAAAGAAAACTAAGAGGGGGGGTGAATCAGTTGTATCTTATCAAAACATCAAAACTCTCATTAACATTTAGATCCATACGCATTCATTAAACCCTTAATATGTTATGATGAATTAGCATAAAAATAAAATAACATAAAATAAAAAAAATTTAACACCAAGCACAAGAGAACACCAAATTTACATGGAAAAACCAAGGAGGGAAAAACCACAATGAGGATAAGCTCACAATATAAGTAATTTCAAAACCAATTACAAAGGCTCACTGCCAGAAGGGGCACATTTCCTTGAAAGGCTCACAACCAAGGCTCACTGTTGGAATACAAAAAGTAGAGAAGAAATGTTACGTAGAGAACATGATCTCAATGCAACAAAGAATCCACCACAATAACTCCAACACCTTCATAGTTTGTTTGAATGATTGCAAACACCTTTTGCTCACTACATCCAATAACCCAACACTTGAAAGCTCACACTACTATGCTCAATTTCACATCTTACAAATTTTCAATTCACATTATTCACATCACACACTTCACAATTTCATCTATCTTAACCTCCTTCAACAATTCAACTCATACTTATATCATCCCCAACCTTGAAACCCTTTCCAAGGTCACCTATGTACCTCAAACATGCAAATTCAAATTAGGTTGGCGCCAAAACACTTCTGTGGTAGATAGAAGTGAATGTGGACCACATCAAAACTTAATTGAGACCCAAATCAACAACACCACTTAACCACACACTACAACAAACAATATTTATCCTTCGCATGTAGTGTAAACACCATGTTGACCATTACCTATGCAAACACCATTAAAATTTTAAGTACACGCTTCCTCAAACCCAAGGATGATTTGTGAACTACATACAATGCTAGAAAATGATGTATAATATTCCTCAAACACCTTGAAATCCAATAAACTCCTTCGCAACAACTTCCACTCGAAGAATGTACAACCCTAGTACACTCAAACTACTCAACCATACATTGTTGAAAAACTATCTTCCAAAGCACCAAACCTAAAATCCTTTTGAATTCAAGGTAAACATCCAACACCATCAACACTTCTTCAGAATCACAAGAATTGAAGCATAACTACAGAGAAACACAAAGCAAAAAAAATTCTCCCAAACATCTCTGTAATGCACAGTCACACACTAGTGAACACAACTTCTACTGTATGAAAATACAACATACCATCTCTTGAATATATCTGAATTGCACAGGTAGATCTTCAACCTAGAAGAAATGCATAGAAAAACTAGAACATCTCTCTATAACCTAAAACAACACTACAACACACTGTTTCCTCTTTTTATCAAAATTTCTCAAAAGTACTTGGAAACCAAGCACTAGAGACACATCCACATCAACTTCAACATTACTATCTCTATACATAGAAGCTTAACAAAGCAACACTAGAGGTTAACACCAATAACTTAACTGATGACAACATAATGTAACAAATCAAAGCATAAACAATACCAATTGTTCATCCTCAACACTAATCTTCCTCAAAACATACAATTGACACCAATGGCAACACAATCTTGTTGACATCAATGAAAACACCAATTTTCACATACTTGCAATAATAAATACATTAGGAACTAGTAATTTTCCTAGGTCATATACCCAAACATTTGAGATAGGGACTCATGAGGCTCTCTTATTGTAACAATCGCTAAATAAGCTCCATCCAGTGATAGGGATTTTAGCATCCCTATATCCTCTATCATTATCTATCAAAATATTTGAAAAACTAGCCCCATGGGCACATATAGCTTTTCTAGACAATCCGAGGAGTTGAACAATTAGGTCCTCATCGACGGGTCTCTTGGTGAGGAAGATTGACTCATTTTGATAATATTGTTTAACCTAGGGCTTGCAAAAAAACTAGGGATCAGTGTTTTGAAGAATTCTCAAATAATTTTCTTAATTGAAATTATAATTATTTGAACCTTAACCAGTGGAATTTCAAATTTATCAAAATAGAGCTTTGAGAAAATGAACTTGTTTAAAATTATGAAAACCCTATTTTATTGTTGAAGTTACAAAATACTAAGAATTTTCTCTCCGATCTTCATAAAATATGTAATAATTTACTTCATTAATCAAATTGCAATTCTTATGGAGAGAAATATTTAAAATACTTGGTAGCAAACCATCACTTCTATCATTACTACTCACACACAAGCCAGGTGCATTCAAATACCTATTTTTCAAATTTAAATGTAGGCCATTGATTTTCAGAAATGGAGTAAGATTAACGACCCACAATTGCCTTGAACAAGTTTTAAAATCTTGATGGGAGATTGAAACTATGAAGGAGGGGATTTGCTACTCCCAAGTCCTAAGACAAACAAGGTCTAAAGGAAGCGAATTTCCCTTGTTCACTTCAATGACACAGACTCAAGTGACGAAGGTTTATGATGAAAGAGATTGCAAAAACGTATTAAAATAGAGTTTTTGATATAATCAAGATAAAGGCCCTTGGGGATCGAAAGAGTAGATTGTAGATATTTTTGGGACAAGAAGATAAGCTCTCAACCAAAGGATGTTTGTGGGGGAGTAGGATGATAGTGCGACACACTATCATTTCAAGGACGTGTTGGCATCTCGTACAAATAGAGAGTTCCCTTGCACAAAACTCAAATAATCAACTATCTACTTAGAATTCAAGGTTTGGTTATTCTAATAATTTAATAGAAATCAAGAATGAAAGTAAATGATGAAGGGATGTGAGATATTAACTCATAGAAGGTTATGTGCTTTGAAGCCTTCCTCAAAGCTTCACATGAACAACCTACACACAAGGAGAACAAGGAAAAACGTTGGGGTTGTTTTGAGGCTTGTCTCAGTCAAACCATCATTTTTGTGTTTCCACCTCCATAAACAACCAAATAGATGAAGAATAGAAAAGACACAAAGTAAAATAAACATAATGAGTGATAAAATCAAACCCCGCGATGGAGGAGAACCCGTATCACAAACTACACAACTAAGTGATAAAAGAAAACCTCGCTATGGAGGAGAACCCATATCACGAGATTAATAGACACAATAAAATATGCTAGAAATAGACAAGAAAGAAAGAGAGCATTACCAAAAATTTGTGGCTCCCTCTTGATTTGATAGATGTGACCTTGAGCGCTTGCAAGAGAGCCTTGACTATTGATGAGACATAAATATGATAGAGCTTCACCGTAGAGATGTGATGTAGAAGAGAAGAGAAGGGAGAGAGAAATTTGGAGCAAGAGAGAGTGAGAATGAATGAAAACAAGAGTGAAAAAGAGGGTTTTGTGAAGTTGCATGGGCAGGAAGAGCTGTTATACTCAAGATTCTGCCACGATACATGTCTCAGAAAAAGGTTACTGGGATCCCCTCATTCAAACTCATAAAGTGTAGGGACACTGGCACACAACACAGATGTTCGCACACCACATGAGCATCTGACTCACAAATTTTCAAGATATGAGGTGGTGAATTGCTAGCACTTCATCGTTACCCCTTATGGAGTTGATGAAACAAAGAAAAAGAGGTTCACCATAATGAGATCAACAAAATGATGAACCTAATTTTACTAGTGATGTTTCATTCAATTTATGAGGGATAAAATGCATAAATAACAATAAAAAATCAATCCTAATTGTTATAACAACAATAAGGAGGGTTTTCAGATGTTAAAATGATGTGTATCTTGCTGAAAAAGTGTTGTTTCGGGGGTCATTGAGGACTCATTTTCCTAAGGTGGTGAATGGGTTCCTGCTAGGGTTTTTGAAAAGTGATTATGGGTTTTGTTCTTCAATGTTTGCACTTCCAGCTCCCAAGTGACCAACTCCTAAAAATTGGAAATTAATTTTGTACGAAACTTTCTGTGTTCTTGCAAGATAGATGAAAACTTTTGCAAGTTTACAACTTTGACATCTTTGCTTCAATCTTGTTCTCCACTTGATCTTCAATCTAAAACCTACAATCACACATCAAAGAGGAGAAAAACTTGTTGATTGTTAGGGAATAGGGGTTTTCCTTGGTCAAACCCTGTTTAGGTAATTAAACCTTATGATGAAATAACGAAACATGAACATGAAACAATAATACCTTGGATGAAATATTGGAATGTAAACCAGCAATCTAACATGAAGTGGCCATATAGAATGTGGATCTTGATCTTGAATTGGATATGGAACAATGCTTAACTTGGATCACAACATACTAGCTCAACAACATGGTTGATGCACTATGCCTTTGACATGATGATATGATCTTCAATTGCTACGATAAAACTTCAATAATATGCCCTTGAATTCCTTTGAAATTATCTTGAATTATCTAAAATTCTCTTGTGAAGTATTAGGATGCTCCCTTGAAAATCTTGTTATGCTTCTTAGATGAAACTATGTGAATTAGCCTTATATTTATAATAAAATTAAGATTTAATCACTACTGAATTTGACACCATTTTCCGACGGCTGTTTGTTGGTCGATCGACAAATCTTTGTCGGAAGAGCGATGAAATGGTGAAAATTTTTTCGTCGCTCTTTTTTCGTCGAACATCCGATGATGAATTAAACATTGAACTAAAAACAAAGAATTGTCGGTCGACTGCATTGTGAAATATCTCAGACATGCGTCAGAATATCGACGAAAACTTTGTGTATCCATCGACGAATTACAACAGACATTCATCGCTAGTTTGACGAAATGGGCAAATAGTAGCGTCGAAACAACAGTAGACGTTCGTCACCATTTCGACGGAATGGGCAAGGAGTAGTGTTGAAACAACACCAAAATTTTGTCGAATGTGCAATGAAATATTCAAGTAGTAGCATTGAAACAACACCAAAAGTTCATCGACGTTGCGACGAAATTAGCAAGGAGTAGCATTAGAAGAACACCGAAAGTTTGTCGCAAGTGCGATGAAATGGGCAAGGAGTAGTGTCGTAGCAACACCGAAATATCATCGAAATTGCGATGAAATGGGCAAGGAATTATGATGAAATCTTCGTCACAGCTATAGCAACTTTGTTGAGCCTTTCTGTTGATTCGTCAGTGGGTTTTGTCGAAATTGCAACAAAGCATCAATTTTTTTTTTAAAAAAAAAATTCATGGAAATGTGCCATTGCGGAGACTGACGAATGATCATACATACAAACTGCATATTGGTTTGATGCTTCAAATGATGCATTTCTTATATTGAAAAGTGCATTACCTTATTGAGCTTCTCTTTGTTTCAAGAATATTTTAATATTCTCTACTTAACAGGGCCAACCATGTGACGGTGGAAGCTCATTTGGCCCCTCCCCCGCCTTCACATCACTTTCAATTCCCCATACCCAATCATATAACATGAATCATTGATTCATCCATTAATAACATATAACATTCATTCATTAACATATAACATTCATTAATTAACATATTCACATTCATTCATTAACATATAATATTCATTCTTTCAGTTTTTACATATTATCAAAAATATTGTTGTCATGATATGATTACAATCACTTTTTTTTTGTTTCTTTTTGAAAGCTACATAAAGCTGAAGTGGAGTATCATTTTCTAAATCAATATCTGTCCCCCCTTTAGTTGTTCTTCCCTCTGCTTGTGATCTTAATGTATGCGTAGTCATCTGCGCATGATTTGGATGCCGCTTCAAGGGGGGATCTGCTGCAATAAGAAAGAAATGTTAAATGATATGTTTTATTATTATTGTTACAAGTATTTCATTAATTAAAAGAACATTAGAGTTGTTCTCTTTACCTGATGGGTCCACATCATGTTCCTGAACTTTTGTTATAGACTCATGCTCAACATGTTGAACACCCTCTAAATCTTGATCTATAGTTGAAACATGAAAGGTTACATTAATTAATACACCAATTGAAATTAAATATGTTTAAGAGAACATGAGGGTGGTCCTCTTTACCGATGGGGCCACATCATGTTCCTGATCTTCTCTAGCCTGATCATGCTCAACACGTTGATCATGTCTACATGCTCTAAAGTTGAAACACTAAAGGTTACATTAATTAATACACCAATTGCAATTAAATATGTTTAAAAGAACTTTAGAGTGGTCCTCTTTACCTGATGGGGCCACATCATATTCCTGATCTTCTCTAGCCTGATCATGCTCAACATGTTGATCACGCTCTACATGATCTAAAGTACCGGGATGCACACCATGACCTTCATCTGCACATTGTGCTCCACCCTCACCAGGATGCATTCCAATGTCATGTGCAGTATTATCATTGCTTGAATGTTTAAAACAAATAGGCATGTAATTACTTTTATGGTGGAAATTAATATTGAATAGATTGCACAAGTATTCAATTTTAAATAAACTTTATTGAGTTTATTTACCTCAAGTGTCGATGCAATGGAAGATTGTGTTTGCCTAGTCAAGACTCTTAGGTGTTTACCACGCTCCATAGCCTTGCCGGAAGGCAATCTTCAGGTCCTCTTCTATGGGAACTCTGTTGAATTCAGAGCCCTACATTTTGTAGAAGATCATGAATTTTGCTTCTATGGTGTGATAAAACCAAAATTGTTTTCAATTTATTATAATTTGGATGCAATATTTCATTTATTGATACTTACAATTCGTGCGCTAATTTCATATAACCACCAGAGCCAAGTTTGTGTTGCCCGTGCTTTTCTAGTCTTGCCTTTGTTGCCTTCGATGTGTTGGGTAGCCTATGAAAAGTTTGAAATACGTTAGATTATGTAAAAGAAAGAGTATCAGTATATAATTACATTGTTGATAGTATCACACATAGCATACTACTTTTTAAAAAATTTAATGGCATTTCCTTAGCATATAGACATTGAGAGCATATAAAATATAGAGTTCAATCCATGAATTATAGAAAATAGATTTTTGTTGGTTATATTCATATCACTGATTACATTGCACAAAACATACTATAACTACATGAATATTAGATGGTGACAGTTGTCTATGCTACCACATCTTTCATACATGTCTACCAAAGCATTTTATCAAACAGTTCACTGCCTTGCTGCTATGGCTAAAAGCCTAAAATAGGTGCTTTCAAAGAAGCTATGGATGCTTGGAAAAAA
>VDFB02168118.1:172311750-172328210 GCA_007258455.2 Sequoia sempervirens
TGTGCATGTTCAACAAAAAGTTAAAATTCATAAAACTCGAAAGAGTGGAATATCAAAAATATCGTCGAAGTCTTTAGAAACCTTTTCAGAGAAAGGATCTCCTTGAAAGTAGAATGGCTAAGATCTAAAAAGACCTCTCAAATGATTTTCTTACATCCTAATAGAAGAAGAGAGGAATCTCATAGTTCAATTTTTAAAAAAAAGGGGTAAAAACTTTATTGAAAATCAGAGCAAAGCATTACATAACAGCAAAGGGCCAAAGCCCCAGGAACCAACAAAAACCACAAGAAAATCCAGGAACAAAATCACTCTTCCCCAATAGCCCTCCCATCCTCTGCAAGAATCCTCTCCAAATCCTGACATAACTCACGGGGAATCTGCTCCCACCCATCAATCTTCCCACCATCAATATTCTCCGATGCCCATTTGGCTAGACAATCAGCTGCCCTATTCCATTCCCTTGGAATATGGACATAAGATACCGACTCCATCAAAGAGCTAACCTGCAATATCTGCTGCACCAACATAGCCAACTGCCAGCTAACATCAGAAATCTTCTTTCCATGAAGTAAATTGACCAAGACCTGAGAATCAGACTCACAAATAACCTTACGCCACCCTAAAGCATATGCCCGTTTCAAGGCATAGAGAATAGCCAAGCCTTCCATCCTATTGACAGTTTGTATCCCTTCATTAGCAGAAAAAATAAAAACCACTGATCCAGAAGAATCCCTACCAACCCCGCCAATCCCAGCAGGTCCAGGATTTCCCCTAGATGAGCCATCCGTATTAATTTTCAAAAAACCAGTAGGAGGGGGCAACCAACTCCCCACCCTTTGAACTTTTTGCTTCACACGCCTACCTCTCCTGACGCAAGCAGAAGCTGAAGATAGCCCCTGAATACCCAGCCGATCAACCATCTCAGCATCTCCTTTCTCTAACGGCAACATAATATCACCCTTAGCTTCGACTGTCTCCTGGATCATTCCCACAACTCTAAACCAAACTTGTTGAATCCCCAAATTTTCACCTCGAAAGATTCTTCGATTCCTTTCCAACCAAACTTGCCAAAGCAGAAAGATGGGACCAACATACCAAACATCCTGCAAGAAAGAGGCCGAAGGAGGGGGGCCTCCCCAGACTAATCCAAAACTCAACCAAGGAGGAGGCATGAATGCATGGGCTTTTCCAAACACCCCACCAGAAATGCCAGAGCTGTAAGGTGAAGGAACAACGAAAGAACAAGTGAGGAGAGTCCTCCTCCCCACACCCGCAGAGAACACACCTAGATGGGCCTGAAAACCTCTCTTTCGGATATTATCCCAAGTCAAACACCTATTCCAAGCCAAAGTCCAAATAAAGCAATTACACTTTGGCCAAGAAAACTTATTCCAAACTTTCCTCCACCAATGAACCTCCACCCCCTCAATCTGCTGGGAAAGCAACTCCTGATACCCAGAAGAAACAGTGTAAGCACCCTTGGGGTTAGGAGACCAAGCCAACACATCCTGATCCATGAGGGAGCTACAACTTCGACAAGAAAGAATGTAATGAAGCTCAGCGCACTCCTCCTCCATACCAACAATAGGCCATTCCTCTGGATTCTTCCATCTTGCCTCCACCAACTGCCCCTGAAAGGAAAGAGACTTAAAGTTGCACACCCTCGACCATCCTGCTTCACAGAACCTCTGGCACAAAGTAAGCAAATGAGGATACTGAGAAACAATGGGAGGGTGGCCATCCCAAGCGTCATGCCAAAAATGTGCCTCTGACCCGCTCTTGCATATCCAGAATAAGCCACCCTTAACGAGTGCAGCCCCCTTCTTAAGAGTATTCCAAATCACAGATCCCTTCCCTGTCAAGCTATAGCGAGGGATATCACTTTGAGGAATCCCTGGAAAGTACTTTTGAGTCAAAATTCTGGCCCACACCCGATCCTGTTCCACACACCAACGCCAATACAATTTAGCAGCCAGAGCCGTACCAGACAACAATGACTGCCGTAACCCAAGACCTCCAAACTGTTTAGGGCTACAAACAACATCCCATCTAACAAGGCTCCACTTGGAAGATAATAAACTACCAGCCCATAAAAATTGTCTTGCTAAGGAATCAAGATCCCTAACAAAGCCCACTGGCGCCACCTGAATCATACACCTATAAAGAGGGAGAGCTTGAACCACAGAATTGAGCAGCTGAACCCGACCCGCAAAAGATAGCCAGCGAAGGGTCCAATGAGTGACTTTGACACGAAATTTTTCTAGAATAGCCTGCCAAGAATCCCTAGACTGCCTACCAACAGAAATAGGGATCCCAAGGTAGGTTAGCGGGAGATCCCCAATCTGAAATCTGAGAATATGAGCAATTCTCCTTTGAATGGAGTTCGGAGTATTGAAGAAAAAAATGGAAGACTTTCCCTCATTAATTGACTGGCCCGATGCAGCAAGATAAATATCCAATACCTTGCGCATGTTTGAAGCCTCCCTAATAGTAGCCATGCCCATCAAAGCAGTGTCATCCACAAACTGTAAGTGAGATTGCACTGGTAAGCCACCTCCCCATTGCCATCCTTGAATGAAACCCCCCTCCACATTCCTTTTTATCAACCGTCCCAAACCTTCCACCAAAAGAAGAAACAAGTAAGGAGAGAGGGGGTCACCTTGTCGTAAACCCCGAGAAGCACCAAAGAGTTCAGAGTGCTCCCCATTAATCAAAACAGAGAAAGAAACTGAATTCACACAACTCATAACCCAGCGAATCCACTCCTCAAAACCAAAGGCCCCCAGAACTTTTTGGAGGAAGGACCATCGAACTCTGTCATAAGCCTTGGCCATGTCAAGCTTGATGAACATAGCCTTATCTTTGGAATTGGCCATAGAATGAATAGTCTCTGTAGCAATAACCACACCATCCAAAATCTGGCGACCCACCACAAAACCACTCTGTTCCTCAGAAATCAGCAGCGAAAGCCACTTTTTTAACCTATCAGCAATCAACTTAGAGATAATTTTATATATAACATTGCAAAGAGAAATGGGGCGAAATTGACTTAACCGATCAGCCCCATCACCCTTGGGAATTAGAGCAAGGAAGGTAGAATTTAGGGCCCGAAGCATTTGCTTATTCTTCTGAGACTCTTGAACAACTGCCAATAAATCCAGCTTGATAATCTCCCAAAATTCCTGGAAGAACTCAATCGGGAAGCCATCCGGACCAGGAGCTTTACCCTTCTTCATCTGGAAAATAGTCTTCTCCAGCTCCTCCAGCGAGACATCCCTCATAAGATGCTCCTTCATCTCCCAAGAGACCAAAGAAGGAATACAAGAGAGGACCTGAGCCTCTTCAATTGAGTCCCCCTGCGAGTCCTCCTTGAATAAAGAAGCAAAATACTGCACAGCTTCATTTGAGATATCCTGAGTAGAAGAAAGAACCTCTCCCCTGTCAGTCACCAAAGTTGAGATAGAATTACCATGACGTCTGGCCTTCACCGAATTGAAGAAGAAGGCAGTATTCTTGTCTCCCTCCTGAAGCCACTCAATCCGAGATTTTTGTTTCCAGTAGATTTCCTCCCTCAGCTCCCACTCCTCTAGAGCTTTCAATGCCCTAGCCTCATCTCGCAACAAATCCTCAGACACCCCATCCTCCCTAATCAACCTAGTAATACCATTCAGCTCAGCTTGTGCAGCAAGCTTTGCATGGTAGATGTTTCCAAAGCAATGTCGGTTCCATCGTTTAAGTTGATACTTAACATATTGAAGGAGCTTAGCAAAATTATACATTGCAGTACCATAAGCAGGTCTACCATACCTCCACCATTCAGCAACACATCCATAAAGGTCAAGGTCCCGCAACCACATTAGCTGGAATTTGAAGGTTGGCGTTCGAGGCATCCGAGCAGAAGAGATAACTAGCTTTATAGGCCAGTGATCCGAACCTCTCCAGTCTAATATCTCAGAACTAGAAGACCACATTCCCCCAACCCAAAAGCAAGAGACCATGAAGCGATCCAGTCGTTCAGCAATGCAACTATCACCAACCCTTCTGTTGTTCCAAGTAAATTGACCATTGCTAGGTTTGATATCAACAAGATTGAGAGCAGATATATTGTCCTGAAACAACAATGCAGAAGGCTCTAGTCTTGCAATACCACCCCGTTTCTCAGCTAATTCAGTAATAGCATTAAAGTCCCCTGCAATGATCCAAGGATGATAGGGAAATAGGCTACGAACAAAATGAATATGTGTCCATAAAAGAAGCTTACCCTGGAACTCAACAGGTGCATAAACATTGGAGAAAAGAACAAACTCTCCCGACTCATGACATGTGGCAACCATGGATAAAGAGGACTTGAAGGATAACCACCACAAAGGTTGAATCTTCCGAGGGTTATAGAAACAAGCCACACCCCCCGAGAATCCCTGAGCCCCGATACACTGGCATTGACCATTCTTCCACAACTTAGGCACTAAACCCATCATGCACTCAACAGATAACTTGGTCTCCTGAAGAAAAAGAACATCAGGAGAATGACTTCTTACCAACTCACGAACAACTTTTTGTCTAGGGCCACTGTTCAAGCCTCTTACATTCCATGAAATAATAATCATTTCAAAGGAGTCAAAAAATGAGAATCTAGGGTCTTAACAGATCCTGACTCCACCAAAGTCTCCCCCATCATCTTAATCTTTTCCAAATCTTTCTTCCTGCCAAGCTTAACACTTTTCTCCGATCCCCCCTTCTTGCCATCCTTTTGCAAAATGCCCAGTTGAGGAGAAGGCTTGCTACTCTTAGCCACATCCGATCCAACATTCCGTGCAGGAAAAGACGTGCTTCCATCCCCCTGCCCCAACTCAACATTTGGACTGGACATCACCTGGGCCCCAACCTGCACATCAGTGACCATAGGTATGGCAGACCCATCCTGTGGAGCAGGAGGCGTAATGGAAGTGTGATCCTCTAGGCCAGAACCAACCACACCCGGATCCACACTTAATAACCCTGGATTAACTTCTTGCTGACCCAAATCATCCAAGACCTCAAACCTGTTAAAAGTATCCTCATCTTGTCTCTCCATCAGAGTCCTCTTTTGTCCTCTATTCCAGTTACGAGCCTTAACAGGAACAAAACCCTCAGCATCAGCACCCTCAATAGAAATAGGATTCTTCCCCTTATCAACATTAGAATTGTTACGAGGAGGAGGTGGAGGCTGAGGCACCACAGGGTTAGCCTTCGGGCATCTACGCAACAGGTGACCATATTCATGACAGAGGCGACATCGAAAAGGAAGGGTTTCGTAATCCAATTGTTGTACCCAAGAATGGGGACCCACACACATATCAAAAGCATCTAGAAAGGGCCTACTCAAATCAATTTCCACACAAATTCATGCAAAAGTCATTACTTTCTTACCTAGGGTTTGTGTCGAAGACCCCACCGGCTTCCCAAGCATTGAAGCAAGCATGTGCAAAACATCCTCACGACAACATTCAATTGGAAATCTGGGCAACCGAACCCACACCAGAACATGATTCGGAAGCTCCTCCGAGGGATTAAAGCTTGCATGCCATGGCTTGATGAACAACCCAACTTGGTTATGAAAATAGGCCCCCCCCTCAAAAACCCTATTGCGATCAGCCAAGCAGATAAATGTGACCATGAAAAAATTATTTGCAAGCAGCGTGACCTCCATTTCACCCTCTGGCTCCCAAGTCCTCCGAGCCCAAGTTTCCAAAAATTGTAGAGACACTCTCATTCCCAAAAATTTGCAGTACAGAGAATGCTTTGAATAATACTCAATATCCTCAGCAATCATCTCGATCGGAATCACCAATTTAGGTCTCTCTTTGCAACGCTCAAGGCAGCCGTTAATCTTCGAGATCCGAGATCCACCAGACGAATTCGATTCCATAGACCCAGTATTCGGAGAGAAGAGGGTGTTTTCAAAAACCCTTGCTCCTTGTCTTGGCGATTTCAAGCCCACCGCAGCACGAAAATCCATGTCAGGCGCAACCCCAGATGGCTCACCCTGAGACATAGCTGCCAAATGGCCTGGGGCAGACATGCACAGGAAAGATCTGGCCCCAGACACAGCAGAGTAGAGGAAACCCTCCCGCACAGGAAAAATGACCAAACACAACCAGGACAGAGCTTCAAAGAATAGCCACAGCAAAAAGATTAACCCCCCACAGAACGAAACAGACGCCCACCCCAACCTTCGCACAAAACGAGAAAAGAACACGAAGCTAGGCTCTGATGCCCTAGCCTCGGCTTCTTGCGCTTGTAGACCTAAAACGCCTATCCCCATTATTTTATCCACTTCCCTAGTATCACATAATTCAATTGATGGTGTCTATAGTTTTAAATAAATCTATTGGAGACAAAAATCAAGGATTAAATGACTTAAATAAGGTAAAAAACAAGTTTTTCATTTAAAATTCAAAATTAGGAAGGCAAAGAAACATAATATGAAGATTGAAGATGAAAGAGGGAAAGAGGGAAAGAGGGAGGAGTGGGAGAGATATGGGGTAGAGGGTTTAACGAGGGTAGAGGGTTTAAGGGGTTTAGAGTTTAAGGGCATGGAGGGGAGAGAGAGGAGTTAGTGAGTGAGAGAAAGACCTAAGGGGTAGGAGGGTGAGACTTGAGAGGAGGAATGAGTGAGAGAGAGACCTCAGAGAGGGAGTGGTGCTAGGAGGGAGAGACTTGAGAGAGAGAGAGAGAGACGGAGGGAGTGGGAGAGAGATAGAGGGAGGGAGGGTTAATGGCAGAGGGTAGATGGTTTAAGGGTTTAAGGTTAAGGGTGGAGGGGATACAGATAGAGGGAGTGAGTGAGTGTGAGAGAGACCTAAGAGAGGGAGAGGGGTAGGATATTGAAGATAGTTGAGAGAGATAGAGAGAGGAGGGAGGGAGAGAGAAGACCTAAGAGAGGGAGTGAGGAGCAAGAGAGAAAGACCTAAGAGAGGGAGAAGGGGTAGGAGGGAGACCCGAGAGACCCCGAGAGAGGAGAGGGGGTAGGAGGAGACGGAGAGAGAGAGGGTAGAGGGTTTAAGGGTTAAGGGTTAATGGTTTAGGGTTTAGGGTTATGGGTAGTGATGGAACTTCAAAGTTTTGTTCTGAGTGTTCTATTTTATAAAAACAACACATATGGACTAATAGTTGAACACATAAAATCTATTTGTTGTTATAAAAACAACACATAATGATTTAAAATGCAACTTATATTGAACAAAATGGACCAATAGTTGAACATTAAAACTTTTTGAAAATCCTTCACATTTAATGGGAAAATACATGTTATTTATTGTGCTCACCTTTATATTTGTAATAGGACAAAATATTAATATAAAATTATCCAATGCTTGTACTGATGGAACTTCAAATTTTGTTCCTAATGTTTCACTCATGCCCTACCTTATGTCACCGGGCTCTTCATGGTGTTGGAAAATTTCTTAGGGCCGGGTTTTAGCTATTCATCTTGGCCTCGGACGCCATTAAAATATTTCATTTCATTTCATTTCATTTCTAAACCCTTGTGTTACAATGCCTTGGTCGGATCTATTTCACGCTACCTTTTGAAGGGTTTTAAAAACATCTTATGCCCATCGCTTGCCTAGGCTCCCGGGTCCCTTTGGTCTTATTATTTTATTTCCTCCACGGGTTTTATTTTCCTAAGTCTTGGTTGGCCCTGTGCTGAATGGTTTAAAAAAAACTTATGTCGTTGTTTTCCATCTGCCTAGTAATGTCCCTTGCCTCTTTAATGAATGTTTTATTTTTCAAAAGGATGAAATTCACGCTATCATCGATCAAAATTCCTTCAAGATCAATGGTTTCCCGCCATCCCGTGATCTGGAATTGTAGGATGGCGATATCGCAGGTGGGCGACACGTTTCCCATCTATGGATCAAATTTGTGCAACTGTTCATCAACTGTCCTTTGATCTGAGCCGTTCCTCGCCATCCCGTGATGGTGCTTTGGTTGATTGCAAAATCATGGGTGGCTGCCATGTGGACTGTACAAGGTGGGGCTCAAGGAAATTTAGACTCTCGCTAGGAGGTCTTGGCGACTAAGAAGTGTCACACCGATAGGGTATCCCCTCGGGGAGAAGAAAGATGTGCACCAAGAGGTCTGGCAGAAGTTTGAGGGTCTCGCCGACATGAAATTTGAGTTTGACAAGATGGATTTGTTTCAGGGAGATATCTCCTTGACAGTTGGGGGTTTCGCCGAAGGGTTCCCCTTTCGGTATAATGTCTTGCCAAAGAGCGAAGGTCACGCCAAAGAAAAAGGATCTCGATGAGAACAAGAGGAAATCATGGAGACTTCAAACAAATGATCGCTGAGGGACATCAACACAGTTGAGACCCAACTACAAAGACCTTGGGAGCTAAGGCATCCATGTGTTGTCTTTCTCTTTCAGGAGAAGCAGAGTAGCAATATTCTGTTTGCATGTTGTTGTGCTAAGACACACGTCAACACTTACTAACATCATTAAAAGGTAAGTTTATAATTATAAAAATTTAACATTAGAATTATTTAACATTTGAAATATAAAATTTAAATATTATATTATAATAGTTTATAATTTACTTGTATAGTATTTTGGATAATAGAAACAATTTTGATTGATTTAATATTTTCTAAGTTCATTATTGATTTTAAATCTTATAAATATAATTATATATCTTTAATCAATATTATAATTTAAAAATAATAATGAATATTGAACATCTTAGATTTTGGTATAACTTAAATATTAAAAAATTTAATGTATATTTTATAAAATATAATATATATTTTTTTAAATAAAGATTTTAAAAGCATTATTATATATGTATATTTAAAGATCCATAGAATTATCTTTTTAACTATGAAATTAATATGATTAATTTCATTTATAATTTTATCTTATCTTATCTTATCTTTTTAACAATTTTTTGGTATCCTACATAATTTATTTTCTATAAGTATCATGTTGTATACTCTTTATATGGAAGGTAGTGTTTTTTCATGGAGCTTAATAAGTTTTAATAATTTTTAGTCATTTTAAAGATTTTTATTTTTTTTTAAAGATAGGTATATTTAAACTTTTGATGGCTTATGTACAATTATGCATATTCTTTTATTTATTATATTTTTTGCAATATCATGTTATTCTTGATTAATCACATTATTTGTTTGTCATTTTTCTTTGTTTTGTTGAAAAATATTTTATCTTTACTTTACATCTATGATAATTTCAAAATTATCAAATTTAAAAATTATAAATAAAAATTATATTTATTAATCTCTCTTGAAGCTAATGTGAGGTCCTAATCTTTGGTAGATTAATAACTATTTAAAATAGCTATTTCTTTCCTTTTATTTCTATAAATGTGTCTCATGTCTCTATTGAAATTTATGAGATGTGTATGTAATTCTTAGCACAACACTCTTAGAGATTAGGATTTATTTTCACATTTATCTATTTTCTTATTGTTCCTATTAGTGGCTAATTAAATCTTCATTGAAAACCTACAAAGAGTTTGGGTCCTTCAATCTCAAAGCTTGTCTAATTTCTTGATGAGAATCATTCACATTGATTCCCAATATTGTGCTCCTTGCATGATACATTTATAAAATGCACTTAGTAATTTAGTATGTGGTTGAAATATTAGAGTAACAACAAATGGTTCTTTTCATTTTTGGCACATGATTGGCCATTTTTACTATGTTAATTTTTTATTTTCACTTTTATTTTCATGGTTTTCATGTTAAATTTTCATACATTTCTTAGTCTTTAAAAAAAATAAAATGAAGGTTCTATTAGTGTCCCCAATCTTGCTAAATATCATGTATAGAGAGAGTACAATATATAAACTACCAATTATAGAGTATAACAACAAAATGAATTTCAAAACTACTTCATAGAAACAAGGTTTAGAATAATTCAAAATAGAGATACCATTCTCCTACAAATACTATGTATAGAAACCCTATGTAGCCACACTTTCACCCTTAAAATCAATAGAATAAATTCTCATACATTGTTTCTATAATGAATTTAGAGAATAAATTATAAGATTTAAATTCAATAATAGAAAATATTAAATCAATCAAAATTATTTCTATTATCCAAAATACTATATAAGTAAATCTTAAGCCCAATCTTAAGCCTAACAATAACCCTAAGTGAACACTTATCCTAATTCAACCTTAACCCTAATTTATCCCAAACCATAACCTTAACCCTAACCCTAATTAAACTCTAGCCCTGATTGAAATCTAACCCTAATTAAACTCTAGCCATAATTGAACCCCAACCCTAACCCTAGTATCTCACAAATATAGGATCAAGACCTTGCCAACTCTGGTAAACCTTATTGGATAGTGATAAAAGCTACCTTATCTTTCATTAAGGTAGAAATTTTTTGTTATACAACGTGCCCCTTGAAAATTGGAGATAGGCACTGCAAAAAGAAGGTAAACACTAATGAAAATGGTCAGTGGTATTGTGGAAGATGTGATAAAACTTTCCCTGAATATGACTATAAATATGTACTTCAATGCAAAGTTGAAGATCATACTTCATTCACTTGGATTATAACTTTTGAAGAAGCGGCAGAAGAAATTATGGGTGTAACAACAAAAGAATTGAACATTTTGAAGCATGAAAAACAAGATGATGTTAAGTTTTCACACATTTACAAAAGGTCCTTTTCAATAGATATATCTAAGTTAGTTAATGCCATTTTGTCATGATATACTTCTTTGATGCTGTCAATACTAAATCTAATGATTGATGAACATTTTTGCTTTTAAATTTATTGTTCTTGGTTGATTGTTGTTATAGACAAGTTCTTATGATTTCAAATTTCAATTTGTACCCTTATATATGGAATTGAGATTAAAAATGACACAAACAATAATGAAATCAAATTTATTGCTTCAAATTCATTTTCATGAAAAATGTAAGCATTTTTCAAGTCAATAGGCACTTGATAAAGATAACTTCATGGTTTTTATATACATTATTACCATTATAGGTATGCTAGTTAATTAAATTATTAACTATATTTTATTTGCAATATATATTGAATTGTTAAAAGATGTAAAAATCTTAATACTAAATATATAGAAAAATGGTTAAAAAATTACATATTTTTCAAAAAATAAAATATTAATATCTTTCTCTACTTATCTCTCTCTCTCTCTCCCCTCTCTCTATATCTCCTTATATCTCTATCTTGCCATATATATATATATATATATATATATATATATATATCCTCTATCTCCCTATATTCCCCTCTATATATATTTATTTCTCCCTCTATCTCTCTTATATCTCCCTATCTATTTTATCCCTTTTCCTCTCTCATTCTATATTCATCTCTACCTCCATCTATAGGGAGAGATACAAAGGTGAAGCATTGGACCTTCCCAAAGATCCACCAATCTCAACACTACTCCCAACTATTTTGAGCATTTAAGTACATATTGTATGCTAAATTAGGAGGCATGTGTCAAAGCTCATATTTATTGATGCAAAATAGGTCTAAAGTCACAAATTTGATGTAGAGTTAGTTATAGTTTTGTAGAAAATTTCAAGTGCCACATAGAGCAAAGATATTACAGTTTTATATATCATCATGTCATCAAATTTGGCACTTCATCAACATTAACAAAAGCAAAGGTATGTACTTGAATCCCTTGCATTTAAATTTTTCTATATTTATAAATATTTTAATATTTTCCCTCAAATCCATAATATATATATTAGTGTGTATTTATTTATTGCAATAAACAATTAGCCTAAGTAACACATTAAGAATTCTAAGGATTTGTGCTTGGAAAAAATGCATAACAATTTTTTTTGTTGGATGTCGTGTTGTATAGTTTAGAAAAGCTCAAAATATGAATAGGATTTTAAGGCTATATATTATGGTAGCTTACAATGCAAAAGAAGGAAGGAAATCTATTATCAATTGTAATCTACAATTTAATACCATATGAAAAATCACATGTAGTATTATCTACAACTAATTCTTGACATATTAATTTTATAAAATACACTTACCATACAATAAAATTCTCCCAAGAAAGAAACCCTAAGTGAACATTAATTGAACCCTAATTATAGATTCATAACTCTAATCATAACCCTAATTTAACCCTAATTGTAGATTCATAACTCTAATCATAACCCTAAGGGAACACTTATTGAACAGTAGTCCTAATTGTACCATAACCCTAACTTTGAACTATAGTTGAACTCTAATCCTAACCCTATCACTAATTCTTATCCTAATTGAACCTTAACCCCAACCCTAATCTTAACCTTGACCCTATTTGAACTCTTATTGAATTCATAACTGTAATTAAACCCCAACCTCATCCTCAATCCTAACCTAAATTGAACATTAATTGAACCCTAAACCTAACCCTAAGTGAACACTCATCCTAATTGAACTCTTAACTTTTTAGTTGAAAATATTAAAGTGCCTTAGATTTTCCCATTCATCGTCATTTATCATTCAATTCCTAATAGAACTCCAAAAATTTATACTTTTATAATGTTTTTAATACACACCTACTAATATTAAGGGTTTAGGAGTTTAAGGGCTATACTAGGCTAAGGGAGAGAGATAGAGGGAGGAGTGAGTGACCCATTTACATATTATCTTTTATTCTTCAGTTAAATATTTAGTTACCCATTTACCTGCTAGCGTAAAATGACTCCAAGAATTTAACACACATAATAGACTACCATATAATACCTTGCAATATGGAGCTCAATTTTCTGATATATTACTACTTATCAAATCCTTTGTAAATAATTGTAAACTTATGACTCCATTTAAGCATTTAATTGATTTTCTTGAATCAAAGCAAAACATAGACACACAATTGAACAAATTCTCAAAAGAAGAATGACAACTTCATTAACATTTCATTCAAAATTCACTCAAATCCACATAAGGAGAGAAAATATATTAGAATTATACATTTATTCATGCTTATAAGTCATATCTGCATACAATTTAAGATAATTTGCATATATTCATCCAAAACTCAAAATGGGCTATCTATTCAAAAATTGGCATGGGTTTCGCGTGGTTTTTTTTTATTGCATCAACCTTCCTCCGCCGACATGATGAACAAGAATATGCTCCAAGATGATTGCTATTGTAACGATTTTTGAACAAGAATATTTTTCAAGGTGGTGGCTATTGTAACAAATTTTGGAATATCACCAGGTGCTCCAATTGACTGGTGACAGGTGTACTTTCTGGCCCAATGCTTGTTTGCTCCTTCATTTTCTATAAGAAGGATTTCAAGGCCAAAGTATGGGTTAG
This sequence comes from Sequoia sempervirens, assembly GCA_007258455.2. Lineage (NCBI taxonomy): Eukaryota > Viridiplantae > Streptophyta > Pinopsida > Cupressales > Cupressaceae > Sequoia > Sequoia sempervirens. The sequence goes on from VDFB02168118.1 coordinate 172,325,079, forward strand.
CAAGTTAGATAATTTTTGTCGAGTCTAGGTGAATTGCATAGCGAATTCTAAAGTCCGATGGTTTTAGAGAAATGCAATTTAGGTTTTGAGTCATTATGTAACAGGTTTTGAGTTCATAGAGATTTAATGTTGTATAACGGTACTAGCATTTGAGTTGAAGTTAAAATTCGAGCTCATGTCTCTCCATTGTACATGCATATCTGAACTTTCAATGAAATAACTAAGGGTTGTTTTATCCATTTCACTGTTGTGGTGTGTATGATTCTATTTTAGCTTTAATTCAAGGAATTAATCAAAATGCTTGAATGGGATTATAGGCGGATATGTGTTGTATAAGGATTTGATAAGTAGTCCTGGGTTAGAATGCACACCGATGAAATTGTAATGCAATATTTTTAGGGATCTTATATGTGATGTATTAAATTTGTTATAAACCTCTAGATGCTTATGAATTTGACTCATGCAATGGATATATGGTGCTGATCTAAGTTGTAATTATTCGTGTAGTTCAGTATTTGTTTGTCTTTGCCTAGAGCTTGCTACAAATTGCAAATCATTGACTATCTTATACAATGATTGTGTTTAGTTATCTCATTCGTGATAGTTGATATTGTCTTATGAACAACCAATTCTAGTTGATATTATCTTATCGCATTGAGCTATTGTATGGAGATCATCTCGCTATTGTTAATGCTGCCTTATAATAATGGTGCAGAGGTTGTAAACACATTAATGGATCACCCTCCTGGGTCTTGCAGAGCCCGAAGTGTACGAGGTGTTAGAATTGAAAATTTTGAATTTTTCATAGTCAATTGCATTCATGAGTTTCAAAATTGAGTCCTCATCATAAGCATAAAGTTCCCTCCTTATGGCGTCTTGCTTGTATTTTTTCATATGATTCATTTGAATCCATCTAGTCTTTGATATTTCATTGTATTACCCATGTCGGAAAGACAGGGTGAAGGTCTCCCCGGCCTATATTTTTCACTAATGTATGCTTGTTGTAGATTATCGGCATGACACATCTATTGTTTCGGCGACAGGAAAGTCATATCGGCAAGAGAATTGTTATCGGGATGAGTCATAACAAACTCATGTATGTCTTACTGACCAGCGCGGGGAATGATGTATCGTCCAAACAAAAGGTTATTGGAATGATGTCTTACCGAAGGCGTTGGGTCTTGCCAATAAGGTGCAAGGGGGGTTTCGTCAAAAAGCTATCGGGAAGAAGCTATGTAGTCTTGCTGACTCAAATGTCACACCGATAGAGAATTGCATCGGTGAGAGAATAAGTCTTTGACGTGAGTTCCGTTGAAAATTGAAGGTTACACCGAAAGAATACTTCAGGGAGAGTCTCACCGAATAAAGTAATTTGGAGGAATGGGTTTGGTGAGACATTTGGCATCAGTATGAGTCTTTTCGAAGATTCATAAGTCTTGTCAATGAAATTTATTTCATCGGTAAGAGAATGATATTGTCACGGCGACAAGAAGTAAACTTAAGGATATTTTTCGGTGAGACATAGGATATCTATGGGATGTCTCCCCGACAACAGAATGTTACAGCAACCCACATGAGACAAAAGAATACATTTCGGTGAGAAAAAGTATTGTCTATGAGACTCCTCCCTGACTCTAAAGGTCACATTGAAACACAAAGAACTAAAGGATGATTGTCGATGAGACATTGGCCTTCAGTGTGACTAGAGGATGTTTCGGCGAAAGATCTAATGAACGTTGCAAAAAAGATTTCGCCCCATATTTGAAAATATCTCACCGACAAGACATTTGATGCGACAGTGCAAGTTTCAAATAACTCTTCATTCATGCTTCAGCTGACATATTAATGGTGTGACAGGATATAATAGGGTAAGTGTAATCAAACGCATTTGTGTTGAATTGATTGTAGAAGAGTCAGCAGTGCTAACAGAGAACATGGATATCTTCCAGCTTGAGTTGCTTGAGCAATACACTTTAAGTGACTGCATCTTAGCCTTCTAAGTTTTAACTTCTGAAATCTTGAAGAATGGAGTCCCCTGGTTCTGGAAAAGTCAAAAGTAGAAAACAGGGTGAAAGTAGTCAATCAAAAAGGAAGAAACAAAAAATTGATACAGAATATGAGGGCACTAAACAAAGATTAAACCAGGATCTCATTGATCAGTTGCCTGGTTCAGGGCCTAGAGATAGAAGGTCTGCACAACTTAGGGTAGAGATTGATAAACTAGATGAAAAATGCAAATTCATAGGAGACGTCTGGACTACCATAAGGGGGTACGAATTGTTCAATTTCCATTATCATAGAAGAAGTTGTTTTCAACCAGTTTGCAACCCATGGACGCTGAATTTGGGAAAACTGGTGTGCCCTAACGTGTTTGTGAATGCTGAACTGGTAAAATTGTTGGCTGATAACTATGACCTGAAGCATAAAGCTATATGTGACCCATCTGGAAAGCCACAAATATATCTATCAAAAGATGCAATTGGGTAGGTTTTCAATTTAGAAGGGTTTTGCAATGAGATCATACATGAGGAATTGGAGAAGGAATTCTCAAGAATGGATACAATCTATAAGGGTTGGAGGTTGCCAATTCACAGAGTTAAACAAGACAGCAAACCAGATCCTCTGTAGGATAGTGAGGGCCCCCCTTATCATGTGGACTTGTTTGAACCCTATATGAAATACACCTATTTTTCAGTGTGTCAGGTATTGGGAATGGATGCCCCGGAGTATATGTCAATTGTGCCCATGATTATCACAGCAGATATCCAATATCATAATTCTCGGCCATTTGACTATGCCTCGTACATTTCTAGGGGGCTTGATTCAGGACTGATGGCTATAAAAGGTGGATCATCTAATTTTTATCTCAAGCATTATTCATTGTTGATGCACTTGGTACTATATTTTGGACAGGAGTTGGGAGTATGGCCTCCAAAAATGAGAATTTCTCAGCTTGGTAAAGATGGTGAAGCATTACTTGTTCAATTATGGACTGCTATTTGGGATAGCAGGTTTGCTAATGCTAGTTTCATTCATTTTGAAGAATATTTTGTGAAAACATTGTACAAATTGTATAAATATCCTTGTAATTATTCATTATCAAATGAGATTAAGAGATTTCTTCAGCCAAAA
>VDFB02168118.1:172328310-172400079 GCA_007258455.2 Sequoia sempervirens
GTAAATCATGAACATCATCAAAGTCATTTGGATCATCATGATCAACTCTACCACTAAATGTGTCATGGATCAATGTATTTATACCATCATCTTCAATTGTGTTTTTTGGCACATGATCATCTTCTTCCATAGAATCATTAACTCATCTTTGACATTCATGCCTCCATGTTCTCCGCTTGCAAAACCACATTCTCTAGGCCGCGATAACTATATCATCCGCCATGTATGCCCACCTTTATAATAATGATAGACAAAATAAACCATGATCATGATCAAGTGATTATATATATATAAATGTTAAAACGATATAAACATTTACAAATTCAATCAATATAAACACATATAATGAACAACTTACCAATAGACGATAATCATGCCCCTTCAACATGACCATGTTTCCTACAATGTTTCTCAACTGTTGTGATTAAAAGTCGTCTCATCTTTAAGCCCTTGCAATTATTGTAAGGACAATAACATTCCCATCACCCTTTCTTTTCAATCTAGCCCACAATCTATCAAGTGTCTCTTCATTTTGTTCTGGACTAATATTATCTGACATGATTTTTCTTTACCAAGCTTGACTATTTAGATCTTCAAAAAATATCAAAATCACACTCCAATAATTTTTATTCATAGACATGTAACATAATCTAATAATTTCGATATTTTACACCAAAAAATTTTGGCATGCAACCACCCTGGCAAAAGAGAAGATAGTTTGACATTAATGACCCCAAAAAACACTTTACAATGCTAATTCCAAAACTTATTAAATTCTGATTTTACTATGATTTCCAACCGTTAAGACTCCTAAAATTAGAATATTGAACTTGATCACAAAATTCCTACAAAAATGGAGGTAGTGAGCTAGTAAGAGCAAGTGATCCATTCCTAAGGAGCAACAAGTCGAAATCATCATTGCTAATGTCAATACGGATTTTTCCTTCTAGTTAAAGATGCAATGTGTCACTTTTTATGACGAGCTTATCCCTAGGGCCCTCAACATTGAGAGAGCCCTAATAAAAAACAACAGAAACATTGGTAAGAGCATGATTAGGGTACAAACCCTAGGCCTCCGTAGAAACATAAACAATAACTATAGCGGATTAGTAAGGTTGCAATACTAGAAAGATTGAGACATTGTAGGTAATAAAAAAATCTCGCAATCTAAAGATTGTATCCAATAACAAGCACACTATGTAGCTTAATGACATTTGTAAATGCAATCTACGGTAAGAAGAATGACAGTCACTTGAGATGTGACAGTCAAAAACAAGCTAAGTAGTGACAAGATAATAAAGCTCAAACCTTGCATAGTAAAGTGGAGATTTTAACAGTGAGTTTCCTTACCCCCTTGCTGACCTTAAGGGTTTTTCAAATGATTTTGGTAGTGTTAGACAAGGAAAATGCAATCAGGGAATGACTGTCCAAATGAAGTAATAGTGGTAATCATAGGTTCAATGTTTCTTCTTAGCCATTAATTGTATAATGGAGGTAGTGGATTGCATGTTTGAGCAGTGTTTTGAGACTCACCAAGATGGGAGGATAGTGAATAATACCTTGTGGATTGTGAAGTAGTGTCAATAAGGTTGAAGGATCTTAAGAACTACAATACTATGAAACAATGAGTCCCCATAGTAAGTAGGCAGTCTATAGGGCATAGTTTGATTTTATAGAAGGATGCTCATGAAAGGAATCTTCAAGTGATAGTGAGTGAGTTGTTTGAGATTGCCGAGGTGCAATACCCAGTCTTAAAGGAAGTTAGCAAAGCAGTAAATGTGCAAGAAAATCGAATAGTACACAACAAACAATTCACAATGTTATCTTCCATAATGCCTTGAGTTTGAACACAAAAATCTCATTGTATCTTCATGATGAAAGTGGTGACCTTAATGGTCAATCACTGGAAACCATGATTTTAAAACATGCTATTGTGCTTATGGAGGGAACATTTTAAGTAAGGCAGTGAGTGGTGGTTTTGAATAATGGTATGTATGAAGGACTTGCTTTATATGCATACTATGTAGTCTAGCTTAAGACAATGTTCTTAGAAGAGATTGAAGGTGGATTATGGAACTCAAGGGTTACCATGAAAGGGATTAAAGCAAAGACTGAGATCTATTTAAAAGCCACGGTCATGAAGATATTAAAGATGTCATATGCAAAAACCTAGTAGCTGGAGTAATGAATACAGTGCCAAAGAGGATAGTGTGCTGGGGAAGATTTAGGAGATCTCCACATTATCTAATTACAGGGAAATACATCATTTATTTATTTTTTTAATTAAAAGAAATCATTCTAAACCCTATATAGGATACATTGATACTTCAAAAGCCTCTGAAGGAATTTGAGATTATGCAAATATATGTCAAGTAACATTCATAAGGTTTAGAAAATCTTGATCACTCTCTAGAATAGCCCATTAAACATGGGTTGTGCTTGAATGCACTACATAATTGATATAACACAACCACTCATATCAACCAGAGTTATAGGCTCTTTATTGCAGCAAGAGGTAATCACTCTTCTATCATGCTATAATTACATCCTAACCTGTTAAACTTGAGACAACTGAATGCATCTAATGATGATTGACACCTACATTATACAACCTAAATTAACTACATTATATGAGTGCCTCCATTTCTATCACAACATAGCCACATTAAACTTGGGTCACACATGAATGCATCCTGTATTTGTTATAGCACAACTGTGCCACATGACCAATAAGTTATGGACCACATAATTACAGTCACAAGAATTTGTTCCTTGGTTGTGATCTTATGGTGATTCCACACAACAAAATCTGGACATGAAATTCTCAAAACCCTAAACCTCTAAAAATGAAATCTGATGAGATGTTGCTTTAAAATATGATTTTCAAACCTGGAACTACAAATCTGACTTCACAACTGAATTCTGCAAAAAGACAATGACTACCCTCAACCTGGTGATATCTTCTTGAATTTTTTCTGATTTTTCCCAAGAAAATCATCCTTAGTTCTCCACAAACTGTCTCAAGTAGAGCAAAACACTATCGCAATAAATCAGGCGCGAACTCACTTTTCTTTATGTCGGCCACAATTTGATTTTTTTTAATTTTTCATGTTTGTCAAAAATTCGACGAAAATGATAGCCGACATTTTGACGAATGTCGGGGATAAACTTTCAAAAAATTAGAAATTACACATCAAATTTTACATATTTTGTTGGACAGTTTCATCGTATTTTGCAGTCAAATGTATTAGTGAATCTCAAAATTCAAATAACACAAGCAACATCAGATCTAGGATTCAAAATCCTTAAAATACTACCACAAATATGTTCAAAAAGGAGTTTCCTTAGTAAGGAGGACCCATTCGCCACCTTGGGCGAATGGGTCCTAGCATAGTTTTCTAGGACCAAGTTTCAAGGAGGTGAAATAATATGTAAAAAGGGGGTCCTAGGACATAGTGTGGACCCATTTTCAAGGTGCAAAATGGGTCCTAGGTCACTATCCTAGGACTCAAACCTTTCCAAATTAAGTATTATGTAACATTATTAATGTTGGGATATCTCCTTTGAAAAATGCAATCAATAAGGCTTGGATTTGAATTTAAGGGACCAATTAAGCCCTAATTAACCTCAATTAATTAATAAAGGCCTAGATTAGTTTGAAAGTGTAAGAAAACACTTTACAACACCCTAAAAAAGGTACAATTAAGTCCATTTTATTATTAATTGTTCATTCCCAAACTAAGCATGAAAAAAGGGTTACTTTTTTCGACGCTATAGTTGAAATCATGAAATTCCAACTCTTAAGGTTCTTGTCACAAATGGTGGGGGGGGGAATGCATGAATTTTAAATTTCCATGGGGTGCAATTTTACATTACATTTTTCCCCCACTTTAATGAGCTGATTTTTGAGAAAAAACAGCTACACTAAAGTAGAAAAGAAAACATTAATGGCATAACAATATTTTTGAAAATTCTATTGATTTTCATGCCAAAAAGGATACTGTAGAGGCCACAAAGGTCAAGCAAGTGGATACTAATGATTCCCCCAGTGATCGAGCTCGACGAGAAACCATAGCATTAGATGTGAAGTTTCATTCTGCAAAACTCAAATTTAGGTCACTTTGAAAATATGAAGCTACCATGGTGAGAAGAATGCTTAAGAAAAATTTAGTGGTTTAGAAGAAAAATATGATGAAGAGGTGAGTATATGCCTCTTGTTTTTTCCCCTAGCTAGGTGGGGTGAAAATATGAACAATGGAAGGAGTGTGTTCATCAAGAAGAATGGGCCAAAAATGACCTATATATACCCGGGAGGGCCCATAGAAGAGTCATTTTCACCATTCACCACGAGAGAATTATTGACTTTTGTGAGATAAAATTTAGCAAAATGCTTCGCAGATGTGATTATGTGGACCCCAGGATTGAGTAGCTATGCAGGTCCATAGCCGATGGTGATGCGGTTGATGAGGTATGAGGAGTCTGACCCTTGCTTTTCATTTTTACATATTTTTTTGAGTTTTCCAGTTTGAGAGTAGTGTAGGTGTTCGATTGGAACGCTATCATCCCAATAGCGTGTTGATGGATTTTTTCCACACTGGCATCCACTATGTGTAATTTCATCTAGGTAGTGTTCATGGCGGTTGACCTTAGACACTAGTACATTGTGTAGATGTATACGCAATGCACTTGTGTCCTAAAGGCCAACTCAAATTTTTTTTGATGTAGAATTTATAATTTCATGATGTAGATGGATCTAACGTGGATATTTTTTCCTTTGCAAGACTGGTCAAAGATGCAAGAGAAAGAAGGTGGACACATGCTTATTATACTATGAGATTAGGCTACACAGATGCATCTCAATGACCAAGACCATCTTCAACATGTGGGCTTGTGGTGGGCCTATATTCTTCCAGAGATGCTTTATCACCTACTGATATTCATGGAACTCATGGAGTAGTGGGATGTGCCTACCTCCTCATTTGATCTACCCATAAGAGAGATGGTGGTCATGCTTGAGGACGTGTATCAGATCACTAGTTTCCCCATCTACAGATGACGAGTAGCTTACAATGATACACAGTCACCTCGAGAGACCCTGGAGGGCCAAAAATATTGTGTTGGGCATATAGAGCTTGATGATACCATCAACCACATCTACATATGGTGGTTTGAGTAGGGACAAGTGGTAGTCCCACAAATCCTGAGGGTGATGGTAGTCACAGTCACCCCCTGAGTTGTTATGGATGGGCGAGGCTCTCACTTGCATGGGGGCCTCGTCCATAGTATTCATGAGATGGAGAAGTGGTGGACCATTTTTTCTTGGGGCCACAATATGCTCACCCAATTATACCATGAGTTAGGGATATATTTACATTATGAGTTTTCTAGCCTCATAGCCTACACGCTCCTAAAAGTGTGGGATTTTGCACACATTACAACCACCCGTCCAGTTAGGTTTCCCCAGGGCATTGCCCATTGGTACGTGATTGGAGGTATAAAGATCTATATTTTTTTCAGCTTCAGATGTATTCTTTACGATTGCATGAGGTGAGATGATGACCATATAGATGAATGTAGTGGCCCATAGATAGGCAACAACTACGACATATGCAACTCGATCATCTCCTGGTGAGGTGCACTAATTATATTATTGCTCCTTATTACTGGCATAGGGTCACCTAACAGTTCAAGATTTTGTAGACCATCCCTCTAACTCCCCCTCATTCATCTGATTGGCAAGGAGGGCCACTAAACCGAGCAACCTTCGTTGTCTGACCATAGCAGACATCGTTGTCAACAACGATGGGTTAGATAATATGATCAACCCATGATGTTGATGATAAATGTTGTTGAGGTCGCCTGCGACTATAGATCATGGTGGGTGACAATGGGTCACTCCCTGATTTTCTTGGCACATAATGCTAGTACACCAGGGAAGGGAAGAGGAGGGGGAGAGGATCATGGTAGTGACAAAAAATACAAGGTGGCACATGGAGCAACAGAGAGGCCGAGACAGTAGCAGAGGTTTTATTCCCCCAACAATAGTCCTAGTCTCATCGAAACTACCTTTGAAATCTAGTGTCCCTCCTACAGTGGTAGCAACAAGCATAGGTCCTAGTATTGCACCTCCTTCGGATCCACATTGGTAGGCTAGGGATCTAAGTATGAGAGTTATTTGTGCTATTTCCTTTTAGTACTTTATGTTTCAATTTCATCTCATATATATATGTCCATGTTTTATATGTATGTCATTTGGTATTTACAACTTCTACTACTTTGTGGTTGCAACAGACACACAAGAGTGAATCGCCTTCATTAAGCAATGTATCTATGATGTGGCCCCGACTGTGCCAGTACAGGGGAGCATCCTTGACATGTTGGTTTTAGTAGGGTGACATGCTCACTTATTCAATCTTGTTGCATGATTGAGGACCACATACAAGGAGGAATGGGTAGAGGTCATGTAGAGGACCATCGATGCCACTGATGTGATCGAGCAATGAGATCAACATGTGGCTAAGCTCTACACTACCCTCACTGAGCAATACCAGGCTAGGATTCAAGAAAAGAGTGTTGAGAGGGCATGTGATGCCTAGTAGATCCATCTTGATGACCTCGACGGGTAGGCAGTACTCGTGAGGTTGGGTGTAGATCTCTAGGTGTGACACATTCATGAAGAGATGTGGTAGGCCCTGCAGTAGGAGGTATGACTCTAGATGGAGGCTACAGAGCTGCAAGGAGAGGTACAAGGACTACGCATGAGACTATTAGTTTTGTGGTCACATCAATCATGCTCCATTGTGTCTATTCAACCTTGACCTTTGTCACCACTAGGACTAGAGGGCTCAGGGAGCCATGCACCGAGGGGATGGAGGCCCATTTTGTATATGTGCTAGATTTTGTATACTGATGATATTATTTTGCACAACATTATTTTGATGTATAGACACATATAGCTATATAGTCACCACATTTTGATTCAATAGTGTAATACATGTACATGATATACATTTATATATATATATATGTATGAGATTTTTGGTGTGACATCATGGTGTTCTTTACGTATATGCTTTTACTTTTATGTATAATCATGTGATGGATGTTATGTTTATAGATGTATGTTTAGATTAGATGCGATCATGATCTAATAAACACACATGGATGTATATTGATTAAATGCAATGATGATCGAATTGACTAACTAAAAGACTTAATCAAATGTAATGCACAAATACAAAACATAATAAAACACATGTATCTAGATAATTCATAATTAAAGAAATTGATCACATACACATATTCACATCATAACAAAAAATATAGAGGTAATGTGTTAATGGAGGAATGTCATAGCATAAATAACGAATTACAATCCATGAGGGGTGAGCATCATGCGTATGCCACATAGACACTATGCATAGTATCAACGAAGATGCATCGCATTGACATGTTCTTTTAGAGGAATTTTTTCCATAGCCGATAGTCTATAGGCACCAAAACCATACACAAAGATGATAATGTAAGGGCTTAACCAGTCAGGGCTAAACTTTCCCTTTTGATCAAGCAACACATTTAATTTTCTTTGATTCTCATAAAGAACCAAATCACCTACCTTGAAAGTTATAGAAAGAACACCTTGATTATAGTGTTTAGGGATTGATCGTTGATAAGCTTGGAGATGACTGAGGGCCTACAGTCAAAACTCATCGAGAAACCCAAGCTAATGCAAATGATTAGCATGGTAAGTGTCATCATCAATTATTTCTTTAAAGGAAACTTGCAAAGATGAAATTTCCAACTCTAAAGGCATGATAGCCTCAACACCATACATGAGGTTATATGACGTTGTGCCAGTCATCGTACAAATACTTGTGTGATAGGCCCAAGTGGCATATGTTAATTTAGTATGCCAATCTTTACCATGTTTATTTACTATGTTTTAGAGAATTAGCTCAAGAGTTTTATTAGACACTTCGTCTTGGCCATTCGACTCAGGATAGTATGGTGCAAAAAAATGATGTTGAATGTGAAACTTTTCCAGGAATTCCCTTACCTCTTTTTTCTTAAATGGTGTACCATTATAAAAAAAAAGGGTACAAGGAAATCCAAAATGAGCAATGATTAAATTTAGAAGAAAAATATAGATTGCTTTAGTGTTCATGGATCGAAGTGGAACAACCTTGACCCATTTCATAAAGTAATCAGTATCGGTAATGATGAAGGTATGTCCTTTAGAAGGAGGTGATATTTTTCCAATAATATCCAACTCCCATTTTTCGAATTCCCAATGATAGGTATGAGTTTGAAGCTTTTGAGTAGAAGCACGAATAATATTGCTATGCTATTGACATTGCAGACACTACTTGACAAAGGAAAATGAGTCTTGCTACATCATTTTCTAAAAGTATCCCATGTGAATCATTTTTTTCACCAAGGATTTACCACCAAAATGTCCACCCCTAGAGCCCAAATGGTCTTCTTGAAGGGAAAGGAGTATTTCTACTTAGTGAGACACTAAAGAAGACCATTATAAAATTTTTGATAAAAGGGCATCAAATAGTATAATGTATCAAACTGAAAGTTTTCGTATCCAAGTGAAGTTTTTTCGTCACATCATTGGGAAAATTTCCAATCTTTAGATAATTATAAATGTGAGAGCACCAATCCTTTGAGTCTACAAGAGCACACACTAGAGAATCAGATTTAGGTTGATCTAAGACAATAGGAGAGTAGAGAATGTAAACCAAAAAGTGGTATTATTCTATGCCACCATCTAGTGACACAAGGGAGCATCCACTTGCCATTACATCCACATGTTGATTTTCTCTCCTAGGAACACTATCTATAGTGAAAGAATAGAAACGATCAAGAAAGGATAAGGCCAAATATCGATACTAAGATATAGCTTATTCTGCTTGGATTGATATGTTCCTATAATTTTATTTATGATAAGCTTAGAATTACCATGTATGTGAAGATATTTAATATTTAAAGCTATCATGACACACAAGACAACGATAAGAGCTTCATACTCAATGATATTATTAGTGCAATGGAATTCCAATTGGAAAGAAAGAGGAATTGGCTTACCTTCAAGTGAGACTAAAACTACACCTTCTCTGAAGCTAGCTTGGAATCTCAACCCATCAAAGTAAATATCCCACATAGGTTCATGATTTGTTGCAAAAAGGTCTTCATCCAAAAATAAATCCAGATTAGGGAAGGAGAGATGAGGGAGCTTCTACTAACTGATCGCCAACAACTTGACCCTTAATTTTTTTTGAGTTACAAACTTAATGTCAAACTCAGAGAGCAACATTACCCATTTTTCCAACCTTCTCAAAATATCAGTTTTAGTGAGCAGATGCTTTAGAAGATCACTTTTTACAATGACATGAGTTTCAACATGAAGAAGATAATGGCACAACTTTTGCGTTGCAAAAATGAGAGCAAGATATTGTTTCTCCATGATGGAATAACAAGTTTCATAATCAATGAGAATATGACTAATATAGTAGACCACTCTTTCTTTACCATCATGTTGGGCTAACAAAGATGCTAAGTCATGAGGTGATGCAAAGATATATAGAAAAAAGGGTCTATCTTGCATAGTCGACATTAAGATAGGAGGATTAGCCAAATAACTCTTGATCAACTCAAAAGATTTTTCACAATCATCATCCCATTGGAAGCAAACACATTTCTCCAAAAAATGAGTGAAGGGAAGGGTATGATTAGCCAACTGAGATACAAATCTATGAATTGCCTAATTTTCCACCGCAAACTACATAGTTGAGAGCTATTTCTAGGTGGAGGAATGTTAATAATTGCATCAATTTCATTTGTATCGACTTCAATTCCATGGTGAGAAATAATAAATCCTAATAGTTTTTTGGTGAATTCACGCTAAAGACACACTTAAAAGGATTCAGTCTCGTCTTATAGAGTTGAAGCCCTTCAAAGATAAGACCAATATTTTCAACATTATCTTGATGAGTCATACACTTGGCCAAGATGTCATCAATGTAATCTTCTAGAATTTGGTGAATGAAGTAATGAAAATAAGGGTCATCCCTCCTTGGTAAGTTGATCCTACATTCTTTAACCCTAAGGCATGACCACATAACATAAATTACCTCAAGGGGTAGTGAAGGTTGTCTTATATTGATCTTCCAAGTTAATACGATTCCGATTGTAGCCCAAGAATCCATCCATGAAGGACAACAAGGCATGGCTTGCGATTGATTCTATAATCATATCAATATTAGGCAACAAAAAATCATCCTTAAGAGAAGCCTTGTTGGGATCACGAAAGTCAATACAAATACAAATTTGTCCATCAGGGTTTTTGACAACAATGATATTCAATATCTAAGGTAAATAGTGAATGGGATGGATAAAGATTATTTTAGGAGCTTCTATATCTCAGTCTTAACTAACAATACAACCTTGGGATTCATCTTTCAGATCTTTTATTTAATGGGCTTAGCATTGAGACATAGAATGATATTATGAACCACCACATATTCATCAATACTAAGCATGTTCTCATATGACCAAGTGAAGATATCGGTATGAGAATGTAAAAAATCATAATGTTGTTTAGATTCTTCTGAAGAAAGGAACTTTCCAATCTTAATCACCTTTTTAGAAGACTTAGGATCCATGAAAACATCAATAGTATCCCCTTTAAGGAGAGAGCTATAGTATTTCAGATGGGGAAGAGGAACATCATCTTCCACATTAGATAAAGGAGCCTCCTCATCAATACTCAAAATAGATTATCCAAAGTACGCTTGTTTATGTAAGCAATACGAGAATCACCATTTATGGTGATAAGAAGGAAAATGAGAGTAGAAACCTAAGAACTATTTTAACACTTCCTCTGAAGAGAAAACATCTAGAGGAACCTCATTAGAGTCTACCTTACTCTCAATCATTTCACGATGAACTAAACTGAGAGGTTCGATGGAATTCATGTTGACACTCCACCATGGTTTTCACCTAGACTATTCATGAGAGTAACCAAGCCTCAAGTTACGCTTGTGAAGTATACATTCTATAGGGACTTGTATGCCTTATTCATTATGCCCAAAACCCTTACTTCCATAACCATATTTAGAAATGAGCTTAATACTAGGGTTGTAAGACGTCTGTAGGTCCTGAGAAGGAGGAGGATCCACATAGAGAGCATCATTCCACCAATGGGTATCATACTTGTTTTTGGATCATAATCATTCTTCTTGATGGGACTACAAACATTAACCTCTTTAATAGAAGCATGATTATATTCCTTGGCAGGGGTACAATCATTCTTAATAGGAGCTTGATTTTTTTCCATACTGAGAGGATAATCAACCTTCTTGACAGAGGCTTAAGAAACTGTTAGAAGGTCAAGGTGGATAGGGTCAACTTTGTGTTCTCCGATGAAGAAATCAAAAAAATCCAAAGACCCCCCATCATCACTAAGAAATGCATTTGATTTAGAGGAAGATGTAGAAGGGGTATACTTAGGATTCCTCAATTCAAGACTATTCTTTAGGGACATCCATCTCGGGAGAAACCTTCAAAGAAAGCACCATTGAGGAGTATGTCAATGCAACAAAAGATAATGATGGAATGAAATTTTTGAGAATAGAGCCAATGAGGTTTGACCAAAATCTACCATCTAATAAAGGTATATGGCATCAAGGTCAACCTTGATCGTAATGACCTCGTTATTAGCAATAAATTTATACAATGATGCAAAGTAGAGGTTATATCTCCCAAAGCATGAATCCAAGGTCTTCTCAAGAGAATGTTGTATGGGAAGGGACTAGACATAACATAAACCAAGGTGGTATGGTAACGGGTCCCAACCTCAAAGGAAAGATTATCATGCATAAGGCTTGATGACCAACATTATCGAATCCATGAATGTACTAAGAAACAAGTAAAGAAGATGAATCAATCTTAATCTTATGCAATAGATCAATGCTACAAACCTTGAGATTGAAACCAGTGTCAATGGGAGCACACCTAATACCAATTTTATTAGTATTGATTATAATCATAAGAGGGTTTTCTTTCTTCTGTACATTCAGAGGTGGGAGTTTTTACAGATAGAACATAATATTCGGTGAATCTGCATGAATATGAGCCATCAACATATTAACATCCTTCGACCTAGCAGAGGAAGGCAAGAGGATCTTTTGAAAAGCTTCCTAGAGCATACCTTGATAAACCAAAATAGACTAAAGGAATTCCCACAATGAGATCTCGATAGGAGTAACACAAAGTGTCTCAACAAGATCATAATTGCCAGGTGCTTTAGTTGTAGGTTTAGGTGTTGGAGGAGGATTTGGTTGAGAAGGTGGTAAAGAAGTAGGTTGATTCAAGTTTTGTTGATTCCTTTTAGTATTATATGTATGACCTATGATATTGTAGCTTCTAAGAAGACCTCATGTAAAGGCCTGACAAGTCATCAAAGACCAGAACCCCTCAAATAGAATGAATCCTCTTAGGAGAGGGGCTAGTTGGAGTCACATAAATAATGGGTCTCTTAGGCCTTTGAGGAGCCAAAAATACTATCACTACATGTATAGACTCTTTGACTTGTGAAGATGAAGTAGAGAGTTGCAATGAAGAAATTTGTTTGAGATATCTACATATAAGATAAGATTCCTCTAAGAAATCATCCAGGGAATCATCTAGCATATCAAAAGATTCCTTAAAAAAATAATTATCAAAAGCAATAAAACATTGTAAAAAAATATTCGACATGATTTCCTCTTTCATGTCGGGTTCAAAAAAATGTGAAGGAGGGGATTCTCTACTCCCAAGTCCCCATTTAAAAGGAGTGAATTTCCCTCGATCACCTCAATGACATAGGATCAAGTGACAGAGGTTCAATATGAAAGAGATTGAAAAAACATATTAAAATAGAGTTTCTGATATGACCAAAGATAAAGGCCCTCGAGAACTAAAAGAGTAGATTGCAAATATTTCTAGGATAAGAGGATAAGCTCTCAACCAAAGGATGTATGTGCAAGAGTAAGATGACAGTACAACACACTATTTTCTTAGGGATGCATTGGTGTCTTGTACAAACAAAGTGTTAAACCCTTGCACATAACTCAAAGAATCTACTCTCCACTCAAAATCTGAGGTTTGGTTGTTTTACTAATTTAATAGAAATCAAGAATAGAAATGACAATGGAGGTGAGATATTAACTCATGGAAGGTCCTACACTTTGAAACCTCCCATGAAGCTTCACACGAACAACCTACACACAAAGAGAACGAGGAAAAATGTTGGGGTTGTTTTGGGGCTTGCCTTAATCAAACCCCCGTTTTGGTGTTTCCACCTCCACAAATAACTAGATAGATGGAGAATAGAAAATACACAAATTTAAGTAGAAACAATGAGTGATAAAAGAAAACACCGCAATGGAGTAGAATCTATATTACAAAATAGATAGCTAAGTGATAAAAGGAAACCTTGCTATGGAGGAGAACTTGTATCACGAGATAAATAGACACAATAAAATATGCTAGCAAATAGACAAGAAAGTAAGAGAGTGTTAACCAACAGTCTGTGGCTCACTCTTTACTTGATAGACGTGACATTGAGTACTTGCAAAAGAGCCTTGTTTGTTGATGAGATGTAAATCTAACAAAGCTTCATCATAAAGATGTGATGTAGAAGAGAAGAGAAGGGAGAGAGCAATTTGGAGTGAGGGAAAGTGAGAATGAATGCAAATGAGAGTGAAAAAGAAGGTTTTGTGAAGTTTCATGGGTGAGAAGAACCGTTACACTCGAGATTTTTCCATGACGACATGTGTCATGGGAAAAGGTTCTCGAGATTCTCGTATTCAAACTTGTAAAATGCGGGGATGCTAGCGTGCCACACAGACATCCACACACCGCATAGAAATCCAAATCACAACTTTGCAAGAAATGACGTGGTGGATTGCTGACACTTCATCGTCACCCTTTATAGAGTTGAAATCATGAAATTTTGACTCATATTAAGGTTCTTGTCACAAATGCAGCTAGGTGCCATAAATGTGGGGGGCCAAATTCGTGAATGTGAAATTGCCACAGGTGCAATTTTACAACATTATAGACAAAATTTAAACACTTCTAACCAATGAGAGCACTCCATATCAACTTACCTTTCCATGTCATCTATCTAGTCCGATTGAATAGAGCACTTTTTAAAAGGCAAGTGACATTAGCTTCAAGACCATGTGTCATTCTTTGGTAAGTCCATGACTTGAAATGGGACCCTCCCTAACATACCCACAAACTTACGAGTCAATAGAGGAAATACCATGTGTTTTTTCACTGATCCATGACCAATGACTAGTCTTACTTCCTTAGACCTACAAACATGTGAAACTCAATAAAATGTTGTTGGGTGTCGTATTTTTCGTAAGTCTACAACTTCCTTTTCCCTATGCAACAAAGAGCCTGTAGACATGTAGAAACTAATAGAGACATGACACTTGTTGGAAATTGGGCCCACAAAAAGGTATAAGCCTAGAAACATATAAGTTATTTTAATTTTCACATACATAAATTGTGACAAGCAGTCACTAGGAAAAGAAGGAGCTGGTAGCTTAACAAAACAAATGGGATTTGAACACAATTTAAAGTACCATGAATCAAGTTGACTAGTGAACATAAATATAGAGATAAAGTGAAATCATAGACTAGGTATTAGGGTTTTCTCACAACCCTAATGCATTTTTCTTTACATTTTAACAAGTATGACATCATTTTTACAACTTTTGAGGCATGCAACAAGTAGAGAGCCAAAAATTTGGAAATGCACTATCAGAACCTTTGACCACTGGGCTGTATAAAAACAATTGTTATATTATTTTAGATAATTTAGTTTGGATTAGATGTTCATTAAGGGATGCCCATGCATATTCTAGTGAGACTTTAGCAACCATTCTCACCCAGATGTGGGAATGGGTTTTTGGTGATGTTCCTTTGAGTACATTACAACTAAGAGTGCCAAAAGAAACTATCAAAATAAAATGTTTTCCCTAGCATGCTAATGTAAAAATCTAATTAAATCATCTTATTCAATTGAAAATAAAATTTAAAAGGCTCACACAATCCACTGGTAAACATTCTACATAAAAAAACAACTTCTTGCAACAAGATTTCAACTATAGTTTGCAACTTGCAACCCACAACTTCAAATTCTATTAATTTTGCAAATGAAATTACAATAAATTCAGAAAGACAATGGGCTACAACAAGCCCCTCACAAGACTCCTGTTAAATACAATAAGAATGATTTGCAATCAACAAAACAAAGCTTTGTAACAAAGCTTCTCTCCAACACCTGCAACAAATAACTACTCAACAAACAAAACCCTTCAATCTGCAACTGTTGATGATGTTTATGCCTTTGTAAACAAACTCCAATCTGCAACCACACCATCAAAAAAACCTTATTGGAGGTATGCTATGCACTCTCTTCTCTTCCTCTATGTTCTGGAAAAAATGTTTTTTTTTTAAATGAAATTGATTTTCATTAAACAAACTCCAATCCGCATGAAATGAAAATGTGTGTTCATTTTAGTTGAATTTCCTTTCATTTCAACCCCACCTTCAAAAATCAACACCCAACTCTTGTAACCCCCCAATTGAATTAAATTGCATTAAATAAAATGAATAAAATATGCTTTTCAAACTCCAAGACCTATTGTGAATGGATGACAATGCTTTTATTGCATTCCTGCTTTCTTGAATAAAGAAAAAATCAGATTTCTCCAATCTTGGAATCCACTTCCAAGATCCCTATGTTTCAAGAGTCATGGAATTTCAAATTTGGTGATACAAGTCAAATTGGAGGTCTTCAAGAAACCCACACTCTCACTCGCTTTTTCTAGATTTTTGCTTTTAAAACATATTCTCCACTATCTCCACTTATCTTGCTTTCTCCAAATTCACTCCAAATTTAAAATTCAAAGTTTCAACATGGAATAACATCAAAATTCACTCCAAAATATTAATTTCACATGACAAAACATGAAATTCAACTCACACCAAAATTGAAATTAAAAAACAAACATCTTTTGTTGATACAAGATAGCCACTATGCCACAGATGCTCTTGCATCAAACACCCACAGTAGAAAAGAAATGTTTCATGAGTGAACCTCATAAAAATTTATGAATTTTATGTTTGTATTGGATCCATTTCTCCTCTTTTCTCACTGGAAATATCCTACTCAACTGATTCGACAACTTCACATTAGTAGCCACTCTCAACTTTCCTCTTTTTATGCTCTTCATGAAACTTGTGTTGTTAAAATTAACTTTCCACCAATGTGTTTTTATCAAAACCAAAATAATCAAATGTACTTATATCTCCCTCTTTAGTAAAACACAAATCATGTATTACCTCTCTTGCTGCTATACCTTTTTCCTCCTCCTTTACCTGGTTTGCAATGTGGTTTGCCATTCCTATTATGCCTTTAGAAATATGTATTATTGCTGCAATTTGATCTTCAACACCCAATTTAGTGTTAGTAACACAATCCATACATTAATTCTCCACATTTTTTAACAAATATTCAAGGTCTGTTATCAAGGAATCTTCATCTTGAATACTTCAAATCAAACAATGATAAGAAAACTTCATTTTCACATCGGTCTATTCACCACTCTCATCTACTTCCAAAGGATTTATTGCTGCAACCTCTGACTCTACTTTTACATTCTCAATATCATCAAAACATGTACTAAAATCTGAAATTACCTCTTTACCTTTAGTTGCAACCTTTCCATTAGCTGAAATTTTCTCATTCCATTCTCTTTCAATTGCTCCCAATTGCATTAGCAAATCATCTTTCTCATCTTCATCATAATTAGTGTTAAAGACAACATATTCATGCTTCATATCATCTAAAATTTGGATTTCATCAACCAAACAAGACCTTGCATTGCTGCAAACCTTACCCATTTCTTCTTTCAATGGATTAGATTTGTGTTTCACCCCGTCCTTCATCAATGTCTATGAGTTGGCATAACCATCATGCACCGCCTTCCTGTGAAATTGCCAAGGTCTTCCTAGAAGAATATGACAAGCATTCATTGGGAGAATATCACATAAAACTTCATCATAATAGCCTCCTATCTTAAATTTTACCTCACATTTTTTGCTGATCAAAAGCTTCTTATCATCTTGTACCTGTGCTATTTGATATGGATTCCGGTGCTTCTTCCTTCCTAGCTGAAATTTTCTTACCATTTCATCAGACACAAGATTGTCTATGCTTCCACTATCAATAATGACATTACATGCCTTTCCTTCAAACTTGCATCTTGTCCTAAACAAACTTCTCCTTTGAATTGATTTGTCATCTTCATTCAAGAGGGTTCTCCTTGCCATCAAAGTTTCACCATCTTCCACTTCTTTAGAATGTGTTGAGTGTGCATCTTCTCCATTTATGTTTACTTCTCTATTCTGATTTCTAGTTCTTCTTCTTAGTCTTTCCTATTCATGAGGACAATCATATGCTTTGTGACCCTCTTCCCCACATCTAAAAAAAGTTATTTTGTAATTTCCTCTTTCAAATCCTCTACCTGATCTTCCTCTTCCTCTAAAATTTTGATCACGGGACTTGCTTTAGATTGCACATATTTCATCCTTGCTGTCCTAAATGTCTCTAATCTTGTTCATCCTCTTTTTTCTGCACATAATCTCTACCCTTTCCCTTTTGTTTATTCTCAAACCTCTTGTTCATCCTTTCTTCTATCTTCAATGCTATTTGATAAGCATCTTCTATTGTCACAACTCTAACAAGTGCCATCTCTTCTTGAATACTTGATCTCAACCCATTTATGTATTTTGCAACTTTTTCCTTGGTTTCCTCTGAATGTCTAGTCCTTATAAGAATTCTATGGAATTCTTCAGTGTATTCTTTTACAGTCTTGTTTCCTTGCTTCAAACCTTGCATCCTCTTGAGAAAGTCCAATTCATAGTCTACAGGAATAAATTGTCTTTTCAATCTCTCCAGCATTTATCCCATTTGGTGATTTTATCTTTTCTTCTTCTTCCCCTTTCTGATTGGACCTCTCTCCACCATATTGAGGCATGTCCTTTCAGCCTTGTCTTGGAAAATTTCACTCTATCAAGATCCTCTATCTCTTCAAATTAAAAATACTCTTCCATTTCATTAAGCCAATCTATCAATTCCTCTAGATTAAGACTTCCATTAAATGTAGGCACCTCCATTTTTGGTCTTTTTCCCATTTTTGTTAAAGCTTTCAGCAGTGGGTCATTTGCAAATGCTGCAATTTCCTCTTTTTGCTCAATATCTAAACTAGCCTTCTATGTGCTTTTATCTTCATCATCACTTCCTAGGTCTCTCATTCTTGCAAATCCTCTCCTTATCTCATTTTGTAAAGTTTCAACCTACCTTCTTAAGGCTCTAAAATAATCATCTCTACAAAAGTATATCCTCTTCTTCCTCTACCATGTGGGGCTCCTCTGGAAAACATTTTTTTTTGCAACACCAAAAATCATAAGTTTTGTTGTAAACTGCCTCTCTTCAGCGGCCTGTTTACACTCTCAGGATCAACTTACTCTGATACCACTAATGTATGGAGATAATAAAATTTTATTATTCAATTGAAAATAAAATTTAAAAATCTCACACAATCCACTAGTAAACATGCTACATAGGAAACAACTTCTTGCAACAAGCTTTCAACTCAGGTTTGCAATTTGCAACCAACAACTTCAAATTCTATTAATCTTGCAAATGAAATTACAATAAATTAAAAAATACAATGGGATGCAACAAGCCCATCAACAGACTCCTGGTAAATACAATAAGAATGATTTATAATCAGAAAAACAAAGCTTCTGTCCAGCACCTGCAACAAATAACTACTCTCAATAAACACAACACTTCAATCTACAACTATTGATGGTATTTATGCCTCTGTAAACCAACTCCAATCTACAAAAAAACCATCAAAAACCCCTTCTTGGAGGTATGCTACGCCCTCTCTTCTCTTCCTCTATATTCTGGAAAAAAACTTTTTCAAAAATGAAATTGATTTTCATTAAACAAACTCCAATTCACATGAAATGAAAATGTGTGTTCATTTCAATTGAATTTCCTTTCATTTCAACTCCACCTTCAAAAATCAATGCCCAAATCTTGTAACCCCCCATTTAAATTAAATTACATTAAATAAATTGAATAAAATATGCTTTTCAAACTCCAAGATCTATTGTGAATGGATGACAATGCTTTTATTGCATTCTTGCTTTCTTGAATAAAGCAAAAAATAGATTTCTCCAATCCTAGCATCCACTTCCAAGGTCCCTATTTTTTAGGAGTCGTGGAATTTCAAATTTGGAGTTACAAGTCAAATTGGAGGTCTCCAAGAAATCCATGCCCTCACTTGCTTTTTCTAGATTTTTGCATTTAAAATATATTCTCCACCATCTCCACCTATCCTGCTTTCTCCAAATTCACTCCACATTTCAAATTCAAAGTTTCAACATGGCATAACATCAAAATGCACTCCAAAATATGAATTTCACATGACAAAACATGAAATTCAATTGACAACAAAATTGAAATTAAAAATCAAACATCTTTTGTTGACACATGATAGCCACTATGCCATGGATGCTCTTGCATCACATGCCACCAAAACTTAGGTGAGAGTGTTTTAGGTGACTAGGTGTATATGCCATAGAATGGTACCATTGATTTATCCTTTATTTCTTGTTGAACATGGCCATTATCCAAATAATGACCAAATTCCATTATATTTTATGCAATGGTTATATGCTGAGGTTCATTTAGTCCTCAATATGAACTATTTGGATTTATCACCTCATTTGGTTCAGGTGTGTGGTAGGGTTTGTGATAGGGATGCTTACCATCATGAAAATTGATAGCCTCTATATTTTAGGACCTTGGTTGGGGAGAGGATGCTTGTTGTTGTTCTATCCCTAAGTCCTATTGGTGATCAAGTTATCATTACTTCCCAATGAGAAGCAATTGACTGTATTGTTGAGATTACAGTGTAGGCTTAGAGGATATTTATAGATAGTGTTGGGTGATACTTGATGAGGCATCTACATAGGTCACTTATTCAGTCAAATCCCTATGTTGTGGAAAGCATCCTATCTCCTGATGATAAATACCACATTGCAGGTGATGGCCAGATTTAGAGGGCTATAGGTTATAGATTGTTTGAGGACTTGATGAGAACATACCATGTGATTTCATCACAAGTGGGAATCCCTTCAGAATATATTAATTCATATGTGGGTCACATATGTGAATATTTAGAGAGTCTTTTATCTCACTCACAACATTCTAATGTTGACACATAACTAGATAATTTAGTGGGGCACATGAGCCAGATACTAATCATTCTACCACTACTACATAAGCACATTTACCTACCAATCATTTTGCTATTACACATGCTCAGACATATGGTGATTCACTTAAGCATATTGTGGGAGATCTAGGTTTTATGGAGATTCTCTCTTCATGGTTGATGTCATCTCACTTGCACAGTCCACTACACACATCATTGGTGCAACTATTCAAGGATATAACTACAAATGAGTTGGTGGATTCCATCATTTTTAGGAGATGCACTTGACATTCAGGATGCTAGTGCGACACATGTATGTATATAATTTTTAAGTTTTTAAAGTTAAATTTATACTTGTAGTCCTAACAAATCTATAAATTATATTTGAAATTAAATTTTCTTTACATGCATGCATGCGTAGACGAAGGTATTTCATGTTACTCCTAGTTTGAGGGTAGAGTGTGAATGCATGCATTCTTCACTTAGCCATGTTAGTGGATGAGTGAGTTAATTTTCATACATTTATGTATATGTATGTACATGTATACATAGAAATTTCTCATGTGTGTATATATATTATAATTTAATAAACTTTTGTACATAGGGCTCAACACATTTACTAGAGAAGGATTTATACTCGAATGGTCGCTCAACTAGGAGATGACATGATGACCAAACCAAGTAGTTTATATGTTTATATCTTATAGATAGATGTGTTATATTTGAGATATATTGTGCATGGAAATTATGTTTATGTTTATATTTTAGAGACTATACATGTTTATGTTTGAGATATCATGGACATTTATTTTAATGTTTATATTTCAGAGATAGGAACATGTTTATGTTTGAGATATCATGAATATTTGTGTTTATGCTAATGTTTTAGAGATAGACATATGATGTGATTTGGTTATATATATCATACATGTTATTAGTTTTCATTCATTACAAGTTTATATGTACTTAATGAAATTTGATTAAACATACATACATGATGCAATGACATGGTTTCATAGAAATGATTATATATATTGTAATTTCATTCAATACATGATGTGATTTGATTTCATTATTACGTACAAGTGATGATATTGATTTGAAGTTAAAACATGAACAATGATGCAATACATGTGAATAAAATAGTATTTCACTAGACTAGGGGGCTTAAGTTCTACACATGGCAACCCTAATTCCATTAATTACATAGCTAAATAAACCTTAGTTGACAACTTGTACTAAGATAAAATGTTTAAATTATATTAATCCTAATTTAATTTGAACTTATATCACGTTTGAAAATATTATAACTTATATCTAAATATGTACATGTACTATTGTTTAGTGATTTTATGGGTTTAAGAATTAAACATGTGTAAACTAGATTTTGGTCTTATAATTATTTAAGTAAGCATGCTTTATATTATTGTATATAGTGGCAAAGAACTAGAATTGTATATCATAATTTTCTTCATTTGACTTAAACTTGAAACTAAATTGTAAAACCTTGTGATATCTTAATTGGATCATGTATATAATAATTTATAAAAGTTGGCTAATTCAACTTAAACAAATACTTCAATAATATTATCTTTTGATAACTAGAATGCAATAAATTCTAACTAGGAAATATAAATTAAACTCAAGTAAATTTGTAATGGATGGATAGACAACTACAATAAGAATTTGGAAAAAATAATTTAAAATTAAAATGATTAAATATAAAAAAGTTGAGAAAGAAATTCTAACACTAGATATTTATAGTCTTACAATGGTGTAGAGTGAATAAAAGGAAGATAAATGATGACCCAAAAACATCAAATAATGTAAAAATAAAAATAGTTGATATAGGGACTAATATGTAGCTATCAAGCCCTAGAATTCAATGGACTTAAGGTGAGTTATAAAGGATAATGAAAAGTTCAATATAATATAAGATTAATAAACAAAAATGGATATTAAAAAATATAGGAGTATTTTATATATTAAAACACAATGACACAAAAATATTCTTTGGTATTTTGATTGAAATATAAAGATGAATGCAAGCTAGGAGGTCCTAGAACTACAATGAGACTGGTGGAGGTTGGAAGACTTGGAAAATATGGAAAAAATAATAATGGGTATAGATAGGTAATGGCTAAGGAGGGAGACTCTAGAATTTAGACGCGAAAATTAGAAAAAATAAAATGATTGTAATGAGAACTCTAAGCTAGCTATGCCAAATTCAAATATAACATTCCATAGTGTGAATATTGAGTTGTAGAGGATGTTGTGGGTCTTATAAAAATTCTACAATAGCTAAGAAAAATCTAATTATATTTATAAACTATCTAATCACTAGTATGAACCTAATACTATAGGAATTATTTCTCGAAAAAATCTCTCAAGTTAAAATTTTATTGTTGTAATGTTAAAATTAGATATTATGAGGCCTTTTTAATAATTTTCTAGAAGGAATTTAGGCTAGGAATGTAGCAATCCCTATTAGTTACAATTATATGAGTTTGAACATTTTAAATATATTGGATATAATGACATTGCTATAAGCCATCCAACCAAGGGTGAGAAGAAATCCCAAATCCCAAAAAATCTTAGTTTCATAGGACCACTTGGGATAAATGTTTGCCATCTAGGTATGGTGGTTCCCAGTCACGAGGACATCTAGATGTGTATATTTTAGGAATTTGAATGTGGTTTTATGCTAAGATTAGGTCATAGGATTTCATAAAATATTATGACTAAGGGGATAAAATGGAATCAAGGTAAAGGGGAAAGGGGTCATGCAAAGGGTAAAGACACCTAGGAAAAAAAAAACATAATAAATCAACAAGGGATAAACATACAAAATAGGACAAGGTGACATATTCACACTAGGAGTAAAATAGGGAAGAGGATAAATGGGATCTAAAACATACATATAATGATGAAAACTAAAATGAGTGAAAATGTAACAAATAAAATTATAGTGTGTGCTTTATGATCATACATTTTACACCCACTTTAATAGACTTATGACTTACTAAGGATGAAATTGACTAACAAAGAATATAGTAAATTATAAAATACCATAGATACATTTAACCATAAGAAAGGTGCTATTTTCTCTATACATTTTGGTCTATATTTTATTAATGCATCTACTCTATAAAAGAATCCATGAAAAGAGTAGTTATTGTATGCCAACAATAGCAAAATTTACATCCAAATTGAATTATAATTAAACCAGGTAAATATATAAAACTTTGCTTAGAGAAACTTAAAAATATCAAGATTATAATTGAGTTCAATTCAAGATTCATGTTAGAGAATTTGTTATTGATTAATATTTTAATATAAATAACTCAATATAAATCCATTCTATTAATTTTCTCACAAAATGTGAATGATAGATATGTTGTATGTATAATGGGAATTTTCTTGGAGTCCAATAAAATAAATTAAGAGTATTAATTACTAATAAAATTAATATTTTATATATTTTCATTGAGCATAAATAACTACTTAATATTGATGTATTAATTGGTTTTTCATAATATCTCTGCAAGAAAAATTGATCTTCCCTTAATTTCAATAAATATTTATTTTGTATTAACAAGGCCAACCACGTGAAGATGAAAGCTCATGTGGTTTCACCTAAGACCTAAGGCACCTAGTATAACCTTGATGTAAGACACCTAAGATACCTAGATCAAGTATCT
This sequence comes from Sequoia sempervirens, assembly GCA_007258455.2. Lineage (NCBI taxonomy): Eukaryota > Viridiplantae > Streptophyta > Pinopsida > Cupressales > Cupressaceae > Sequoia > Sequoia sempervirens. Next base: position 172,352,375 of record VDFB02168118.1, read on the forward strand.
ACACCTAGATTTTATAGATGTACTAAACTTAAGACATGTCTAATTTTATATAGGTTATCAAGTAGTCTAGAACTAAGACATTAGAGAGATACCCATTAGATAGTTGTACAAGTAATAAATGCCTAGATAACTATATTAAAGTAGTCCTAAGAAACCTATATTTTATATCTTATTCTAGTCTAGAGAGACACATTAGGTTTTCTAAGTAGAAACAAAGTTCTAACCTAAGACACTTAGATTTTCTACCTTACTCTCTATGTCTAGACCTAAGATATAATGCATGCTTGACACCTATGCTATATATCAAAATCTAAGATTACTATAAGTTAAATAATTTATGTAAGACATCTAAATTAAATACTATATAGTTTAGGTATCATACTTGCAACATGAAGTTCAATAACTTGAAATCCTTTCAGCTATGTGATTACAAAATAAATCTCCTACCACAATGAAATGTAAATAAAAGTAGAGTTCATAAAGATCATTTGATTCTAAAATTTGTTAAGAGCTTTTTGAAATTAAATTTTAAAAGGAAAGAGCTATTGAAGCATAAATAAAAATAATTAATACTTAGATCTAGCGAATACCTTCAAAATGAAGTAATTTTTTGTCCACATTTTTCATACCACATCGATTGGTTCAGCTTGATCTTAAATAACATATATTATATGATGATCATATCTATATAGTCTCCACTTATGATATCCATGTGCATACATGGAACTTGATGAAGAGATAGGTACATAGCAATTACTAGGTGGCTATGCTAATACACCATGTTGTCAAGATGGTAATCAATAAAATGAATCCCATTTTGAACAATTTTGACTTGTTTGAGATATGTCCCTTGCACTACAATTGAACTTGTGGGAAACAACATTCCATCACTTGTTTCTAGTTGTGTTAACTTCATCATCTCCTCTTTGGAACATAATAAATAATAACTAACACATTCTATGTTTCCAACCTTTGTTATGACTACAAAAACATCTCCTGCACCACAATGTTCAATTTTAAAAATTAGAACCAATATTTAATTCTAATATTTAATAAACAAATTACAATTAAATTTTGTCTTTAACATATATTAATATTTAAAAAATCAATAACTACAAACTTTGCACAATATATATACCTTTTTTAATCAATCTCGAAATACAATCATAATCAATTGAAATCAAAGGAATGTCTTCAAATCTTTTGTCTTCTTCTTTGTTATATGTTTTAGTAACAAATAGTGGTAAAAAATTCCATTCACTAATATATCCATGTTGTTGGTTTTTGTAATTATCATAATATGCCAAAATGTAGCTATAAAAAAATAAGAGTAGTCCCTAGTGCACAATGTCTGTGTCGTTATTTGTACTCATGACACAATGCAAAGATCTTATTTACTCTACCCTCTTGAATCCATATATTGTTCTTCTATCTACACCTACAAATTATATAAATTATGAAAAAAAAATTAAGGGTAAAAGTACAAAGCTATGTCACACTTCCAACCAACTTATAAGCATAAGTGAATTTAAGTATTTTTAACTAAAAATCAATTTTGGTCAAACATATGATTTAGTAAGATTCATTCTATCTAAGCTGGATATTTTCATAACTTTTCCAACTAAAATTGTTGGCTAAATGCATATGTAGCACCACTTTGAGACCAACTTAACAAAAAAATAAAATTAATTGAAAAACTTGATGTTTCAATAACTCCTACTCATGTAAATATTTTTTAAAAATATAAAAATACCCTTTTGTAGATCCATATGAGTAGTTTTAAAAATTATATATTGTAATAGTTTAATTATTTTTTATATTATTTTTTTAATTTTTACTAAAAGTAGGTTATAAGCACAAAATATTAGGTTGATTACTTGTAGTGTAAAAAACTGTATATATAACAATTTCACAATATGTTTTGCCTCCCATAAATTATTGAGCTTAATTGACCCCATTTGTTGCCCTCGAAATTGTGTGTCCTGTAAATATGGGCCAGGACCCATTCACCCAAGGGCGAATGGGTCCCATTTATGCGCCAATACCCATTTTTAAATATGTTTTTTGAGGCAATTTAACATTCAAAATTCAACTTGCAAATGTTGGCCAATAGGATCAAATTTTTGGGAAATTAAATAAATGCCTATAAATACCTAGTCATTTCATCATTTGAAATCTAAGTGAAAGAATCTAGCAAGAGGTGAACATTAAGAGCATTCAAGATCAATTCAAGAGCAACATTATCAGAGTTTTATAATAGAAATTCAAGATCCTAATATCATGTCAAAGTTTATATGTGTTCATGTTGTCTTGTGAAGGCTAACAAGTTGTAGGTCTTCATATTTTCAAGTATTCAAACATTCAAGAAAATCAAGCAATCAAGATTCAATTCCCTTGAAGTGATGTGTATTTATTTAGTCCTTCAAGAAAGAAATTGAAGAGTGGTGAGTTGTATCAATTTTTCATTCAAGCTTTTTTATCATTGACATTTCAATTGTGGAAGTGAAAACAATTACAGGGGGTCTTACTGAGGCAAGCCCCTAAATGGCACAACATTTTCTCTCTTTGTGAATGTGCAAATCCATGTTAAAAAGGATTGAAGAAGATCTTGGAGAGAAATTTTCCATTGTTACATTTTTTGTCATCAAAGTTGTCAAGCCACAAAAACTCAGTTACAAAAATATCCAATAGTGTTCCAAAAGATTTGCAGGTGGGAATTTGAAGATCAAGTCTAACATAAGAGGACCCCAAAAAGTTAATCAAGACACCCTTATAAGGACCCATTTGAACAAGGGTGATCTATTCCTCCTACAATACTTGAAACCAAATTTTTTGAGCAAGTTTGTTGTCCTCTGCACTTCCTAGATCCACTTGCAAACTATTGCTTTTGACTGCTAGTTTTCGGGATCTTACATTTTTAGTATTAGGTCATTTAGTCTAATTAGGTAAATCATTATAAATCATTTCCAATTCATTCCTAAGATTCAAAAAGATGTAGATCCAGGTATGATTGACTCACCTTGGAGGTTGAAAGTCAATCTATGTACCTTGTTGATTTGCATCCTAATGAAATCCTATAAATGTTTGAATTAACCCTAGGTTTTGGAAACTAAACGTAGGGCCTCCTCCACATTTTCATGTTTCATTTTGGTGAACCTGACATGTTAACACTATAAAATTTCTAAAATTGGGAGTGAAATGATAGAAATAGGTAGCTCTACCTTTTAGGAGATGGAGCACTAGGGTTTAGGACCTAGACCTATTTCCTTCAAGTTTCACACAAGGAAACCCTAGAGATCTCAATCCAAGAATGGAATGAAGGAAAGAGATCTACTAAAGGTTGTCCTAGGGTATGATTAATGACTAAAAGGGGGTTCACCACCAAGATAGGGCTTTGAAAGACAAGTAACATGAAAAACCTAATGAGGAAACTTAATGATGTGTAAAATCTATGTAAATGACCTAGAAATGAATACAAATCAAAATAGAAAATTGAGAGATTAGAGAGGTGCACCTGGAAACTTGTAGAAGCTTGGAAAAAAGTCTGAAATGTTGAAAGTGTTGAATTTAATGCACACTGGGACTCATATGTTAGGATGGGTGATTTAGTCCTAGATTAGGGTTTCTAGGTAGGAACAAAAATCTGGCAGTGATCAATCTGGAACTCCTAAAATATGGAAAATTCACTGTACTGGGACTCATATGCCAGAAGTGGCGTATTAGTCCTACTCAACTTTTTTAGAGGGTCAAGATTTGAATCTTCTCTTAAATCTTTGCTCTATCTTCTCAACCTAATTTCTAGGTCTAAAATGTCAAATTATGCTTTGTAGATGTCTTCTAGTGATCTTGTAAACAAGGTGACAACTTTGACAAGTTTGCAAGCTTGACAACTTCTTCCAATCTTGCTCTTCAACGTGTCTTTAACCTAGATCTACAAATCACACACTAAAGAGGGGAAAATGTTGTTTTGTTAGTGGATAGGGGTTTTCCTTGGTCAAACCCTATTTTGGTAATCAAACCTTGTAATGGAATCAAATGAAATGGAGGAATGATGAATGAAAAAAATGATATGTTGCAACTCACCAAACCCTAGGAACAAAAGGCTGTAATCTTGTATGTAATGGCTACAATCAATGTAGATATTGAATCTTTCTTGAATGATATGGATCTTGAATTGAATGCTTGCTTGAATCATAAAACCCTACATCACAAATGTTAGCTAAAAAACAAACATGATGCATGATGACTTTGACATGATGCTTGATACTTGAATAATGCTCTAAAACACTTGATAATCACTCTTGAATGCTCTTGTAAACTCTTGAATGCTATTAGGAATTATCTCATGAAATTATTAGGTCAAAATGAGTAAAATAGCCTTGTATTTATACTTGTTTATGCCAAATTTCTTGAAATTACAACACTACAGGCTGACATCAGATCTAGGAGAATAAAATCCTGCCAAGAATTTAAATTTAAATTAGTTTTAAGCTAAGCAAGACTCATATACCAATTGGGCCGTATGAGTCCCATTAGGCTAAGCTTGGGACACATTTTTCAAGAAAGGATTAGATTATTGTGAAATCTAGATTGAGGCCCCAAAACTTAGGTGGGACCCATATGGCCAAGGTGACGTATGAGTCCCAGATCACTAAATCTAGGCCATACAATCTAAAAACACATGAATTATGATTGGTTGTTGGTAAATGTCAGGATTATCCTTAGAAAGATATAATAATTAAGGCTTATGGATGCAAAATAAGGTCAATTAAAGCATAAAGAAGCCCAATTAATTAATAGAACTCTAGATTAGTGTGAAAGTGTAAAGGTACACTTTGCAACACCCTAAATAAGGCACAATTAGGTCCACTTAGTTCACAAGGGCCCAAGACCTCATGTAAATGTGTTAAACACATTACAACACTAAATCAAGGAAACATTAAGGTTAATTTAATGAGGGCCCAAACAAGTGTGAAAATGTAGAGGGATATATTTAATGTCATTACAGGGAGTTCTTCAAACCCTAGATCTAATTTTTGTATTGAATTATTTTGCTTCTTTCATTTAGGGTTTCATCTTTGCATCATAATTTTTGCACCACATATTGCATTAGAGTCATCTTTAGATTAGATTTACATTTAATTTGAATTCATTAAGTGGCTAAAAATATGAAATGTTCATTGCATGTAAATTGCATCTTTCATTTTACCTCAAAAACAAGTAATTTTTTTTTACATAGTTTTGTTTCAAAAATTGCATCAAAATAATCATTTTCAGGTTGTGTTATCTTAAAATCCATCAATTATTGCATTTTAGATCTAAAATTTGCATTAAAAATTTGTCAAAAAAAATTCACCTTTGTTTTGGAAGCAACATAAGGTAGTGAAACAACTTCCTACACTAATATTGAGAGGAGAATAGTGAAAAACTTTACAGATATTTCAACATATACAAAAACTTAAACAAAAATAAACATAAATATCATGCATACCTCAACACAGTGATTTATGTGGGGAAAACCCTTTCAGGAGAAAAACCCCACACTCTAAAAGCTACCCAATATATTATTTAGAAATCACAAAGATTACAATATACTTGCAGAGCAAGCTTCTCATAGGAGTATCACCCTCACAAGAGTATCACCACCAGAGATCCAGAGACAACACAACTGCCATCAGACTCTTAGAATACATCACCGTCTACAAATGTAGTACAACACCCTCATAAAATAGGGTTACCTTCTAGGGCAAGACAAGCCAAAAAAATATCCACCATCAGATCTAAAACCTAATAATGAATAGTCTAGATTTACAATATATCATTTATTTAATGTATTTTGTCATTTAAGAGTTTTTTGCAAAAAATTTAGCAAAAAATTGTTTACATGCATCCCACTACTCCCCTCCACCCTGCGCTCCCATTATATATTACACCTATCATTGTAACTAGGATATATATCCTATCAATAATAAACTTTATAGTTGAGACACATCTTCCAAACAAATCTCCCACTTGTTGAACACCTTACAAGAGAAACGAGAGGGAGTAAACATTGTCTCCTAATTGCTAGGGGTTGAAAGGCCCATAGTCTTTGAACACCATCTGAACTTCTCTATGCTCACAGGATTACTTAAAGAATCAACAACATTCATCAAATTCTCTACCTTAGCTAGTTTCACCTTGTCATCATCGACCATATTTTGATCAAAATGATATTTTCCATCAATATGCTTGGTCCTGGCATGAAATATTGGGTTCTTGGCTAGACATATCACACTCTGACTGTCACAATAAATTTTCACTACACCTTATTTTATTCCAATATCTGAACACAGTCTCTTGAGAAAAATGGCTTCTTTACAAGCATGAGTAGTTGCCATATACTTTTCTTCAATAGTGGACAAATCAACCACAACTTGTTGCTTACTCATCCAATTAATTGCACCACCAAATAAAGTAAACACATAAGCACTGGTGGATTGTCTACTATGAATATCACCTACCCAGTCTAAATCCACATAACCATGAATATCAAGGGAAATCTTTTCTTCAGTCATATTACTATGATAACACAAGGAATAATCTAAGGTACCACACAAATATTTGAAGACTCTTTTAAATGCATCCCAATGAACTCTACCAAGATTAGACATATATCTGGAGAGAAAATCCACTACTTGGGAAATGTTTGGTCTAGTACAAACCATAACATACATCAAACTTCCAACTGCACTCTCATAAGGCACTCGACTCATGTCTTCCATCTCTGATGGAGATGTTGGACAATCTGATATAGATAACTTTGTTCCAACAAAAAGGGAACACATAATGGTCTACAATCCTGCATGTTAAATCTCTATAAAATTGAATTGACATACCTACTTTGGCCAAGCCATAGCTTTTTTTTCACTCTATCTCTTTTAATTTCAATCCCAAGAATTGGTCTAGTTGCACCAAGGTTTTTCATTTCAAATTTGGCAACAAGTTGAGATTTTAGTTCTAAAATCATACCCTTCCCTTTACCAATAAATAACATATCATCAACATATAATGCAATAAACAAGGAATGATCACCATCAATTTTATAATAAACACAATCATCTGATATAGAATGTTCAAATCACAAACTCAACACATATGTATCAAACTCTTAGTACCACATCCTAGGATTCTATTTTAAGCCAAACAAATATTTCTTCAATTTGCAAACCAACTTATTTTTACCTTTCACCATGTAGTGCTTTGGATGTGTCATATAATTATCCTCCTCCAAGTCACCATGAAGGACAAAAATTTTCACATCTATTTTCTCAACGTCTAGATCATTAGTAGCAATAGAAAGAAAAAATCTAATGGATGTCAATTTTGTCACAGGAGAAAATATCTCTCCATAATCAACACCCTCAACTTGAGAGTAACTTTTCATAACCAACCTTGCTTTGTACTTCTCAATACCTCCATTTGAACTAGTCTTTTTCTTGAACATCCATTTGCAACCAATAGGTTTCGATCCTTCACAAAATGGTACAAGATCCCATGTATCATTATTTTGCAAAGATGCCATTTTTTCATCCACTTCAATCTTCTAGGGTTTTACATCATTCATACCTAATGCCTCTTCTACAAATCTGGTTTCATCCATGTTAGTATTCAAAGCAAAAATATATCTCCAATCATCAGGTGAATACCTTTGAGGTGGTTGTCTATTCCATGTAGACCTACAAACAAGTTGAGTTGGAGGTTCTTCCTCCTCTTCTGAAGATTTAGAGCTAGATGAGCTCTCCTTAACTTCTTGTCTATCTATGGGCCTCAATTCAACTTTCTCAGGTGTAGAAGGAAATTGAATCACAGATTCCTATTTACTTTGTTCTGGCACAATATAATAGAAGAAGGCTTAGTTTCTCTAAAAATAACACTTCTACTATATATTACCTTTTGTACAATAGGATCCAAAAGCTTGTGTCCTTTCACACCATAACTATATCTGATGAAGATACATTTCGCAACCTTGTTCTCCAACTTTGTTTGTTTCTCCTTTGGCACATGTGCATATTCCTTGCAACCAAAAACTCTAAGATGTATTAATGAAGACTTGCGACTTGACCATGCCTCTATAGGCATCTTATCAACAAGAGTTGATGTAGGAGACTTGTTAATTAGGTAACAGGAAGTGGCAACAAATTCAACATAAAACCTTTATTCTAGACCAACACCACTCAACATACTGCTAGCCTTATCCATTAGTGTCCTATTCATTATTTTTGTAACTCCATTTTGTTGTGGAGAATATAGAGTTGTCTTTTGTCTATGAATACCACAATATTTACAAAATCTATCAAAATCGTTAGAGAAAAATTCACCACAATTATTAGTCCTCAAACATTTTATTTTCTTTCCAATCTACAACTCAACCATTCCTTTAAATTCTTTAAATTGACAAAAACTTCAGATTTGCTCTTTAGAAAGTATACCCATGTCCTTCTACTATAACCATCAATAAATGAAAGACAATATGTGGATTTACCAATTGAAGGAACATCTATAGGACCAAACACATCAAAATGAATAAGATCTAATACACCACAAGATTTATGAGAGCTCAAGTAAAACTACACATGGTTTTGTTTTCCATAAATTTAATGCTCAAAGAAATTGAAGTCAAGATTACAATCAGACAAACCTTCAACAAGGTTTTTATTTTTCAAGGTCCTTAGACCATTTTCCCCAATGTGGTCAAGTCTCTCGTTCCATAACATACCTTTCTTTGTAGGTAACTTTGATTCAGAAGAAAGAGCACCCCTGGGTACCCAGAAGCTTTTACCATCTGTTAAAGGTGAAACCCTCACCTCTTCCACATACTTGGTTTTCATAGAAGTATTATTGTACTCAATAGTGCATGCATCAAGATTATACAATGTGCCATATCTAACACCTCTAGCAATCACCATATCAACTCTAACCATATTACATCCTGCATCAAAAAATACTACTTACACACCTGCATCTATTAATTTGCTCACATATAGTAGATTTCATGCTAATCCAAGGATATGCAACACACCATTAATATTTTTTATTCTACCATCAAGAAATCTGATTTTAACTTTACCATGACCAACAATATTTAAATAAGAATCATCACCCAAGTACACCTTACCTCCATCAAATTCTTCGTATTCAGAAAACTAATCTCTATTAAAGGTCATATGGAAAGATGCACCTGATTCAATTAACCATGCATCATTACCTGCACGAGTTGCAAAGCTGCAATAAATGCGTCACCATCTTCCTTCTCGAACTTAGAATCAAAATCAAATCTCTTCTTTTTCTTCTTCTTTTCTTCTTTGCATTCCTTATGAACATGTCTAGGCTTATTGAAGTTCCAACAAATAACTTTGGACTTTCTAAGAGATTTAGATCTCCCCTTGGACTTGGATTTGTTACGCTTCTCATTTTTCTTGCATTTTTACTTAGGTCTTCCATGAACACTTAGGGCCTCCTTGGAAGTGATGGATACCTTCCTCCTCATCTCTTCAAAAAGAAAAGAACCCACCACATCTTTAGCCTTCAAAATAACATAATTACTCCCAATAACCATAACAAGAGAAACCCATGGATCAAGCAAAGAACAAAGAAAGATCTGAAATTTCTCCTTCTCATCCATTTTGACACCAATTGATTCCGATTGAGCCACCAACATATTGAATGCTTCTAGGTGGTGTGTGATTCGTCCACCCTCTTCCATTCTCAAGGAATACAACTTCTTTCTCAAGAAAATATTATTCACTAAAGATCTAGATTGATACTTCTCACTAAGTTTCTTCCATAGTTTCTGCACAAAAGTCTCTTCATGGAAATTAATTAAAATATAGTCTTCCAAACACAATGTGATTAGACCCTTGGATTTATGGTCCATAGCATCATACTGAGCTGCCTGAGTAGGATCTGGAGGCATTGAAATAATCTCATCAACAACATCCCATAGATCTCGATCTATCAACAGATCTTCCATCTTCAACTTCCACATCTCAAAATTATTTCCAAAAATTTTATCCACCTCTATTATCTCTAATGAACTTTCCATCTAAAAATTCTTACAAGATCACAAAGTATCTTCTACACAAGCTCCCTCTCAAAACTAGATTAGTTAAAAGAACCCAAAACCCACAATTGAAACCAAATGTGATCAGGCTCTGATACCACTTGTAAGGAAGCTAAAGTAGCAAAATAACTTCCTACACTAATCTTGAGAGGATAATAATGAAAAAAATTACAAACATTTCAACAGTTACATAAAATTAAACAAAAATAAACATAAATATCATGCATACCACAACACAATGATTTACGTGGGGAAAACCTTTTTGAGAGAAAAACCCCACACTCCAAAAGCCACCCAATATATTATTCAAAAATCACAAAGATTACAATATACTTCTAGAGAAAGCTTCTCATTAGAGTACCATCCTTGCAGGAGTATCACCACCAAAGATCTAGAGATAACATGACCATTGTCAGACTCTCAAAATACATCACCATCTACAAATGTAGTACAACCCCCTCATAAAACAGGGTTACCTTCTATGGAGAGACATGCCAACAAAATATCCACCATCAGATCTAAAACCTAATAATGAACAATCTATATTTACAATATATCATTTATTTAATGTATGTTAGCCATTTAAGAGTTTTTTGTGAAAAAGTTAACAAAAAATTGTTTACACGCATCCCACTCCGCCCCTCCACCTTGTACCCCCATTGCATATTACACTTATCAGTGTAACTAGGATATATATATATATATATAAAATTGCAAGGTTGAGACACATTTTCCCAACATGTTTCACACTTGCATTTGGCATTACCTTGTCCTAAAATGAGAAAAAACTAGAAAAATAGTCACTGATTAACTTGTTTGCAACTGGAGAAAGAAACATTAAACAACATAAAACTTCAAATTTTCAATTTTTAGAACCGTGTATAAAGACCCATTCTCCCTTGGGTGACCCTGTCCTTGTACAAGTGTCTCAGAAAACTTCCGCACAAATTTCTAGCTCTATAATTTCACTATAAAAAAATGTTATTGCATGTCCAAGAAAAGTGCCATTTTGCTTTATTTGTTGCAAATTCATGAAAAATTGTTGCATTTCAATATTGAAAATCATCAGATTTGTAGAAAAATTATTTTTCATTTTCTAAAGTATTGCATATTTTGGATAGATTAGTTCTCATTCTTGCACAAATAGAGGAATGTTTCCTTTTCAAACATATGGTCTTCATAGAGTATCACATGGCTTGTATGACTTTAATTTCCCTACTTATGATTATAATCTAAGGAAATGAAATAAAACCTTTGACAAGAATGTTAGTTACCCACCTAATATATCTTCCATTTGTGAGAATGTTATAATGCAAGAGAATGCAATCATGGATAATCATGACAATTATAATTTTTCTTCTCCAAATGCTTCTCGTCCTTGCAAAGAAGGTACCTTGGTGTTAGAAAACCCAATCATTGAGTGTCATGAGAATCTTGTTTGTACCTCTTCTAATACTTCTACCATTTGGGAAGATATTATGGAACAAGAAGATGAAATCATTGACACATTCCTTGATATCACTTTTCCTAGTCTTCATTCATCTCCCAATATCTCTCCTATTTGTGAGGATGTTTTGATACAAGAGGATACAATCATTGAAAATCATGGAAATCATAGTTCTTCTCTCGATACCTCTCTTAGTTGTGACAAAGGTATCTTGGTGTTAGAAGACACAATCCGTGAGTGTCATTAGAATCTTTTTTTTTTCTCTCCTCTACCTCTCCTACATGGAAAGATATTGTTGGGCATAAAGATGACAAGATGGATTTCTTATATGAACATGCTAATGTTACCCCCTTGATAGAAGATCATCAATAAGAAGTCAAACCCACTAACGTTATGAATGCATAATTGACCATTAGATCTCCCTTGATTATTGGATCTCCTTGTTGCAAGAATGATGGTGTTGTCATTGATGTCAACTAGAAGTCTACTGATTGGTTTTTTCGTTGATGTCAACTATGGGATGAAGATATTGAGGATATTAAGAAACTTGTGAAAAAGAGGCAAATAGGTTGTGCATGTGTAGTTGAGACCTTGAGGAAGTGTTGTGAGTACATGGAGCTATTCTTTTGTTGTAGATTCTGAAGGTGAGTTGGAATGAACTAATGAGCTGAGATGATGTCTCTGACACTTGGTTTCCAAGTGCTTTTGAGAAAATTTAATAAATAGAATAAACTGTGTTGTGCAAGTGTTCATAGTGTGCTCTGACATTGTGCTTAAACGCGTTCTTTCAGTGTTGATGCTATGCCTGTGTGGATCTTACATGTTATTCAAAGTTGTCAAATGTTTCTATATTCAAAGTTTGGGTTTCAGGATCATTGTACAATGCAAGATATTTTCACCAGTGTGTGAACCAGTTGTTTGGTGATGTTTTCTATCACCTAGGAGAAATGTATTTACTCTGCATTTCTCTGTTGTTTGGCTTTAGGTTGTGTAGATTTTAGAAGTTGATTATACTACTTTTATCTTTTGTATTCAATTTTTTACATCATTTGATACAATACAGAGTGAGTTTCATTTACCAATATGCAAATAAGGGTTACCAATTGTTCTAAGTTGAAGTATTTTGTTGATGCAAGCTTGGATGAAGTGTTTGATGAATCTTAAGTAGTTTGTGGATTATTCTGGAGGGTAAAAGCACAAAGGTGTGTCACACTTTATAAAGGAAACGACCAATGTTGATCCAACTTTTAAACATGAATCACTAAAAAGTGGCATATATCTTTTGAATTTTGAAATTATGTAAACTAGTAAAATATGTATTTTTTGTATATTTTATGTTTGTATTTTATAAAAAAAAAATTTAAAAATGATTTTAAACTAGTTTTTAATAAATTAACACTATAATTTAGTTCATGAGAAAATGCTGAAAAATGAAGTTGCATGAGACATCAAACTTTTTATGGTAATTTTTTTTTTCTTTCAAAATTTTTATGTGTATTTATAACTTGAAACTTTAGTGCATGGATATATTTTTTATAATTTTAATAAATATATATTTTTAAATAAATATTAAAATGTGTGTGAATCAAAAATAGTTGTTTATTGGACGCAACTTTCATATTAAATATTTATCTAAAATGGAAAAAAATTATACCATCTTGAAATAGATTCTTTTATCTAGTGCATCATATTTTTCAACTTTTTTAATAAGTTTTAATATTTTTTCTTGGCATGGTAATCAACCTAATATTTTGTGTTGATAACCTACTTTTAGTAAAAATAAAAAATAAAATATAAATAATAATTAACTATTAAAATAAATATATTTTTGAAAACTACACTTATGGATCTACAAAAGGGTATTTTTATATTTTTTTAAAAATCTTATTTACATTAGTAGGATTTGTTGAAACTTAAAGTTTTTTAAATAATTTTATTTTTTTAGTTAATTGGACTCAAAGTGGTGCTCCATATATTTTTAACCAACAATTTTAGTTGAAAAAGTTGTGAAAGTATCTAACTTAGCTAGAATGAATCTTACTAGATCATATGTTTGACCAAAATTGATTTTTAGTTATAAATACTTAAATTCAGTTGTGCTTATAAGTTGGATGAAAGTGTGACACAACTTTATGCTTTTACCCTGAATTGAGTTCAAGTGAATTATGTTGTCCAAAACTTTCAGCTTTTCAAATTTGTTTAAGGAAGCGTGTACTTAATGATTATGATGTTTTGCATGGGTGTTGGTTGACCTTGTGTTTAACACTACATGTGAGGGTTATGGAAGCATGTTGAAGTGTGTTAGGATCTATTTGGGTCCTAATTAAGGATTTATATAGGCCACCTTTCTTTCCTTTCCATTGTGGGAATGTTAGGTGCCAACCTATTTTGAATTTGTATGTATAACGACTAGTGGCCAAAATTGGAGAAAGTTTTTGAGGTAGAGCTTGATATAAATATGTATGGTGTTGATGTGAGTTGAAAAAGAAAAGAGTAAGAAGTAAGATAGATGCGAGATTGATGTGAGTGATGTGTGTGATGCAAAATTTAGCAAAGCAGTGCAAACTTCATGTTAGGGCACCTAAAGGAAGTGAGATGAAGGCATCCAAAATATTTCATGTGAGATTGTGAAAGTTTGTGAGAAATTATGGTGGACTCCTTGTTGCATTGAGAAGTGTTTTCTCTATGTAGCATTGTTCTTCTATCTTCTTGTATTCTTTCTATGGCAGTGAGCCCTAGTTGTGAGCCTTTTGGACAGTGTGTCCTATTCTGGCAGTGAGCCCCTTTTGTATCGATTTTTTTATTACTTATATTGTGAGCTAATCCTCACCGTTTTTTTTCCCTCATTGGGTTTTCCACGTAAATATGGTGTTCTCTTGTGCATGGTGTTGTGATTTTAGTTTTTATTATATGTATTTCATGTTTAATCAAAATAATAGAGCAAGATTTTAATGAGTGCTTGTGGATCTGATTATTGGTGAGGGTTTTGAAGGTTTAATTTGCTACAACTGATTCAGCCCCCCTCTCAGTTGTTTTTTTAATTTCAACAATTGGTATCAGAGCAAGGTTCCTTGAAGAAGAGCTTAACCGCTTGAGGTAGATCCACGATGGCGAACAAGATTCCTTTGAATATCCTAGATTTGATGGCTCAAATTATTCATTCTAGAAGAAAAAGATGGAAGGATATTTTTATGCTTAGGTGTATGAGATTGAGAAGGCTTATCAGAATACATATACTCCACCTCTGAATGATCCAAGTACAAGTGTAGAAATCAAGGCGCATGAGATCAATGATAAGGGGAGATTTATTATTGTGAATAGTCTTTCAAATATTGAATTATTAAAGTTATGAGTTTGAAGATTGCTAAAGAAGTTTAGGATAAGTTACAAAAAATTTATGAAGGAGATACAAAGGTCAAACAAGCAAAGTTTTAGAACTTGAAGGCGTAGTTTGAAATGATGCATATGTCTAAAGATGAAACAATTAAAGGTTACATAAAGTTGATGAATTGGTAAGTCATATGAGAGGCCTTGGTGCAACCATTAAAGAATATAAAGTGGTGAAGAAAGTTATCAGGTCTCTTCTAGATTGTTACAGTGAAAGGGTATCTATTATTTTGAAAACTGTTGATTTTAACAATAATTCCATAGATCAGTTGATTGGTACTCTGACTACTTTTGAAATGAGAAAAATGAAGAAAGATACAAGAGTAGAGACTACTTTCAAGGCTGGTAAATTAGAGAAAGTTGAAGATTCAGGTGAAGAATATCTAGATGATTTGGAAGCTAACTTTGTGAAGAAGATGAAAAAGGGCACCAGTAAGTACAAAGGTAAATTACCTTTCAAATGTTTTAGTTGTGGTGAGATAGGTCATTATGCTTCTAGATGTCCAAAAAGAGCTCTAAACAATAAGAATAAGGAAAATAAAGGAAAGATAATTAAGAAAGCTTACTATGTAAAAGAAGATGCTGGTATTTTTGATGACAAATCTAATTATGGAGATTTTGATGATAATCAATGTCTATTTTTGGCTATAAAAGAAGAATCTAGTTCTACTAACCCTAAAATTTGTGTGAAGGAAAGTATTCTGGAGATGAAGGATAAGGTTGAAGGTACTTTGGTATCTACTTTTCATGTCAAAGAGGATAAGAAGTATTGGGTTGTTGATAGTGGTTTCTCTAATCATATGACTGAAGACAAAAATAAGCTTGTAAAACTTGAAAAGTATGATGGAGGATTAGTTAAATTTGGAGATGATTCAAGAGCTAAGATTTGTGGTATAGGTTTAATATGTTAAGGGATTAAGACATAATCTCTTGAGTGTTGGATAAATGTGTATCAAAGGGTATAATCTTGTGTTTAAGGATGAAGCATGTGAGATCTGGAAAGCATCCCGAATTGTGATTGTTGTTATTAAGAGAATAGATAGGAACATCTATCAGCTTAAGGGTATTGATGGTCATTATTTTATGACTCAGATTAATGATAGTTGGCTATGGCATTGGAGGATGTGTCACATGAGTTTTTATAATTTTGCAAGAATTAGTTTAATTCATGAAGAGATTTACCTAGAACCACAAAACCTATCAATGTTATTTGTGAGAGTTGTCAATTTGGAAAAAAAACAAGTAGTGGCTTTAAGGGAAAGTAACAATCTACTACCGGATTGCTAGAATTAGTACATATAGATCTTTGTGGTCCTACAAGGGTGAGAAGTCAAGGCGACATGTACTTTACACTTTTGATTGATGATTTTTCTAGAATGACATGGGTTACCTTTCTTAGAGAGAAATATGATGCATTAAATAAATTCAAGTATTTAAAGCTATGGTTGAGAATGAAATGGATTTGAAAATAAAATTATTGAGATCTGACAGAGGTGGTGAATTCACCTCCAATGAGTTTAACATGTTTTGTGAAGTTCATGGAATAAAGAGGCATTTGTCTGCCCCTAGAACTCCTCAGTAGAATAAAGTTGTTGAAAGGAAAAACATAACTATTCAAGAAGTTGTCAGGACTATGATGAAAGAGGTAAATCTACTACAATTCTACTAGAGAGAAGATATTCATACTACTGTTTACATACTTAATAGAGTTCAAGCTAAAGCTAATAGCACAAAGACTTCTTATGAGCTATGGTATGGAAGGATTCCCACTGTGAAGTACTTTAGAGTGTTTGGAAGAAAGTGTTACATCAAAAAAGAAGAAGAAAACTTAGGAAAGTTTGATACAAGGTCTGATGGAGGTATCTTCCTTAGATATTATATTAGAATCAAGGCTTATAGATGTCACAACAAAAGGTTGAGAAAGATAGTTGAAAGTGCAAATGTTAAAGTTGATGAAATCTTGCAAAATTCTATTGTAGTAGATGGATATGTGTCAAATGAACATGATTACAGAGAAGTAGAAGAAAAAATTGATGAACAAGAAGTACATAATGAAGAGGAAGAAGCTCTAGAGAAGACCCCTAAAACCCCTAAGTATGTGCAAAATAATCATTCTAAAGATCAGATCATTGTAGATAAGAGGAAAGGTGTACTAACAAGAAGAAAAGTTGTTGAAGTTGGGGTAAATTTGTGTTTACTTTCTAATGTTGAACCTAAATTAGTAAGTAAAGAATGTAAGGATGAGCATTGGATGGAGGCAATGGAAGAATAACTTATGCAAATAGAGAAAAATTAGACTTGGGAATTGGTCCCTAGACCGAAAAATAAAAACATAATTGGAACTAAATGGGTATTTAGGAACAAGCTGAATGAGAATGGAGAAGTAATAAGAAATAAGGAAAGACTTGTGTGTAAGGGTTACTCACAAGTAGAAGGTATAGATTTTTAGGAAACTTTTTCTTTTTTAGCTAGAATGGATGCTATCAGAATGTTCTTGGAATTTTCAACACATAAATATTTTAAGGTCTATCAGATGGATGTGAAGTCTGCTTTTCTAAATGGAGAATTGGAAGAAGAGGTTTACATGGAACAACCTACAGGTTTTCAATTGTAAAACCAACCAAATATGGTATGTAAGTTGAAGAAAGCACTATATGGTTTGAAGCAAGCTCCCAGAGCTTGGTATGTTAGATTGGAAAAGTGCTTGATACAAGGTGAAATGTAAGGAAAGGTGATAGGGGAATGCCACTTTTCACCAACAATCATTCAACAATATCCTAGGATTTCTAATTGGATTGACTATCAACCTCGCAAGGTGATTCAATTCTCAACAAGGAGGACCTAGGAGGGGGTTCTTTAAGCTCTTAGGGGTTCACCACCAAGCAAATGCTTGGAAAAGACAAATAAGCATTCAACTCACAAAACCTAATAATGAAAGATACAAATGATGAAATTATGCAATAACAAGTTAGGGTATGTGTACTTGGGAAGTATGGAAATGTTGTGAGGATTTTACAAATGCAAAGAAGTTGCCAAAATATGCTAGGGAGGACTAAAAATCCCTTGATGTTGTCTTAGTCCCACTGCTATTTTTTGAGGCAGATGTAGAATCTTTGGATGTTAGAACTGGATCTAGAAGAATATCTAAAAAATGACCTCAGGAGGACTAAAATACCCTTACTGTTGTCTTAGTCCCATTTGGAATTTTTGAAATCTCTGAATGTGGTCTTGAGGCTTGATGTTTTCACTTTCTTCTTCTCTAATCTCAGGTTCTAAAACTTTTGGATCTAGCTTGTAGGTGAGTTTTTGTGAAGATGACAACTTTGTAATGCAACTTTACAACTTTGCACTTCAAATGATCTTCAAGTCTTCAACCTAAATCTACAATCACAAACATGCAAGAGGGGAAAAACTTGTTGATTGTTAGTGAATGGGGGTTTTCCTTGGGCAAACCCCTTGTTGGTAATTAAACCTTGAAATAAAATAGAATAATGAAGGGAAATGATGAATGAACAATATGCAATGCTACAAGTCACCAAACCCTTGTTGTAAAGTCTGCAAACTTGTGTGAAATGGTTGCAATGGATATGAACTTGAATTGCTTTGCTTGAATCAAAAACCTACATCACAAATGTTAGCACAACAACACACATGATGCAAGAAGATCTTTGATATGATGCTTGAATCTTGGTGATGGCTCCAAATTCTTGATGAATTTCTCTTGAATTCTTGAATGCTTAGATTGAAAGGATTGCTTGATAGCTTGCTTGATTGATATGAAAATGAGAGGAGGAACCTTTTATTTATACTTATCTATGCTTAATATCTTGAAATTACATAACACCAAGCCAACATATGAATTCATTAATTAAAGGAGGCTAAATCTTGCCAAAATTTGAAATTAAATCCCAAAAATAAGCCAAGGAGGACTAAGACGCCCTAGGTGGCGTCTTAGTCCCGAGGCTCAAATCTCAGGGCACATACTTTAAAAAGGGACATATTCAAGTGCTCTCAAAATCAAGGTCCCAATACCTTTGAGGGACAAAGATGCCCTAGGTGGCGTTTTAGTCCCGACACAAAATTCAGGGAAACTTAGACATAATCATTAAATTATCACTTATCCATTGGAGAATGTTGGGATTAGCCAAAAAGAGATATAATTCATAGGGTTTATGGATGCAAAATAGGACCAATTAAGACATGGATAGGAATAATTAGAGCAATGTGGGCCCAAAAAAGTGTGAAAATGCAAGGGTATGCATTTTACTACACTACACAAGGATTCAGTTTGGACTCCGCAAATAGTAATCTTTACTTTAAAATTGAGGAAGATAAAATATTAATAGTAGTTGTATATGTGGATGCTATTATCTTTGGTGGAAATGAGGATATGTGTAAGAAGTTTGCAGAAGAAATGCAAAAAGAGTTTGAGATGTCAATGTTTAGGGAGATGAATTTATTTCTTGGGATACAAATAAATCAAATAGATAAAGGGATTTTCATTTCATAGTCTAAGTATTTCAAGGAGATGTTGATTTTTTTTGGAATGGATGACTCCAAACCAGTATGTACTCCTATGGTGACTAGTTGTAAATTGAGAAAAGATGATGATTCACCTAAGGTTGATTAGAGAAATTATAGATCTATGATTGGTGGACTACTATATTTGACTACTACTAGACTAGATATCATGCATGTAGTTTGTCTTGTGGCTAGATTTCAAGAAGATCCTAAAGAAACACATGTTGCGCTAGTAAAAAGGATATTTAGATACTTAGAGGCACACTAGATTATGGCTTGTGGTAGCCTAAGGATACTGATTTCACATTAAATGCTTATATAGATGTAGATTGGGTTGATTGTGTTGATGAAAAGAAAAATACAAGTGGTGGTGCATTCTTTCGTGGATGTAGATTGGTGTCATAGATAAGTAAGAAACAAGATTCATTTTCTTTATCCACTACATAGGCTGAGTATATTGCAACAACATCATGTTGTACATAGGTATTATGGATGAAACAAACATTAAAGGATATCAGAGTTGTCTATGATGAACCTATATATATCTTATGTGATAATATAAGTGCAATTAACATTTCAAAGAATCTAGTGATGCATTCAAGGAAAAATCATATATCTATTAGGTATCACTTTTTGAGAGAGAAGGTTATGCAGAATGAAGTGAAGCTTGACTATCTTCCTACAAAGGATCAAATTGTCGATATATTTACTAAGGCTCTTCCTAAGGATAAATTTGAGTATCATCAAGAGAAGTTGGGGGTTATTGCCCCTCCTTTCTTGACCTACATGCATATGGAGATGCACCAGTACAATGGATCTATGGATCTATCTCTTTTTTGGACTAATGTCAGTTGCTACCTCTCAGGGGTAGTAGGTAGTGTCATGTGCTTTTATTATGTTGCTGATTTAGTTGGGTGTACTCCTAAGGGGGGGTATTCATAGCAAGAATTTTTGGTTTAGTATAATGCAAAACATTTTATGCTTTCCACTGATGTCAAAGGGGGAAAGAGAATCATGTGAAAAAATAGAGAACTTGTTGTTGTTAGAGAGAAAGAGACTCCTGTAAGGGGGAGAAGTTTCAAGAATATTGTGTAGGCTATCTAATCTAAAAAAAGGAGAGAGTGTTTAGAACTGTTGTGTGGGCTTTGGTGGCATTTCAGATCTTGTGTTTCCATCAATCACAAAGGGGGAGATTGTTTCAAGAATGATGGTGTTGTCATTGATGTCTGTAGACATGCAAAATTAACATCATATATTCAATCAAGTTCATTAAATCCATTCATCAAATAAATCAAGTCTATTTGATTTATCTCTAAGGTCATCTATTTAAATTGAATAAATCAACTTTATTTAATTTAAGCCTATCATTATCCCTCTTTGATTAAATAAATCAAATCTTTATTTAATTAAATCTAAAAACATCATTTATCTCCTTTTGATTTAGTTTAATCTTCAAATCTAAAACAAAAAGGTCAAATCACCTAAACATCATCTTAATTAATCAAACCATGATTAATCTAATCCTAATCACCCACCACATCCTCTAGCTTTTCCCACTTGCACAAATAAATCAATTTATTGATTTATTAAATTCTCCATTTTCTCTCAACATGGCATCTTTGAGGAATATTCTCCAAGTTTGAAATCTCCCCCCAAATTGGCATGTACATCCAACAAGGAATTTATGAGCTCTTACATGTCTCTTGCAACAAGTCAAAGTCAGCATTTAATTCATCTTCTCATCAAATTCAAATTTCAAATCTCCCCCTCTTTGGCACATTGACCAAAATGTGCTCATTCCTCAACCTCTCACATGATGACAAGTGGCATATTGTCATTGGTGGATCTTTAGTCCCACATCCTCTATGTTTGGCATTATTTTATCCTTCTTAGCTAGAAATAGAGAGTTCCTCTATTGTTTTAATCCTCCACAATCTTAGTATCTCTCTCCACAACTCATCAAAGTTAGCGTTTCATCTTATCCACCATCTCAAGCATTTGAATCTTGTCATCTAGGAGCTTATCAAAAAGGGATTGGGAAAGGGATTGTTTCCATAGAAGCAAAAATCCACTATGAGATATGATTTACTTCATGTTTTATTGTATGCTTTCAATTAGTTTATCTAATCCTTTGTTGTTTTGATTGCATTATGAGGCATGCTGAGTTATTTCATAGGGGTGTTGACTGTTTGCTTTGTTTTAAAATACTAATCATGCTTTTTGTGTTAGGATTTTAATATTTTTCAGATTTAGCATTCACAATGTCAACTGGAAGTCTACTGACTAGGCTTGTCATTGATGTCAACTATGGGATGAAGATATTGAGGATATTGAGAAAATTGTGAAAAAGAGGAAAACAAGTTGTGCATGTGTAGTTGAGACCTTGAATAAGTGTTGTGAGTATATGGAGCTATTATTTTTTTGTAGAGTTTGAAGGTGAGTTGGAATGAAGTAATGATTTGAGATGATGTCTCTGGTACTTGGTTTCCAAGTGCTTTTGAGAAAATTTAATAAATAGAGTAAATAGTGTTGTGCAAGTGTTCATAGTGTGCTCCAACATTGTTCTCCGCATTCTTTCAATGTTGATGCTATGTCTGTGTGGATCTTATAGGTTATTCAAAGTTGTTAGAGGTTGATATATTCAGAAGTTGAGTTTTTGGATCATTGTACAATACGAGATATCTTCACTAGTGTGTGATTCAGTTGTTTAGTGATGTTTTTTATGGCCTAGGAGAAATGTATTTGCTCCGTGTTTCTCCATTTTTTGGCTTCAACTTGTGCAGATTTGGAAAGTTGATTATAATTCTTTTATCTTTTTGTATTCAAGTTTTTACTTGATTTGGTATAGTATAGAATGAGTTCCATTTATCAATATGCAAATAAGGGTTACCAATTGTTCTGAGTTGAAGTATTCTATTGGTGTGAGCTTGGATGAAGTGTTTGATGAATCTTAAGTAGTTCATGGATTATTCTAGATTGAGTTCAAGTGAATTATGTTTTAAAAAACTTTCAGTTTTTCAGATTGGTTTAAGGAATCATGTACTTAATGATTATGGTGTTTTTCACAGGTGTTGGTTCAACTTGTGTTTAACACTACATGTGATGGTTATGGAAGTGTGTTTAAGTGTGTTGGGATTTATTTTGGTCTTACTTAAGGATTTATGTAGGTTGCCTTTCTTTCCTTTCCACCATAGGAATGTTTAGGTGTTGACCTATTTTGAATTTGTATGTATAACGGCTAGTGGCTGAAATTGGAGATTTTTTTTGAGGTAGAGCTTGATATAAATATGTATGGTGTTGATGTGAGTTGAAAGAGAAAAGAGTAAGAAGTAATATAGATGCGAGATTTATGTGAGTGATGTGTGTGATGTGAAATTGAGTAGACTAGTGTGAACTTCATGTTAGGGTTCCTGAAGGCAGTGAGCTGAAGGCATCTGAAACCTTTCATGTGATATTGTGAAAATGTGTGATCACTTGTGGTGGACTCCTTGTTGCATTGAGAAGTGTTTTCTATATGTAACATTCTTCTTCTATCTTCTTGTATTCTTTCTATGGAAGTGAGCCCTGACTGTGAGCCTTTTGGACAATGTGTCCTATTTTGGTAGTGAGCCCATTTTGTTTTGGTTTTGCTATTGCTTATATTATGAGCTAATCCTCACTGTGGTTTTTCCCTCATTGGGTTTTCCACATAAATTTTGTTTTCTCTTGTGCATGGTGTTGTGATTTCATTTTCTGTTATTTGTATTTCATGTTTAATCAAACTAACAAAATAAGGGTTTAATGAATGCTTATAGATCTTATTACTGGTGAGGGTTTTGAAGGTTTAATTTGCTAAAACTGATTCACCCCCCCTCTCAATTGTCTTATTCATTTCAACACTCCTAAAAATCCTTTTGGACCTCCTAAAAGTCCTCTAATTATTGGACCTCCTAAGTCACATCTTAAACCAATTCTTATTATAAGACCTCCTAAACCTCATGGCCATATCCTAAGTTTTGAAAAACAACTTACTAATAATCATGTGTCACAAAAACCAAGTTATCATACTATAGCTCACACATATAATAATAGAGAAATAAGAAACCATCCCATTTCCTCAACCATATATCCCACTTACACCTAACATTTTGTAGCATAGTGGTAAAGAATTTGATCTTGTTGAACAACTTCACAACACTCTTGCTAAGATTTCCTTGTGGGATCTCATTCAATCATCACCAACTTACCATAGTATGCTTCAAAATGCTTTGCAAAACATTGTTATACCTCTTAGTGTGCAACCAATTGACGTGGCATCTTTGATTGAGAACATGAATGAACCTAATTTGGCTATTGTCTTTCATCAAATTGAATTACCTCCTTTGGAAATGCAGAAACAAAATGATCCTTTGATGATATTGGTTGTTATTAACAAGTGTGGGATTAGGCGTACTTCCATTGATAATGGTTTGGCACTCAATGTTTGTAGTGTGAATATTTTGGATAAAATTGGAGTGAACAAGACTAAGATTTAGTTAGATTATTTTTCTATCTATGGTTTTAATAATGTGGGGAAGAAATCATTTGGTGTGATAACATTTCCCGTAAAGGTTGGTAAGGTTATGTTACAAACTCCTATGCATGCCACGTCTCATGATCTTTTATATAATCTCCTCTTGGGTAGACCATAGATTCATGAAATGAATGCAATGCCTTCAACATTACATTGCCTATTGAAGTACACTTACAAAAGCAAGTTTTACATGATAAAAGTTGATCCTAAATCTAAGAATTGTTTACAAACTGAAACAAGAATGATGAATCCTCTTAGAACATTGACACCAACTATAAAAGTGGAATATTTACAATTTGAGGATAAGGATAAGTGACCTTCACCCATGAAATTTTTTTCATAAGATGATTGGGGATCATTAGATTTCACACCTAAATTTGATGGAGAATACAATATTATACAATTGAAGTCAAGAAAAGAGAAAGAAGAAAATTATATCAACTGAATTATCAAAAGCATCTGAATCCACAACTTTTAGCAAAGAAGAAAACACAAACTACACACCTACATATGACAAAAGTAATCATGACAAACCACCTTCTTTAAAATAAATGATTTAGCACTTTATGGAAGAGGTTATGAGATTTTGAAAAAAAATTGGTTATAATGGAAAAGGATGTGGAGTGAAAGAACATGGTATTTGAGTCCCTATAGAGCCTAACATGCAAGAAACAACAAGAGGTCTTGGTTATTTTATTTCAGTTAATAAATAGTATTAGTTGTTGCTCCTTGCCATGTGGTAGTGGTAGTATCATAACATATTCACTACCATGCATGGGGGTATAAAATTTCTTTTATGTAATCATACTTTATTTCACAAGGAGCAACATATCATCATCCATTTGGCTCACCTTTTGTCCCTACACTTGGGGGGAAATGGTTAGGTAGCCTTGTATTAGGTGTATTTTTTATTGGGATCCCTTTCTATCTCTTTAAAACATTATTGTAGCAAGTACAATAACATTTTAAGGGGGGCATATAGTACCCTATTTATTGTTTGCACAGTACCTTCTTAGTGATGATGGCATACATATCCTAGGAAGTGTGACCTAATTAATCAAAGTATGGCTTTCTCAATCTATGTGAAGTATCACTTTTGTGGTAATTTAGGCTTAATTTCTCATAAGAGTGTGACCTTTCTTAGCATATGGCATTCCCCTTGGTGGTAATGTTATGGTTTGCATTCCCTAAGATCTGCATCTTTTATTCCTTGACTAGTCCTCTCTTAGTGGTGATCTCAAGTGTGATGTTCCCTAAGGTGTAACCTTCCATGCATTAAGCAAAACCCCTTTTATTATTTTTGTTTACCTTGTCATTTTATTCCATAAGTGACTAGAATAATACAACTTGCTAGCCTTGTGAAACAATTTCATTCCATAATTGTCTAGCATAATACAACTTGTTGGCCTTGTGAAGCAATTTTATTCCATAAGAGTCTAGCAAAATACAACTTGCTAGCCTTGTGAAGAAATTTTATTCCATGAGTTTCTAGCATATTGCAACTTGCTAGCCTTGTGAAGCAATTATCATTTTTATGAGTGCACACCTAGTGAATATCAGACTTCACTAGCCCTTGTGTGTTTCTCATTCTTGCCTTGGGGGCTCACCTAGTGAATATCGGACTTCACTAGCTCATGTGAGTAATGTATTTAATTGCCACCTAGCATAATACAACTCTTGCTTTCCAGTGGAGCCATGTGGCCCATGAGTGATGTGTATGACTTTAGTCCTCATGGGAGCATTAATTTATTCGATGGATGACTTTTGGTATTTGAGAAAATTTAAGATTGAGGTATCTTTACCTTACCGACTTGAATCCATTTAAATACTAACCTTATATTTTGTTGAGTATTTTTAATGTGTATTCTTCATGTTTATATTGTGTTTACAACATGTTTGTTTTCATTTCATCATCATCATGTTATGTTATTTTCATGTGTTCTCATCATGTATGCTTCACATTTTCTGACATGTATGTTCGTGTATCTCATCTTGCTGCATATCATACATGTATATGTGTTCTTTTATGCCTATATTGGTTTTCCATTGGATCTTAGATCTTGGGGGATTGGCCATCTCCCTTGACCATTTTAATCCTATCTCATCAACATTTTTGCACTTGGACCCCTCTTGACATATATTTCTCTACTTTAGTGTGAGTCTGAGCGTAAGTTCATACTCTCACTAAAGTGGGGGCTAAATGTAGTGTACAAAATTATATATCTTACAATTTCACTTTATGTCCCCCCCCCTAAATTATTGAACTTAATTGACCCCATAAGTATCTAAAATTATGTATTCTATAGCCTATTTGTCCCATTTTCAATAAATACCAAGCATTGAATAAAAACATACAACTCATTTTTTTGCCCCTAAAATTGTGTCTTAGAAATATGGGTCCCCTTTATGATCTAGGACCCATTTTAAAATATATTTTTGGAGGAAATTTAATATTCAAAATTCAACTTACAGATATCGGCTATTAGGATCTATTTTTTGGGAAATTAAATAAATGTCTATAAATGCCTAGTCATAAGTGAAAGAATATAGAAAGAGGTAAACATTAAGAGCATTCAAGATAAAGTCAAGAGTAGCATTATCGGAGTTTCATAGCAGCAATTCAAGATCCTAACATCATGCCAAAGTTTAGGTGTGTTCATGTTGTCTTGTGAAGGCTAACAAGTGTTGTAGGTCTTCATATCTTCAAGAATTCAAACATTCAAGAAAATCAATCAAGATCCAATTTCCTTGAAGTGGTGTGTATGTCTTTAGTCCTTAAAGGAAGCAATTGAAGGGTGGTGAGTTGTAGAAATTATTCATTCATCATTTCCTTCCCTCTCCATTCTAGCTTTTTATCATTAGCATTGCTATTGTGGAAGTGAAAACACTTACATGGGGTTTGCTTGAGGCAAGCCCCTAAATGGTCCAATATTTTCTCTCTTTGTGAATGTGTAGATATCGGGTTGAAAAGGATTGAAGAAGATCTTGAAGAGCAATTTTCCATTGTTACATTTGTTGTCATCAAAGTTGTCAAGCCACAAAAACTTAGTTATAGAAATATCCAACAATGTTCCGATGGATTTACAGGAAAGAATTTGAAGCTCAAATCTAACATAAGAGGACCCTGAAAAGTTGATCAAGATACCCCTACAAGGACCCATTCACCCAAGGGCGACCTAGTGTTCCTACTATGCTTGAAACCAATTTTTCTGAGTAGGTTTGTTGTCCTTTGCACTTCCCGGATCCACTTGCAAACTACTATTTTTGTCTGCTAGTTGTCGAGATCTTACATTTTTAGTATTAGGTCATTTAGTCTAATTAGGTAAATCATTATAAATTATTTCCAATTCATTCCTAAGACTCAAAAAGATGTAGATCTAGGTCTGATTGACTCACCTTGGAGGTTGAAAGTCAATCTATGTACCTTGTTGATTTGCATCCTAATGAAATCTTAGAAATATTGGAATTAACCTTAGGTTTTGGAAACTAAACTTAAATCCTCCATATTTTCATGTTTCGCTACCATGCTAAGGAAAAATACTAAAAATTATTAAAAAAATGAAAAAAATATGATGCACTAGATAAAAGAATCTATATTAAGATGGTATTTTTTTCTATTTTAGATAAATATTTAATATGAAAGTTGACGTCAAATGCAAACAATTGTGTTTTAATACACACATTTTAATATTTATTTTAAAATATGTATTTATCAAAATTGGAAAAAATATCCATGCACTAAAATTTCACATTATAATTACACAAAAAAATTGAATGAAAAAAAAAAAAATTATTCTAAAAAGATTGACATCTCATGTAACTTCATTTTTCAGCATTTTATCAACAACTAAATTATAGTGTCAAATTATTAAAAACTATTTTAAAATATTTTTTAAATTTTTTCAAAAAATATAAACATAAAATATACTAAAAAATACACATTTTACTAGTTTAAAAATTCAAAAAATATGCCACTTTTTAGCGATTCAAGTTTAAAAGTTGGATTAGTGGTAGTTGTTTCCTTTATAAAAGTGTGACACAACTTTGTACTTTTACCCTTAAAGTTTAAAATTTTAAAAAAAAGTCAAACTTTTTCAAATAATATTGCATACATGATATCTCCCAAAATACCCTATTTGGACATGGGTTCCTCTGTAAAGATGTTTCGACCTCACATGCAAATTTTTTCTTACATTATTCAACAACATCATGTGTATCATTTATTTATATGATATCCCTCATAATTCATTTGATATTTTTTTATAGTGTGTTTGATGCAAGCTCATGTGCCATCATGTTCACCCTTTCTATGCCCACTCTTATAGAAACTCCAAACATGTGGTATATTGTCATGCCGATGATATCTACATAGTGCATAAAATAGTCTTGATGATTTGAATTATGATGCACACCCATTAGACCATACCAAATTCTTTTCAATTTTCACACCCCTTGCCAAATTTTCAAAAAATGTCTTAAATAAATATTTTACAAAATATATGTCATGGTCTTTATCATCACTAATATAAAAGTGGTATTGTTTCTTAATGGCTCATTATTCATATGTATTGTCAACACCATCCAAATCTAATTGTGCATGTCAATAACATACATACGCCATAATAGTGGCATGCTCTGAATAGTAATATTGTGTTTGAATATCCTTTTGATGGGTAAAAGAGTTATTTTCCGCAAAGTCGACTACTAATAAAATTGTTCCAAGTAAGAAAGTATCTCTTAAAATTAAAATTTTTTTACTTGCCACTTAGTAAAAAATGCATGATGTATGTATAGTTGTATCAATTTATGAAAAAAAATCATAAATGTTCTAATAGGCACCTCCTCTTCTACATAATCTAACCTTGTGGATTTTTTCCCAAATTTTATTTCAAACTTTATGTACCTGCAAATATTGCAATTTACCATCTTTACCATGTTAGAATCTTCATTTTTCAAAGGAATTTTAGCCAAATTTACACATGTTCACAAAGTCCTTTTATCCATCTCATTGGACCATCTGCATTATCATCAAATTTATCACATAAGATGGATGTTATGAATTGACTTACCCATTTAGGAGGTGCATTTTGAAAACCATCACTTTCTTCTCTTATCTTTTGAAACACTTGATAGTAAAATATAAAATTCAATATATGATAATGACAAGAAATTTCAAAAACCTTGTTTGCCTTCACATAATGTGGCCTTAATATTTTAAATATTATTTTCCCAATCTTTATATAGGGATTTTCATCACAAAACATCACATACATCTCATGCTATGTTATTTCTAACCAATGTTTTGTATGCAGTTCATAACTTTTTGGCTTGATCCTATGTTTGAGAACATCTCTTTTATTTGATGAAGAATAAGTGTGAACATGCCAAAAAGTTGACATCAACTTCCTGAAACCATCTTCAATATTGTTAGAATGAGGAACCATATACATCATTTCCAAATTTTCTTCAACAGTACTATCATCCAAAACCTTTCTCCTTTTCACATATCTTGTTAGTGTCTTTCTACTTAAGATAATTTTAGTTGAAAGTGAAGAGATCTGACACATTATTGACATTTTTGGACTTACAATAGATGTCAACATCACTCTTCTTGAAATTATCTTATCCACTATTCAATATTTTTTCCTAGTGGAACCTAAACCTTTTCAAACATTTTCAACAATATTTTTTTCTAAGCGTGTTTTCCTCTTTTTTGTGAAATCTACACCCAACAATTGTAATGGCTCTTTTAGCTCACTAGGAAGAAGTATATTTGATAATAGTTGTACTTGACCAAGTGAATCATGATTTTTGAAATAAGCCTCAAGTATTTCCTTTGTAGTTCTATTCAATGACCTCTTAGTAGTTTGACTAGGTTGTTCAATATAAAATTTGAATCTCTATATCCATTTCAAGTAAATGATCTATATTTCTATAAGAAATTTTTCTCTTCACCTCTTTAATTATATTCATATAAATATTCATAGAAGGAAGAGATCTTGACCCCTCTCCAACATCAAAGATTGAATGGGCCTCCTCTCTAACATCAATTGTTTGTGTTTGGGTCTCCTCCCCAAGATAAAATATGTGTTCTTTGGCCCCCTCTAATCAAGTAACCAAATTAGGCTTGACTTCTAATCTAGTTTTTATATGTTGAGCCCCTACATGTATCATATAAAAGAATATTTTAGAATATATTTAAGAGATGTATCAATATTATTCTACATATAAATGAATAATTGATTGATTGTGATATATTAAAATTTTACCTCTAACACATATGGGACCATAAAACATGTTGTTGGAATGGTAGATACCATACCACCTTATGAGTCTAGACCTTGAAAAAAGAGGGAATTTTTTTATTAAATCAATAATACATCATACAAAGCAGCAAAAGCTAGCCCAAGGCAAGAAAAAAATCAACTACCCACCAAAAGCACCATGACAAAAAGAAACAAAACACTACAAGCCCCAGGTCTACAGACAATTAGTTACCTCTATCCTCCACAACCAGGCTATTAAGATATTGTGACAGATCTCAGGATAACTATTCCCACTCTTCCACTCTCCAATTCCCCCTGTACTTAGAATCCCATTTAGCCAAATAGTTTGCCACCTTGTTCCACTCTCGCGGGATGTGAATAAAGGAGACTGAATCCAAAGAAAAACTCAAACAAAGAATCTGTTGCAGCACCACAGCCAATTTCCAATTAACCCCTACTAAAATTTTCTCATTCAACATATTAATTAGAATTTAGGAGTCAAATTCACAAATAACCCTATGCCATCCAAGAGCACATTCTTTCTCCATAGCTATAAGAATAGCAAGTTCATCCATAAGGTTGTTAAAGTGTTGTCCCTTATATATAGAGAAGAAGAAGAGGACATCCCCAAAGTTATCCCTCTCAACTCCTCCAATACTAGGATGACTTGGATTACCCCTCAAAGAACCATCTATATTGATATTTACAACACCTACAAGGGGCAAAGCCCAACTTCCCTCATGATGGGTCTTCTTCTTGGAGAAACAACCTAGTCTCCTTGAAGAGGGACTCACACCCCTATTAGCTAACCTCAATATTTTCATCAATTTTTCCTCCTCATTTTCCAAAGGTCCAAATATCTCACATTTAGCAGTCACTGTATCTTGAATCATGCCTATAATTCACTACCATAACTATTGGGCAGACTACTTTTTCCCTTGAAAAATTATTTGATTCCTTTCCAACCAAATCTGCTAGAGGATGTATGGAGGCCTAATGTTCCATGCCACTTGTAGAAAGAATTCCTTAGTTGGGGGCCACCCTAAACTTTCCCAGAACTCAATAAGAGAGGAAGTGTGAACACAAGCATGTTTCTAGATTCCCTGCCATAAGTGCTTGATATCCCTAGAAAGGGCACACTAAAAAAATAGATGAGGAGAAGATTCTTTGCTATTACCACATAGGACAAACATAGATGGGCCTTGAAATACCCTCTTATAGAGCTTATCCTAAGCAATATGTCCACCTATTCCAAGCCACCAACCATAAAAAGAAATTGCACTTTGGCCAAGTGAACTTATTCCACACACTTTTCCACCAAGATACTTCAACTTTGCCATATTTTTGATGATTCAAATCTTGATACCTTGGAGCCATAGAATAAAATCCATTGGATCAAGACCCCAAGTCAAAATATCTCTCCCTCTCAAGGATCTACAAAATTAATTAGATAGAATCCTTTGTAATTCTTATTGATCCTCAACTGAACCCTCAAGAGGCCAATCCTCCAGGTCCTTTCGTTTAAACTTCCCCACCTGCCCCAAACTTTGATCACACTTGAAGTCCTCAACCCGAGACCAACCAGCCTCCAAGAAACACTAAAAAATGTCTTGAAGGTGAGGGTACATGGACATGATAAGAGGAAACCCATCCCAAGAGTCAGACTAGAATAGGTCTTCCAAACCCCTATTAGAAATCCAAAACAAACCCTATTTGATTAAATCAACACACCTTTTAATAGTGTCCCAGATCATTGAACCCTACAACCAATGCAATCCTAGGAACATCATCACTCTCTGCCCCCCTTAGATATGTGAAGGTGAGAATCCTGACCCAAGTTTGATTTTGGTTGGTGCACCATCTCCAATAAAGTTATCTGCCAGAGCCTGCCCAATAAGGTTAGCTTGACGCAACCTAAGACCAACTTCCTATTTTGGCTTACAAATTGTCTCCCACTTTACTAAACTCCACTTTGATGAGGCTAAATTACAGGCCAGAAGAATTTCCTTAAGATAGTATCAAGTTCCTTAATGAATCTAGAAGGAGCCACCTAAAGCATACACCTATAAATGGGAAGGGCTTGGACTATAGATTTTAGGAGCAATACTCTTCCTGCAAAAAAAAGCCACCTATGGGTCCAACATGAAACCTTTTCCTGAAACTTCTCAAGAACCTTTTTCCAAGTCTCCCTTGGTAGAGTAGCATTAGAGAGAGGGACACCCAAATACATCATAGGGAGAACACCAATCTAAAACATGAGGAGTTGAGTAATCTGGCGTTGAATTAAAGGATGTGTGTTAAATAAGAAAATGGAGGATTTATCCTCATTGATTTGTTGACCTAAGGCTGCAAGGTAGACATCCAAATCCCTTCTAATATTAGTTGCCTCAATTTTAGCCACCCCCATTAAAGCAGTGTCATTCGTAAACTGTAGATGAGACCGAGGAGGCATGCCAATGCCCCACCCCCAACCTTGGATAGCTCCTTGAAGAACCTATTGCTTGAAGAATCTAACCAAACCTTCAGCCAAAATATAAAATAAATAGGGTGAAAGAGGATATCCCCGTCTAATACCTTAG
This sequence comes from Sequoia sempervirens, assembly GCA_007258455.2. Classification (NCBI taxonomy): domain Eukaryota; kingdom Viridiplantae; phylum Streptophyta; class Pinopsida; order Cupressales; family Cupressaceae; genus Sequoia; species Sequoia sempervirens. The sequence goes on from VDFB02168118.1 coordinate 172,385,229, forward strand.
GATGCACAAAACAAGGTAGACGAATCATCATTTATATGAAATGATTAGGAAGTAGAGTTCACACAACTCATAACCCAATCCACCTGCTCAACTCCAAACCCAAAGGAGAGAAGAACTTTTTGAAGATAGGACCATTTTACCTGATTATAAGCTTTATCCATATGTGTCAAGTTTGATGAACATAGCTTCACTAACTCATTTGACTGCAAAATCCAACTAAAATTTCTAACGAAATATGTATAATTTGATGTATTGTCGTGTGCTTGTAAAATTTGATGTGTAATTTTAAAATTTTTAAAGGTTTATCCCCGACGTTCGTCAAAATTTTGACGAACAGGTATAGGTTTCATCAAAATTTCAACTAGCAGTTTCGTCGAAATTTTGACAAACATGAAAAATAAGAAAAAAATCAAATTGTGGCCGAGATAAAGAAAAGCGAGTTTGCTGATTTATTGCAATAGTGTTTTTCTATAGTTGTGAATTTTCTCTACTTGAGACAGTTTGTGGAGAACTAAGGATGACTTTCTTGGGAAAAAATAGAAAAAATTCAAGAAGATATTGCCAGGTTGAGGTTAGTCATTGTCTTTTTGCAAAATTCAGTTGTGAAGTCAGACTTGTAGTTCTAGGTTTGAAAATCATATTTTAAAGCAACATCTCATCAGATTTTATTTTTAGAGGTTTAGGGTTTTGAGAATTTCATGTCCACATTTTGTTGTGTGGAATCACCATAAGATCACAACCAATGAATAGATTCTTGTGACTACAATTATGTGATCCATAACTCTATTGGTCACGTGGGACAGTTGTGCTATAACAATACAAGATGCATTCATGTGTGACCCAAGTTTAATGTGGCTATGTTGTGATAGAAATGGAGGCACTCATGTAATGTAGTTAATGTAGGTTGTATAATGTAGGTGTCAATCATCATTAGGTGCATTCAGGTTGTCTCAAGTTTAACAAGTTATGATGTAATTATAGCATGATCCAAGAGTGATTACCTCTTGCTACAATAAAGAGCCTATAACTTTGGTTGATATGCAGAGTGGTTGTGTTATATCAATTATGTATTGCATTCAAGCACAACCCATGTTTAATGGGCTATTCTAGAGAGTGATCAAGATTTTCTAAACCTTATGAATGTTACTTAAAAGTGTATAACTTAAACTACAAACCAAGTTTGTTACATACTTGAATGCAATTTTGGGTTACCACAAACTATAATAATGTGATCTGCTAATAACCATTATGGAAAGTATTAAAGAAAGACCCATGCTATATAGGATACATTTCCCTGATTAGGTTTACATACCTTAATGATCAAACACAAGCTTCCCACACAATCTAGGATACAATCCAAGATCATACTACAACCCTATCAAGACAACTAATTTTATGACCCAAGATTTACGGTTGTCTTTTAATACCAATAGAAGCATTGGTAAGAGCATGATTAGGGTACAAACCCTAGGCCTCTGTAGAAACATAAACAATAACTCTAATAGATTAGTGAGGTTGCAATACCAGAAAGATTGAGACATTGTAGCTAATAACAAAATCTGGCAATCTAAAGATTGTAGCCAATAACAAGCACACTATGTAGGTTAGTGACATTTGTAAATGAAATCTACGGAAAGAAGAATGATAGCCACTTGAGATGTGATAGTCAAAAAGAGGCTAAGCAATGACAAGATAATAAAACTCTAATCTTGCATAGTAAAGTGGAGATTTTAACAGTGAGTTTCCTTACCCCCTTGCTGACCTTAAGGGTTTGTCAAATACTTTTGGTAGTGTTAGACATGGCAAATGCAATCAGGGAATGAATATCCAAATGAAGTAACAGTGGTAATCATAGGTTCAATGTTTCTTCTTAGCCATTGTATAATGGAGGTAGTGGATTGCATGTTTGAGCAGTGTTTTGAGACTCATCAAAGATGGGAGAATAGTGAATAATACCGTGTGGACTATGAAGTAGTGTCAATAAGGTTGAAGGATCTTAAGAACTACAATACCATGAAACAATGAGTCCCTGTAGTGTCCCTCCCATTTCGACATACTGTTTACTTTGATTCTCCTTGATAGATGTTTTAGTTTACTTTGATATTATGTTGTTTTTATACTCTATGGATGATACATTGATGTCCTATTTATCTGGTTGTGTTTCCGTGATGTTATTGAGATAGACATATATATGATATGGTTTATTAGCTTATAATTTTTCATGTGGTTGTTATGTTGAGGTGATTAGTTTGATGATACTGTGATAGATTCATTCATGTTATGGCTTATTAGTTTATGGCTATTGCTTATGTTTATCATGTTGTTATGATTGTTTATGATTGATCTTGTTTGTGTCGGTGAATAAGATAGTGTAGCATTACTCATTCATGAGTACCCTGCTACACTGCAATTCTTATTCACGGTGTATTTTCTAACATGAGTATATATATGTTCTAACGTTGATGTTCCTGCAGACACAGGTACCGGGTAACGGCTCCACCTACTTGTCAGGTCTGAGCGTACCCTACTTCATTATAAATATGTTGTCGGAGGTATTGACAGGTCCTTTTAAACCATCATTCATTTTCGAACGAGTATCTATGTGTTACCCCGTGTAGCCCAGTTTGTCTTGTCGTGTTCAAATATATATTGTTATTGTGGATTCTTAACTCTTGAAGTTTGGTAAATTGTAACTATTTAGTGTGTGTATTTAATGTAATATTAATGATGTTTATTTTTATTTCATCAAAATCTTGAAAAGTGGAATTTGTAAGATTATTACGTTTTTAACATGGTGCTCATATTACAATTATCTTATGTGGGGGTATAGCTTTGTATCATTTTGTGGTCGTTTGAAGTGACATCCTAGAGATTGTGAATTGCCTCTAGTGAAGGACATAAACATTGAGGTTTGAATCTATGTGCTTGATAGCTACCCCTTGATTTTTATGTTGGGTCATGTTATAGAAGAGTGGCTTGCGGTAGGGGCCAAAATCCAGAAGTGATTGTCTGGGTAACCTATCGTAGGTGTGTTAATTCAGTGAAAGCCTAACTAATGAATTATGGGTTGGGAAGTTATAAACACTAATTTAGATAAAAGTGTGCCTCGCCTACTGTCTTAATGCTCGTTCAGGTAGAGAACACCTGGAATGGCAAGTCATCATCTTGTCCTCTTGAAAGATGAAGTGACTCCACATTGGTTTGCATAGGGGCCAGGAATCGGTAGAGGATACCAGGGTAACTCTTGGAGAGGGCCGGTAGTCTAGGAAGATTCACCAGGGTAACCTATCCTGACGATGTGATGACACTCTCAGTCTATATCATGATGGTGTTCCTTGTGTTCAGATTTATTTTGATGTGTTGTGTTACTGAGGTTTTATTTACTATGATTGTTAACATTATCTCGTGATGTGATTTGTAAACCCCATAAACGTAATGTTCTGTCTTCTTTGCTTGTGGACCTATCATTATCTCCTAGCATGGAGGGAGTGGACCTTCGGGTTCCACGTGGTCGGGAGGAAACCATGCTACACCTTGTATTTTCTTGCAAATGATCCTATGCTTGCAGCTGGTTCTAGTTACTTCATTTTCGTGACTGTGGATGTTAAGCATGTTCGTGGATATGAATATTAGTTGTGATATGATCACTATCAGCTTTGTAAAAATTACCTCTTGTATAAGAGTGTTCATATTGTACCAACTTTGGATGTATTGAGATTTATTAAAATCTCTCTTGTTGTAATCTGAACCTATGGATTCTCGAATGTAATAAGTCTTGCAAACTGAACCATTCTTGGCATTAAATTTGTATTATGTTTATGATAACGTGTTGAGTTTATGTGTTAGGTTTAAGTAACAACGTCTTGGAAACCTTATGGAAAATGTGTAAATAAATATCTTTAAAAAAAAAATTGTTCGGCTAACTTTACTCTTTACATTTTTTTATAACGGTAACCAAGGCGGGGCGTTACAATCCCCTATAGTAAGTAGGCAGTCTATAGGGCATAGTTTGATTTTATAGAAGGATACTCATGAAAGGAATCTTCAAGTGATAGTAAGTGAGTTGTTTGAGATTGCAGCTGAGGGTGCAATACCCAGTCTTAAAGGAAGTTAGCAAAGTAGTAAATGTGCAAGAAAATCAAATCATACACAACAAACAATTCACAATGTTATCTTGCATAATGCCTTGAGTTTTTGTATCTTGATGAAAGTGGTGACCTTAATGGTCAATCACTGGAAACCATGATTTTAAAACATGCTTTTGTTCTTATGGAGGAAACATTTTAAACAAGGCAATGAGTAGTGGTTTGGAACAATGACAGGTATGAAGGACTTGCTTTATATGCATACTATGTAGTCTAGCTTAAGACAACATTCTTAGAAGAGATTTAAGGTGGATTATGGAACTCAAGGGTTACCATGAAAAGGATTAAAGAAAAGACTGAGATCTATTTAAAAGCCACAGTCATGAAGATATTAAAGATGTCACATGCAAAACCCTAGTAGCTGGAGTAATGAATACAGTGCCAAAGAGGATAGTGTGTTGGGGCAGATTTAGGAGATCTCCACATTATCTAATTATAGGGAAATACATTATTTATTTATTTTTTTAATTAAAATAAATCATTCTAAACCCTATATAGGATACATTAATACTTCAAAAGCCTCTAAAGGAATTTGATATTATGCAAATATATGTCAAGTAAATACCTATATTACAAATAGTAGTGGGAACAATGTAAGATTTGTTGAGCAGAGCAGGAATGAGATAAGCAACAATGAATCTTATGCCTCCTTTCACGCACATCTCCTCACCATTTTCTATCATTCTTTACTGAAACACTTCTCCATTTTGGCGATCTATGCTTGAAAATAATGTTTTGATGAAGGTTTTAGAGTATGTTTATTAAAATGAAAACTGCATTCTAGTGGGCTACGCCTAAAAATAAGATTTTGACAAAAGTTTTAGGGTATGTTTATTAAATTTTTAGAGTATTTTGGCAGGCTATATTCTTTATTCCTTAAATGATTTATTCAAATCGATTGTGACTAAATAAATGACTAACTATTTAGTCATTTTTATTTGTGTGACTAAATAATTTTTAATCAACGACCAAACTAGTAATTTATTTACTCATTTATAGCTGAGTTGCAAAAAATGAGCAGAATTTAGTCATTTTTAGTTGTTGTGACTAAAAGTTTTAGTCACCTAGTCATTTATTTTCCAAATTCTACTAGTTTGTGCTTCCTTGTGCATTAGGGCTCTCTCAATGTTGAGGGCCCTAGGGATAAGCTCGTCATAAGAAGTGACACATTGCATCTTTAACTAAAAGGATAAATCTGTATTGACATTAGCAATGATGATTCGACTTGTTGCTCCTTAGGAATGGGTCACTTTCTCTTACTATTCGCTACCTCCATCGTTGTAGGAAGTTTGTGATCAAGTTCAATATTCTAATTTTAGGAGTCTAACGGTTGGAAATCATAGTAAAATCATAATTTAATAAGTTTTGGAATTAGCATTTTAAAGTGTTTTTTGGGGTCATTAACTTCAGACTATCTTCTCTTTTGCAGGGGTGGTTGCATGCCAAATTTTTTTGGTGTAAAATATCAGAATTATTAGATTTTGTTACTGTCTATGAATAAAAATTATTGGAGTGTGAGTTTGATATTTTTTGAAGATCTAAATAGTCAAGCTTGGTAAAGAAAAATCATGTTAGATAATATTAGTCTAGAACAAAATGAAGAGACACTTGATAGATTGTGGGCTAGATTGAAAAGAAATGGCGATGGAAAATGTTATTGTCCTTGCAATAATTGCAAGGGCTTAAAAACGAGACAACTTTTAATCACAACAGTTGAGAAACATTTTAGGCAGCATGGTCACATTGAAGGGAGGCATGATTATCGTCCATTGGTAAGTTGTTCATTATACATGTTTATATTGATTAAATTTGTAAATGTTTATATCAACATTTTAACATATATATATAAAATCACTTGATCATGATCATGGTTTATTTGTGTCTATCATTATTATAAAGGTGGGAAGTCCTAGGAAACATGATATGGATTATCACGGCCCGAAGAATGTGGTTTTGCAAGTGGATGAACATGGAGCTGTGAATATCGAAAATGAAGTTAATGATCCTAAGTAGATGATCATGCACTAGAAAACACAGTTGAAGATGATGGTACAGATACATTGATCCATCACACATTTAGTGGTAGAGCTGATCATGATGATCAAGATGACTTTGATGATGTTCATGATTTACCTATACTTGAGAAGGCATATGAGCCCCTTTATGAAGGCTCCCAAACAACTCTTCTCTCTGTTGTATTGTTGTTGTTGAATTTGAAGGTTATAAATAGTTTATCAAACATAGCAATCTCATGGATTTTAAGGTATGTCATATATGTCATCTTTTTTCATCTATTTTAATTGTTGTTAGTTCATCACTAGTAAATAAAGGATGAAATATGTACCATTAATATTCTTTATATTAACAAATTATTTTTTGTTGTAGATTGATTGGTGAATTTTTGTTACCACCATCAAATATTCTACCTCGCTCATACCAAGATTTATCTGGCATTATGAAAGATATCGGAATGGAGTATCAAGCAATAGATGCATGTCCCAATGATCATATTATATATCATAAACAACATGAATTTTCAATAGAATGCCTAGAATGTCATATCAGTGGATATCGAATAGATCAACTAACAAAAAAGGTGCCTCGCAAGGTTCTTCATTATATTCCCATTATTCCACGTATGCAATGATTATTTAGGTGTGAAAGCTAAGTGCAATTTATGGATTACCATGCACATAATAGAAGTGGAGATGACATTCTTTGAATGCCTGCTGATGGTTTTGTATTTAGGGACATGGAGGAAAAATGGCCACACTTTAAAGAAGAACCTCGTAATCTTAGGCTTTCATTGGGAGCAGATGATGTCAATCCATTTAGAGAGCTAAGATCTATTTACTCGGTGTGGCTTGTTTTTGTTATCAACAATAACATTCCTCCATGGATTTCAATAAAGAGGGAGCACATAATGTTGTCAATGATTGTTCCAGGTATTTTTTTACATCAATTTTCTTTAATGTAGTAGCATCTCATTTGTCTTATTTGTTGCATAATGACTTATATTTTTTTTATTCAATAGTCATGTACATTAATGTAGAAGTTGAGAAAGCCAACTTCATAGACCCTGAAGATCACCTGCATGCAAATAACCTATCACAGAAAGGAAGAGATGGAGACAAAAAAGAAAGGGTGCTCTGCAAGCTTCAAGAGAGATTGCATTGGCCGAATTAAACTAATTACAAAGATCAATCATTAAAAGGAGATCATGCAAAACCTAAAAGTAGCCCTAATAGGTAAACATTTAATAATTAATATAATTATTAAATGTCACAATATGCAAACTAAAGTGAAATCTTAAGAGAGGAATAAAGGTAACTTAATTAGCATAATTAAGTTAAAACCTTTACTCTAACAATTAATTTATATATATTGCAGTAAAATAGTTATAATAATTATGTAATGTTTATGTTCATTCAACTAGGTAAGTACCAAGTTAAAGATATGAATGTATATATCAAGCCTCTTATTGACGAGTTACTAAAGTTATGGAATGGTGTGACTATGTATGATGTCTCTAGACCAATAGGACAAAGACAATTTCAATTCTATGCAAAGCTTGTATGGACAATTCATGATGCCCCAGGGCTAACACATTTTTGTGGTATGTTATAGCATTCGACTGCACTTTAATAATATTTAATTTTATGAAGTAGATATCATCCATGTTTTTAAAATAATCTATTCATTATATATAATTATAAAAATTGACATATTTAATCCAATTATATATGATCTTGTAGGTCTTCAAACAAAGGGAAAATTTTCATGTCCAATTTGTGGTCCAAAGATAAAATCTTAGCGTTCAACAAGTTTAGGAAAGCAAGTGTTTGATGAGTATAGGAACTTCCTCCATAGAAATCATAAGTATCGAACTACAAAAAACCATCTTTTCAATGGGAAAGAAGAGACTACATCAAAACCACGAAGAATGACACCTCGCCTATGGAATTTGAAATAGAATAGAATTAATTGTCAAGGTTATACATATGATCAAATTGTTTATCTATAATATATGATATGTTTTGAATTTATGATTTTATATTGTGTTGTGTTTACTCATGCTGTAATTGAAAATGATTGTCGTTGTTAATTTGTTTAACTTATATGCTTCACGAAGGTCATCAAGGCATTAATGTCCAGCTTCCACAGGGACTGAAAAGTTATCCCAGACAATTTAGTAGGTTTCCCTACTATGGGAAACTACAAATTGTGCATTTTTTTGATACAATGCATATCGGAAAGAATATAACAGAAACGTTAAGGAAAATATTGGATGGAAGGCATGACAAAGAAAAAATTGTCAAAATTTGTAGTGACATTCAAGAAACCAATCATGCAATGAAAAATTTCATTCAATTAAATAGCGATGGATATCAAATTAATATAAGTGCCCTTCCTTGGTTATTAACGGAGCAACAAAGCAATGCTATAAAAGAAGTCATACGAAAAATTTGATTTCCCACAGGATTTGCTGCGAACATAAACAATATAATAACAAAGAAAGGTGAATTTGGGTCAGGGATGAAAATGCATGATTGGCATACCTTCATTAAGGTAATTATTCTGGTATATTATATACACTTGTATAATGCATATACTTTTCAGTGTATTATATCTACTACTTTTGGAAAAATAAGGAAAAGATCATTTTGTAATTGTTGCCGTACATTCTACCTCTATCTCTCCCAGACAACTTCGATAACAATGTCAAGGAAGTTATATATGATCTTGGAAAATACATGAGGTAAGTAGCGATATTTGTTCAATTTGTTGTATACATCTTATAATTTCTATTTGTTTTACTAGTTATGTAATAGACTATATATTTTTGTTAAATCTCGTTAATATATTTGCGCCTTTAATCACTTGTAGATGGCTGTCATCTAAAGAAATCCATAAAGAAGATATAAATTATTGCAGAGAAAAATTCCTCATCTAATGTGTAAAATGCAAAAGTGTCTACCTTAGACATTTTTCAATGCACAAGAACACTACCTCATACACCAAGTTGAGGAGATTGAATTGTGTAGACTTGTACACACAAGGTCGATGTGGATGGTTGAGAGGCACTTGAAATTTTTGAAGGCTTTCGTTAGAAAAAGAGCACATCCTGAGGGTTCTATGGTGGAGGGATATATGGTATACTAGACCATGGTGTACATTAGTGAATATCTTCCTAAGTTTGCAACAAAGATCCATGTAGATCGCATTTGGGATCCCAACTCCATTAACAAATTCAAAGGGGAGTACCTGATGGGGAAAGGTAGATTGAGGAAAGGGAGAGGTAATTATAAGATGGTCATGGAGATTAATTGGAATACATTTTACATATGGTTTTTATGTATATTGTACTTATTTAATTTTTAATCTTCAATATATATCAATTATAAATTAAGGTCATATACTATGGTATTTAACTAATTATATGTCATTTGTGAATTTCAAATTTTTTTGATACAGTTGGTCGAGAGTGGGATGCACTACATTTGTACATCGTAAACAATCTTGACTGGATGACGGTATGGATTGAACGATGTCAACAATCTGGTCACGCATTAACATGGGAAGGTGTGGCTTCATTGGTTAAAGAAGCTCATCATAATAGAGATTCCAATGTTACACAAAGGGAAATTGATTTAGCATATGTTTGAAGAGATAAACAGGTAAGCATAAATATATTAATCACCCATATTATTTAATTATTTTCAATTATATTAATGTATATATATGTTGAGATTGTTTTCTTTGCATACAATTGGCCAAGAATAAATATGTTTATCAATTGACGATATTGCAATAATTTTTACATGTTTGACATATTGTAGGTTAAACACCACAAGGCTATGTGGTGCAATGGTTATAAATTTTGAATCAAAAAGTTGGATGACATGAAGAAAACTTGTGATTCTGGTATAACTGCAGTCTTTCAAGTGACTAATGTTTCATCTAGAAGTGACATACATCTAAAAGTCTCAAAAAATTGATACTATGGGATTTTGGATGATATACTTGAGTATGACTTTAAGTCCTTCAGATTAATTATGTTCATCGTCCTATGGTATAGGCTACGATTGAATGAAAATGATCCTGAGAGAACTGTTATTGAACATGATAATGGATTTACCATGGTTAATACAAGGTTGATCGAGTGAGCTAGAAATGAGCCCTATGTTCTTCCAAGCCAATGTGAGTTATTTTACTCAGGTTCTAGTAAATTGGGTTGGTCATTTGTTGTTAGACATGATCCAAGAGGAAGGTTGATAAAGTATAATGTGGTGGAAAGAAGAAGATATCAAGAACTAGAAGATGATGTAGATGATGATCAGGATCAACAGTTAGTTGATGATGTCCTTGACGAAGATGTCGAAGAGGAGGAACTAGATCATGATGATGTAGGAGTTAATGTTCATGAAGATGATATCCGTGTGGATGATGACATTATCAAAACTGATATCAATGATGATTATGATGATATGACCAATCCTTACAATGTCGAATCTAGATCAAATGATACAAACAAAGAATTGGATGAAGAAGAAGATCAATGACATTGAAATTTATGAGTTATGAGATTATATTATCTATTTGATATTAATTTATTGATAGAATTATATTTGACTTATGTGGTTACATAATTAATTCATGATGTTTTTAATTTTTATGCCATTACATAATTAATTTAATGATGTACTTTTTAATGTTTGAAAGGTCAAAAAATTAAAACATTTCAATCATAATGTTAACAACCTTGAAATTAGTGTGTTTTATGTTTCATGTGATTATAAAAGATTAAAAAGTCAGTTGTAGAGGTGGTTGTTTAGTGGTTGACGTGTAAAGGCATTTAAAAGGAATAAAGTGATCATTGTAATGGTTGTTGATGGTTGAGGATTTAAAATACAAGCTCTTGACATTCGAAAATTTGTGTTTTTCTTCAGCATTTCTATAATTTTCCTGTTATGCAGCACTGTACGGTCACATGTAGCCATATTTTGATGTGAAATAAATTCCAGGCTGTGAAGATATGTGTTAGCTTTGATTTGAATCTGATTTGAGGGCTTAAGGCATTGATTTGAGTTAGAAAGCTACATTTCTTTGCATACAGCCTGGTTACCCTATTTTTGAGGTTTTTCTAGTCCAAACATGATATAAAGGGGCTCTTACACTTTTTGTGATTACTATAGCTTTTTGTAAGAGGCCCCATGGATACTATTGTAATTGTAGGATGCATGACTAGGGCGTAGGATGAGAAATAAATAAGGTATAGCTATTGTCCTCAAGAGTTTTGTGAAGAAAAGCATGTGAAATGAGAGGTTCAAGCCTAGGTTTCAACAAAATATGTATGAGAGATCTGATTTTATGATTTTTTATCCATGTGCAGACCTAATGGGTTGTTTCTGAACACTAAATATAAATGATACACACACACACACACACACATATATATGTATGTATGTATGTATATGTATTTTTAAATGTAAATGCAAATGCAATTATTGGATGCTCTCCAAGAACAATAAATGCAACATATCATTAAAGAAATCTATATTTATGTATATAAATGTGTATTTCTAAATGCAAGTGTAAATGCAAAGAGCATATGGTTTTGTAGTGTTATAGATACAACATATCCATAAATTAATGTAATTGAAATTCTAAAGTCTTCAACACATATAATATGAAATCGATCAAACTATTAAACTACATGAGAAATAAATGAAAACAATAAATGCATATGTATGTGTATTTGTAAATGTAAGTGTAAAATAAATAAGAATAATGAAAATTATAAAATAATACAAGGGGAGACCAGTGCCTTATTGGGTATATGGAGTCTAATGAATATCTGCAAATGTGGATTTCAATAATGGAAATAATTCAAATTGTCAGGCACAAAAATTGTTTACAACTTGTATAAACGTGCAAGTGAATAATTGACAAACTCTTCTTGAGATAGAATGGCAATTCTAGTTATGTGATTCTTCTTATTAATCCAAGTAACACTTCCCAATTGCTATGATTGATTAAAATATTTTAATCCCTACTTTAGAGAACCGAATAACCAGATCACACATATATAGGAAATGTACAATGATAAACTGAGTATAAACTTGTTATATCAATTTAAACAATAGAGAAGCATCAGAATGGAGACAATCAAATAACTTCATATATTTAACAAACAATTGATACCAAAATCTTAATCCACAACTTAGATATCTTCATTTACTCCATCAAAATACATGCATCTGGGTCTCTGTATATCAAAATTCATTGTCTACTACAAATGACCTATATGCCATCTGTCTGGTGTCTATATCTTGGCTCTCTTCAACACTTAGTTCTCTAGGAGGGCAGCTGTAATCTTGAGTTTTTAGTTCTCTAGGAGGGCTAAATAGAAATATGAAATTACATAATAGAACCTTGTAATTGCATTTGATATATATTCAAATACTAGTCGTCGATCCTTCACTTTGGTCAGATGATTAGACAACTGCCTTCAAAATAAATTGACACAATCTCCATCATGGCAATAAGGGCCCACCATATTATGCATTGCTAAAGAAATCCACGTGGCGCTCACCGCGATATCACGATCGATAAAGACCTCGCAACTTCTTATCACGCTATGGCTGGGCAGGCAACCATGGATCTCAACCATCGGTAATCCTGTTCATTCAACACAGTCACCAGCTTTTTCATTAACCATCAAGCATCTTTCCTATCGAGATTATAACATCTACGTTGATTTGAAGCATGTGCATCTCATAAATGCTTTAGTAAGCTGCTACATAATGTATTAAAACCAGATAAATGTATCAAAGTATTTCTATCATCTCTTCAGCTTCATTAAATGAGACACGTGGCACTCGTCCGTGATATCACGATCAACCAAAATAGTGTGGTGGGGTCATCACGGGATGGTAGGGAACGACTGAGATAAAATGATAATTGATCTACGGTCACGCAAACTTGTCCCTTTGCAAAATATAAAACATTTATTAAAAGAACGAGGGGACATCACTAGGCCGATGATAAAAAATGACATAAGTTGTTTTTTAAATGAGGGAGCATGGGACCATCCAAGACTTAGGAAATAATAAAGTCAGGTGAAGGAAATAAAATGATGAATCAAAAGGGGCCCAGCCTAGATGAAGCAATGGGGCTTAAGTTGTTTTAAAACGCTCCCCAAAAAGTAACGGCCCAAAAGATCCCACCCAAGGCGTAAGATAAACACTAGGGTTTTACATGAAGACAAAGGTAAAACCCCAACCTTAGGCTTTTCCCAAACACCATAAATGACCAAAGATATAAGGAAAGATAAAAATGAAACACAAAGAGAAAAAATTTGAAGTTTCATCACAAGGAAAGGTCTCCTCCCTTCTTGGTAGTGATAACCTCCTCCACACACAACCCTTAAAAATTATGAATAGAGGAATATGATATTTGAAGAACTCAAAGTTGATTCTCTCCTACCTAATGCAATTAGTCATTTTATCCTTACAAACATTTATAGTGATTACTAGAGGCACTTAGACCAATTCCTCATAATAGAAGAATTTGATCATACTTTTCCAATGATGGCATTATGAGAAAACCTTAGGTTAAATGAATAATTCCTAGCTAAGTTCTTTAAATCATGTCCAACCATATAAGAGAAGACTACTACTATGTGTACTTGGATACCATGGAGAAAGGCTCTTTGGGCTCTTTCATCAATCATCCTACCTTAAAAGATACCAAAATTCTCCTAGAAATTAGACATAGGAAGATTTAAGATGACTTAAGAAAAAATTATTGCCAAAACATAAACTTATGATGACTTAACCAGGCCTAGTACACACTCCCTCCCCATTAACCACTTAGACATATGGAAATTAAATGTAAATTTTCTACTATTTTTCATCATGTAGGTGTCCAATAAACCACTTGGTGGTGTTTCCCTTCAATTTTATTTACTTGAATGAAGAGAAAAATTCCTTTGATTACAATTAGAGAATACATTTGAGGCCTTGGTTGTGTAACTGGTGGACCATGGTCACATTTAACACCTGTTACAAAGTGTGGGAGTTAAAACATTAAGTAGATTTGATTTTTGATGGACACATTTGGATGGTAGTAACAATAACTTGCAATCTATCAAGACTTGATTACCTTATAACCTATGAAATTCTAGAAATGAAATGATAGATTAATCATAACGTCACCTTGGGATCACATCACCATGAAAGAACTTCATCCAACATCCTTATGAGTGTAGGTACCACCAAATGGGTATTTTTCATATCTGTCTTCCTCGAGCGAGGGAAATTCAGGAAGAGGAGAGGAAAGTGAGACATGTAGTATGTCTAAAAGAGGGAGATCAACTAGAGGTAAAAATATTAGAATAAAATTTTGTAAATGCATGGAATTTTTTCTTGCTAAAGGGGGTCATGTTATTATGATGATGAGAGAATAGGCAATGTCGAGGTGCCCTTGAGGTACAAACATCTACAAAAACAATGGGTACCCAAGGAACTTCCTCTCCCTTTACCTCTCCCTCTCCCTTTCCCACTTTCTCTCTCTCTCATTCTTCCCCTCTCCCTTCCCCCTCCTAATTCTCCCTCCCTCTCTATCCCCTTCTTCCCCTCTTCCCCTCTCCCTTCCCCCTCCTAATTCTCTCTCTCTCTCTCTCTCTCTCTCAAGTATCTCCC